>SJYO01006231.1:68376272-68567580 GCA_006410555.1 Capra ibex | reverse complement strand
GTTAGGGTTTCTTTCCGTCACGGTTTCTTACGAGTTTGCTGGCGTGTTAACGTGAGTAGAGTGAACGATCATTTCATTACGAGTTTTAAGAGGTTCGGTCCGAAGTCGTTATGCACTTGGTGTTTGAAGATCTACAAGTTCGAGTAAAATCTTTTCTGTCTCCTTGGTCTCTAGTTTAACGGTTGTAGACGACCTAGTACCTTTTTCGTTCTCTCAAGGTCTTTTTGTAGATAAAGACGAAATAACTGATACGGTTTCGGAAATTGACACACCTAGTGTCATTTGACACCTTTTAAGAAGTTCTCTACCCTTATGGTCTGATGGACTGGACGGAGAACTCTTTGGACATACGTCCACTCCTTCGTTGTCAATCTTCACCTGTATCTTGTTGTTACCAAGGTTTATCCTTTTCCTCATACAGTTCTGACATATAACAGTGGGACGAATAAATTGAATATACGTCTCATGTAGTACTCTTTACGACCTGACCTTCTTTGTGTTCGACCTTAGTTCTAACGACCCTCTTTATAGTCATTGGAGTCTATACGTCTACTGTAGTGGGAATACCGTCTTTTACTTCTCCTTGATTTTTCGGAGAACTACTTTCACTTTCTCCTCTCACTTTTTCAATCGAATTTTGAGTTGTAAGTCTCTTGCTTCTAGTACCGTAGACCAGGGTAGTGAAGTACCCTTTATCTGCCCCTTTGTCACCTTTGTCACAGTCTGAAATAAAAAGACCCGAGGTTTTAGTGACGTCTACCACTAACATCGGTACTTTAATTTTCTGCGAATGAGGTACCCTACTTTCAATACTGATTGCATCTGTCGTATAATTTTTCGTCTATGCAGTGAAACAGTTGTTTCCAGGTAGATCAGTTCCGATACTAAAATAGTCACCAGTACATACCTATACTCTCAACCTCATATTTCTTTCGACTTGTGGTTTCTTAACTACGAAAATTTGACACCACAACCTCTTCTAAGAACGCTCAGGGAACCTGACGTTCCTCTAGGTTGGTCAGGTAGGATTTCCTCTATTCAGGACCCACAAGTAACCTTCCTGACTACGATTTTGACTTTGAGGTTATGAAACCGGTGGACTACGATTCTCGACTGAGTAACCTTTTCTGGGAGTACGACCCTTTCTAACTCCCGACCTCCTCTTCCTCCGGGACTCCTACTCTACCAACCTACCGTAGTGACTGAGTTACCTGTACCCAAACCCACCTGAGGCCCTCGACCACTACCTGTCCCTCCAGACTGTACGACACCAAGTACCCCAGCGTTTGTCAGCCTGTGATGACTCCCTGACTTGACTTGATTTGACTCTCTTAAGTTTTCATTGTTACCTCGACTGGTAAATGTTCAACCTTAGTCCTTATATCTTCACTTTAAACACACACCCCCCCTCGAAGAAATTTATGATTACTTACTTTTGGTTACAATTCTTTCTCTACAAAGAGTAAATCGTCGTAGAGAGTTTGTAGTCTCATCACTACAATCCCCAAGTGTAGGAAGTAGAGTAAATTATGATAGTTACTGAGAAACTTTCTCATATTGTTTTCTTAAGTATGAAGGGTGTGGGAGGGGAGATGTTAGGTACTGTCACACCATCCGGAAACTTAAATTCATAGTCGGATTCCTCTTCCGTCCCTCCTTTTTTGGAAATCTGAACTTCAAATTTATCAATCATTGACTTAAGTGGTTTTACAATGATAAAAAAAACTACGTCGTCTTCTCCTTTTCTTTTCAGTTCTTTCTACAATAAAATCATGTAGACTTATGAAAAGACCTTTTAAGTGTTTAAACGTGTATTATATAGACTTTTGGAATACTCGACTTGAACCGTTCGTCGAGTAAGTCCCCCTGACTCGGACTTATAACCGGAGACACGTATCTCTCCTAAGATCCGTACCCTCCCAAACGTCCTTGTACTGTTTTCCCTGTTTGGTTTAGGAGGTAATACTCTACACCTCTCTTTTAGATCCGTTTCCCGTAGGCTCACTCTTTCAGTGAACGGAACGAAAACTCCATCTCGAAAACGGTATCCTAAATCCGAGTTTTAATCAGACTGTGGTGTCACCGTGAAAATAAAATCTCACAAGACTCGAGGACTGAACGAAAGAGAGGAACGAACTTCTCTTAGCTAGAACTTCAGACTCAGTCTCGACCCAACCAGGAACCCCTAATAAACCGGGTCAAGTCCCTTCATCTCTCTTACCCTGTACACCAGGGTGACCAATATTAACTTTAGGAAGACCAAACAAGAACATTTTGTTGAGAGTGGTGAAACTTGTAATTTTATATTAAATTTTAAACGTTTAATAGATATTCTTTTATAAATATGTTATATCGTTTTATAAAGTCTGATTATGTAAACGTGAAACTATCATAATTCAAAGACGAAGAAAGGAACCCGTTCGTAGAAATTCAGAGTCAAAAGTTCTATCTACTTCCTAAACAACTGTTTCACAATCAGAACCGGTCCAACTGAAGTCAGTGAAATATGTGTTTGGAAGTCTGTTAACAAGGGAAAAGAAAGAAAGTGATTCTTAAGCTAAGTGTACCTTCAAACCTTTTCTTTTTCTGGAGTCCTCTCTGTGTTGTGGAAGCTGAGTTTTCCTTGTAGCCTTCGTTTACAAGGTTGTAGAATCAGTACATCTATATTGAAGACCTCATAGGGATTCGTTCCAGACAGAGGGTCAGAGGGAAGGTAACCAGGTAGAAAGAGTCCAGGGATCCGAAACAGGATCCTTAGATTCCCCTCATATGAAGCGTTTCCCTACGTAAGAATCATTACAATTTCTCATTGAATTCACATTATATCCGGAACTCAGTTATTACAGAAAGAATTTGGAAAGGAAACTTAAATTTATTAAAAGATGTAATAGTCAAAAATCAAGATAAGTAATCAAGTATCGTATGGAATGAGGTTTTATTTAAATTTTATAGTATCTTCGAATGTGTGTTTTGGTGTCGTGTGGTTGTCTTCACTCTTCTTTTAATTTTATTACTACTGTTTTTTTTTCTACTCTTTTCACCCATTATGTTTTTAGATATCCAAACAAAACAGATGAATTTTACCAAGCAGCAATACCTCACTTACATAGGAAGTCTTCAAGTATACAACTTTCGGATTGAAAGTTATACTACCATAATCCTGCACGTAGGAGAACCCCACTAATTTAATACTCCTACCTCGGGAACAGTCACTCTAATCACAAGAATTTTCTTCTTTGTGACCTTTCGAACGAAGGTGAGATAAAAGATTGGACACTTCTGTGACCTTCTTCTACCGGTAGACATTTGGCCCTTTTCTTAAGGGTCGGTTTCGGTTGGAACGACCATGGGACTATAGTCTAAAGGTCGGAGGTCTGAACACTGTTTAAATATGTACAACAAATTCAGTAGAACAGGTTCAAAAACTCAACGTCGTCGGACTAGCCTGATTCTATGATCAATAGTCTACGATAAGTATATCAAAGTACCCCTTTAAAATAAAAGAAACTTAAGTAACTTAACTACATTTACTTCAAACCAGGATATCAAAGGAAGAAATTGAAACAAAGTCTGAAGATAAATGTTTATCCGTATATGAAACCGGAAAACAAAGATGAACATTTATCCAGGACCCATAAAAGGTAAATATACACAAGTAAAAAGAGTTTTATTCTGAAGTACTACAACTCCAATCCACTGTAGTCTTCTAAGATTTCCTTATTTAGAAATTTTATTTCATAAATAAAAGTGTTCATAAATTACTTAAGATTCGTGACAATGTTCTTAACCTTATATAATGACTTTAACCTGTTTTTAGGAACGGAAGGACTTCGAGTACATAAAGATACTCGAAAAGGTACTCGTAAAGAGAAAGGTATCAAAAATTACTCAATATGTAACCATAGTGACTCCCTTGAATTTTTTTATAACGACAAACACAGGGAAAGGTTTTATAAACTACATGAACCAGACCTCACACCGGACCCACAGTAGTCTAAATTTTTTTTAGAGGTGTCCACAAAAATTGTACGTCGGTTCTTAACTCTTTGTGACATAATCATATTTTTTCCCGGTACATATGTTACATTCCGTTTATAAAAAAATAACTGATGAAACTATTTTAGTGAGAGTAAAAATGAATACCATAAATTTGGGATCTTTTCACTCTGTTTAATTCTCTGAAAAAAATACACTCAACAACTTAACAATTTAACTCTCCGATCTATATTTTGTGGTTTACCTAGTCACTAATATTTCGATTTTCTACCATTACTTTCCTCTCGAACTCTGAACATATTTATAGAAATAGTTTACTTACAAGGAACCGGTTTAGTAGTATGACGTAAAACTGTGGGACAATAAGAGAGTTTATTGAGTGTATGTACTGTCATATCACAAAACGACGTTCTAATTTATTGACCTGGACTTTTTCGGAAAAGAAAACGTACAAAGGAAATCGTAGTTTCAAGAAGAAATGACCTCCCGACAGTTGTTTACAGGTCCCGATAACAACAAATAAGAACCGCACCCCCTCCCCCACCTACGTCACGTACATACTTTAGAGAATTATGTGTTAAAGTTGACGTCTAGTGTACGGTTCAGGGTTCAGGTCCTTTAATACCCCGTAGATAAAAAAATTAACACCTAAATACAAACACGACCGTTCCAACTTTTATTCTCGAAAAAGAGGGGAGAGAGGACAGTGGGGCATGGGGTCTTCTTTTTTTTTTTGTTTTTGAAAAAATTTTTTTGTAAGACATTTTAGACTGAACTTACTCGAGTCGATAGGTTGATACAATGGTGGAGTCAGAACACAGTCGTGAGAGTTAGTGTACCTTAGGAAGAAACTTTACTACGGACAAATCCAAAGGTAAGTTCACATAGAGGGAGGACGAATAAATCGACCGCTCAGGGTACCTGTCTCCTCGGACCGTCCGATATCCGGTACCCCAGCGTTTGCTCTCGTTGTTTTGAATCGTTGATTCGTTGTTCTTTACCTAATTACGTATGGACGTGTGTGTATACGTACTTTACTGTGTGGATTAGATCATTTGGCCTGTGATATATTACGGTTGTGTAAGGATAGTAGTAGTCTGGAGAGACGATCAATCCAAAAATTCCTTTTTTAGAATACGACACCATTTCTCATACCGGACCTAAGTTTAAACCTAAGACGGTCAATGATCTAGATAATTGACACAGATCAATAATTTGCAGAGACACTGAGTAAAAAATGTTATCATTATGTCTCTACTATATTAGTTAAGTCAAGTCGAGTCAGTGAGCCAGTACAGGCTGAGAAACGTTGGGGTACTTAACGTCGTGCGGTCCGGAGGGACAGGTAGTGGTAGAGGACCTCAAGTGAGTTTGAGTTTAGGTAACTCAACCACTACGGTAGGTCGGAAGAGTAGGACCCAGCGGGGGAAGAGGAGGACGGGGGTTAGGGAGGGTCGTAGTCTCAGAAAAGGTTACTCAGTCGAGAAGCGTACTCCACCGGTTTCATGACCTCAAAGTCGAAATCGCAGTAAGGAAAGTTTCTTGTGGGTCCCGACTAGAGGAAGTCTTACCTGACCAACCTAGAGGAACGTCAGGTTCCCTGAGAGTTCTCAGAAAAGGTTGTGGTGTCAAGTTTTCGTGGTTAAGAAACCGCGAGTCGAAAGAAGTGTCAGGTTGAGAGTGTAGGTATGTACTGGTATCCTTTTTGGTATCGGAACTGATCTGTCTGGAAACAACCGTTTCATTATAGAGACGAAAACTTATACGGTAGATCCAACCAGTATCGTTAAGAAGGTTCCTCATTCGTAGAAAATTAAAGTACCGACGTTAGTGGTAGATCTCACTAAAACCTCGGGTTTTTTTTTTCAGACTGTGACAAAGGTGACAAAGGGGTAGTTAAAGGGGGCTTCACTACCCTGGTCTGCGGTACTAGAAGCAAAAGACTTACAACTCGAAATTCGGTTGAAAAAGTGAGAGGAGAAAGTGAAAGTAGTTCTCCGAAAAATCAAGGAGAAGTGAAAGACGGTATTCCCACCACAGTAGACGTATAGACTCCAATAACTATAAAGAAGACCGTTAGAACTAAGGTCGAACACGAAGAAGGTCGGGTCTCAAAGACTACTATATTAGTCATCTCCAATTTATATGTCTCTTTTTACATGAATCATTATCAACATATGTATAAACAACAATAATAACGATATGGTGATCATAAGAAAAACCAAACTATATAAGGAACTTTGGTTTAATACTTCAATTGACCGGTTTCTTGCACGAGACGATGTCTCGTTACGGTTTTAGCTTAAATAACATAATTCTTCAATAGTTTATTTAATGTTAACAGTCGTTATAGTACAATATAATAATTTCTGAGTCATCGCTATTCGAAGATCAGTAATATTTTCATATTAATACGAGACGAAATCCTTTACACCTATATATAAATAATAAACTTTAAAGTGTCTAATCTTAATATTAATTTATAGAAGTCATGGTATGGAGTCAAGTCAAGGCAAGTCACCAAGTCAGCACAGACTTAGAAACGCTGGGGTACCTGACGTCGTGAGGTCCGAAGGGACAGGTAGTGGTTGAGGACCTCAAATGAGTTTGTGTACAGGTAACTCAGCCACTACGGTTGGTTTGTAGAGTAGGGGACAGTAGGGGAAGAGGGTGGAAGTTAGAAAGGGTCGTAGTCCCAGAAAAGAGTAATCCACCGGTCTCATAACCTCAAAGTCGAAGTTGTAGTCAGGAAGTTTACTTATAAGTCTTACCTAAAGGAAATCCTACTTGACAAACTTAGATTAACGACAGGTTCCCTGAGAGTTCACAGAAGAGGTCGTGGTCTTAAGTCTCCGTAGTTAAGAAACCACGAGTCGAAAGATATATCGGGTTTAGATTGTAGGTATGTACTGGTGACCTTTTTGGTATCGAAACTTATCTGCTTGTAAACAACCGTTTCCTTACAAAGACCAAAAATTATTCGACAAATCAAGCCAGTATCGAAAAGAAGGTTCCTTGTTCTTAGAAAACTAAAGTACCGACGTTAGTGGTAGACGTCACTAAAACCTCGGGGTTTTATATTTCAGACTGTGACAAAGGTGACAAAGGGGTAGATAAACGGTACGTCATTACCTTGGTCTACAGTACTAGAATCAAAAGACTTACAACTCAAAATTCGGTTGAAAAAGTGAGAGGAGAAAGTGAAAACAAAAGTATAAAATAAAATAATAATAAATAAAAAAAACGAAATGTTATAACACGACCAAAACGGTATGTAGTTGTACTTAGGTGGTGCCCACATGTACACAAGGGTTAGGACTTTTTTCTCCGAGAAATGAAGAAGCGAAAGACGGTATTCCCACCACAGTACATGTATAGACTCCAATAACTATAAAGAGAGTCATTAGAATAGATTGCACACCAAGTAGACCAGGTCATAAAGAGTACTACATGAGACGTATATTCAATTTATTCGTTCCACTACTATATGTCGGAACTGTGTGAGGAAAGGACTAAACCTGGGTCAGACAACAAGGTATAGGTCAAACTTGACAACGAAGGACTGGACGTATATCCAAAGAGTTCTCCGTCCAGTCCACCGGACCATAAGGGTAGAGAAAGTCTTAAAAGGTGTCAAACAACACTAGGTTTGTCAGTTTCCGAAACCGTATCAGTTATTTTGTCTTTATCTACAAAAAGACCTTGGGAGAGTGTAAAAGCTACAGGGTTGCCTATAACCGTTAAACCAGAGACCAAGGAGACGGAAAAGATTTAGGTCGAACTAGTAGACCCACAAGTGTCAAGTGTATGACAACTTCGGATCGAACCTCTTAAAACTCGTAATGATGATCGCACACTCTACTCACGTTAACACGTCATCAAACTCGTAAGAAACCGTAACGGAAAGAAACCCGAACCTTACTTTTGACTGGAAAAGGGCAGGACACCGGTGACGACTCAAAAGGTTTAAACGACCGTACAACTCACATTGTAAAAGTGTCGTAGTAGGAAATTCTAAACTTTATCGAGATGACCTTAAGGTAGCAAAAGGTGATCGAAACAAACATCACAACGCAGGATTCCGGGTGAACTTAAGCGTAAGGTCTTACAGACCGAGATTCACTTACTAGTGTGGTTGTACTAATAGACCCAGTATTTCGAGTAAAAACATAATAAGAGGACACATAAGAACGATCGAGAAGAATTATAGAAGACGAAGACAATCCAGTGTACTTTTCAAGGGAACCACAGAGATTAAAAGAACTTCTCTAGAGATCAGAAAGAGTAAGATAACAAAAGGAAATAAAGAAACTAGTGACTCCTTCCGAAAGTGTGGAGATGAACGATAAGAAACCTTGAGACGTAAGTTTACCCAAATAGAAAGGAAAAGAGGAAACGGAAAGTGAAGAGAAGAAAAGAATCGACAAAATTACGGACGGAATCTGTTGGTAAAACGGAAAAAAGTAAAGAAAAAGAACCCCTACCAGAACTAGTGACGGAGGACATGATACAGTGTTTGGAGAAGTCCGTGAGACTGGATCAAGACACAATCCGTATCAAGAAGTCCGTGAGACAGATAGTCTAGATTAGGAAGCTTAGATAAACAGTGAAGGTGACTTATCAACATTTCTTAAACTGAATCCAGTATGGTCTTACCAGATCACTAAAAGGAATGAAAAAAGTCAAATTCAGACTTAAACCGTTATTCTTCAAGTACTAGATTCGGTGTCAGTCTAGGCAGAACAAAAACGATTGAGATATCTCGAAGATGTGGAAACCGATTTTTCTTATATTAGTTAGACTAAAACCATAACTGGAAGACCACTACAGGTATATATTCAGAAGAGAACACAACAACCTTCTCTCACAAACGATACTAGTCACGCGAGAGAACCGTTTGAGACAATGGGAAACAAGACGAATTGAGACATGAGGTTCCGGTTTAAACGGACAATGAGGTCCATAAAGAACTGGAGGATGAAAAAGTAAGGTCAGGGGATATTACTTTTATTGTAAAAAACCCCCACACTCAAGATCTTCCAGAACATCAAGAAGTATCTTGGTAAGTTGAAGTCGAAGAAGCCGTAATAAAATACCCCGTATCTGAACCTAATGACACTATAACTTATAAAACGGAACCTTTATTTGTTTCTAGTAAGACAGCAAAAACTCTAAAGTAGGTTCATGACGTAAAGTCTGAGAAAACAACTGATACTACCGATGAGGTGGAGAAGATTCCCTAAGAATGGGTCTCATCATCTATATTATCAGTAAACTCAATTTAAGTGGGTAAGGTCCGGTAAAATCAAGAGAACTAAGGATTTTACAGTTATAAGTGAGGACGGTGGAGGATAAACTGGTGAAGGTTAAACGGAATTAAGTACCCGAATTGTAAGTCCTAGGATACGTTATAACGAGAAATGTCGTAACCTGAAATGAAGGTAGTGGTTAGTGTATGTGTTGACCCACAACAAAAACGGAACCGAGACAGAGAAGTAAGAGAGACCTCAATAAAGAGGTGACTATAGGTTACCGTATAACCCGTGGATCGCTGGACCCCTCAACTAGAAAGTCACAGGATAGAAAAACGGAAAAGTATCCCAAAAGTTCCGTTCTTATGACTTCACCAAAAGTTAAAGGAAGAGGTCACCTCGTGCAAAACAGTCTTGAGAGGTAGTGATGAACAGACAGAACCCACCGGGATGTGCAGGTTCCCGTCTCTTCGACGTCGTTCTGCCATCCACGACCTCGTCGCAGACGTACCACGACCTCACTGAAACTCCTCTATGGGGTACAGGTACCCGTGTCCACTTCGGGGTTTTCCTACCATCCTCCCCCACTTTAGCGCAAATCTTAGTTTGGGGTATGGGGGTCTCTTTGAGTCTTCCGAGTCTGTATGGAACACGTGTGGTCCTGGGTCTCTGGGGTGTCTGTGACTCTGTCTTGACACAAACCCACAGAGGACTCCTCCATGCACAGTCGTCGCCTGACGACACCCCCGTCCTCGAGACCCACGTCATCTGGACCCATACCGTACTCGAGAAACCTCCACAACGGTAATTGGGTGGTATCGCGGTGGTCTTCAATGTGTCCTGACCCTTTGTCTGAGACCCTCTCGTGTTTTTCTTGGAACACACGTGGTCCTGGGTCCTTTTTCCTCGTCACTGGGGTGTCCTCGGACTCGGTCTGAACGGGCACTCCCAGGTCCGCAGAGGTCACCTCCACACCCCGTCACCACCGGACGACGTCCCATCCCCCGTGACTCACATGGTCTCGGACGTACGCTGGAAAACTTCCTCCAGAGGTAATAGAAGTAATAGAGATCGTGTCAAACCGGAGTCCAGTCTATTGTCCCTCCCTCGTGTCAGAGGGGAAGTTGTCTTTTTACCTAATCTCTAAATAACTCGTACCGGGGCGGGTAGTCTTCTTCTGGATCAAAGGGGGAGTCAGTCAAAGAGGGAAGTCCTTCAAAGGTATTCGGAGAATAGGAAGAGATAGTCTCCTGACTTTTGGTGTTAGTGTCTTTTGATTGGTTAGACTAGTATACCTGGTCTCGGAACACATTGAGTTACTTTGATACTTGGTATGGAGTTTTACGGTATTTATGTGTATGTGCATTATTATGTTTGCTGACAAGATATAGTGTTGTACTAGTCCAATTATACGATAACTGGGTTCAATTTATTTGTAAATTAATTATCAAAAGGTAAATAGTCATGTACATCTTATAGAGTAAATACGGTCAAAAAAATTACGATCAAAATTCTTAATTACTAAACATGTACATTGTTTATACAAGTTACAATAAATATAAATATCTTACCTAAAAACCTTCATTTTAACGACCGAGTTTTTTATACATGTAGATTTTAAAATAATCGATGATGGTTTTATAGAAGGTTTCTCTGTCATGTTTAAATATGAAGGTTGTTCTTACACACTTACGAGTGTGACAGATATTATTTGAAAGAAAAAGATTTGATTCTCTCTTTTTAACTATAGCGTTTTAAAACTACACGAAAAGAAAGTTATTAACACAACCAATAAATTTCCAAATACATTCCCATACACACACGTATCTAACGAACAAGTATAGGAATTGAGAAAAATTTTTAACTCAAAAAAAATGGACAAAAGTAGAATTTGAATAAATAGCTATAATTACTAGTGGGTATAATTGTCGACCCCAGGAAGTCTTTAAGAATCTACGAAATCTCCTACCGTAATTCAAAACAGTTATAACTAAAAGTCTATTCCTCTCAATCTTTATTCCTTGAAACAATTCTCTATCCCTTTCCAGTGTATTTCACTATCGATTTTCATTGTCCCTGTAAAAAAGGAAAAGTAGTTTATTAATTACGGGGCAAATATGTCACCTCTTATAGACACTTTTTTAAAGTAGTAAAAGGAGAATTTCAAGTTGTCCTACGTGGAAATGAATAAAAAACTCATGAAATATCAATCCATAAATTTCAAATAAGAAAGGTAGGTAAGCATGTCGAAGACACGATTTTATATGTTCCAGTCGTTTTATGTAGTTTCTCTAAGTTTTTATAACAAAGCCAAAACTGGAGACCTATAAACTTATCTAGTAAAAATACATGGGACCAGAATCTATTTACAAAGAAGGTTTTATTTGAAGATATAGAAAGTCTAAACCATTTCGTCAATTAAGTTCCGATAATCGTTGAAAGTCTTTTTTTATAATGCGGACGAGACCGAATAAGTAATCTATATAAAGGAGACCTTTTATAATTTGTCATATAAGAGTTCTGTTGTTTTATAATACATTGATATTTATATTACGTGTTACTATTAGTATACTTCCGTCTATATTTATCTGTAAAATTTTAATCCTTACTAAAATAAAATCTCATAAGCCTTCTCTAACTAAAGTTGTTTATTACGATATGTTCGGTGTATCAGTTTGTATTGTAAATTTTTATATAAATCTTTAACTTTACAGTACACTCTCTAAATTGAACTGATTAAGAAACGTCTGGTCCATAAAAACTCTGTCTGAAGGTAAAAAACTATACTAGGAGAAATATCAGTTTATATCGTAACTAAAATTCAAGAGTCTTCTTTGAATTATATTAGAGTGTATACTTAGAGGAAAATATACTTCTGTAAAGAGTAGGTGAGAGTCTTTCAAATAACGTTGGCAGAGGAGTTCTTTACTACTATTCGAACTTCTTTGTATAAGTGTACTAGGTTTATACTAAGGGAATTTCTTTATTCGGTAGGACAAAACCTTTCCCATGATCAAAAAAACTCCTTCACTCTAGTATGTGATTTTTATCGAAAAACTTCAAATTATCGTTATCTAATACGTAAAATAAAAGTTATAAAGAAAATTTTTATATTTATTACAAAGTAACGTTTCCGTCTTTTCACTTCTTTTTGAGTTGTTCGAAGATTCTCTATAACTTATGACGACCCGACACATTGTGTCACACTCACCGTTTCGAAACCTCGTGAAAAATGGAATCCTCAGCTTGACACGTAAGATTGTACATGGGTCTACCCTTTCACCCTACTTATGTGATACGTAGTCAGAGGATTAGACATTTTACCCTAGAACTACTCAAATGGAAATATTCAAATAACCCTCCTAATGTACTCATTTATGTGGTTTTCAGGTAAATTATCAGGGACTGTCCACCATCTTTAAGAACTGTGAGAGTAAAATTAATAATAAATAAAGATTAATTCGTTATTACACGACACTATAATAACGTGGGAAACACTATAATCATGTGGGAATACCGTCTTTCACTTCTTCTTGATTTCTCGGAGAACTACTTTCACTTTCTCCTCTCACTTTTTCAACCGAATTTCGAGTTGTAAGTCTTTTGATTTTAGTACCGTAGACCAGGGTAGTGAAGTACCGTTTACCTACCCCTTTGTCACCTTTGTCACCGACTAAAATAAAAAGACCCTAGGTTTTACTGACGTCTACCACTAACGTCGGTACTTTAATTTTCTACGAATGAGGAACCTTCTTTTCAATACTGGTTAGATCTATCGTATAATTTTTCGACTCTGTAATGAAACGGTTGTTTTCAGGCAGATCAGTTCCGATATCAAAAAGGTCACCAGTACATGTCAACACTCTAAACCTGATATTTCTTTCGCTCACGACTTCTTAACTACGAAAACTCGACACCACAACCTCTTCTGAGAACTCTCAGGGAACCTGACGTTCCTCTAGGTTGGTCAGGTAAGATTTCCTATAGTCAGGACTCACAAGTAACCTTCCTGACTACAACTTCGACTTTAAGGTTATGATACCGGTGGACTACGTTTCTTGAGTAAGTAACCTTTTCTGGGACTACGACCCTTTCTAACTTCCACCCTCCTTTTTCCCTACTGTCTCCTACTCTACCAATCTACCGTAGTGGCTGAGTTACCTGTACACAAACTCATTTGAGGTCGTCAACCACTACCTGTCCCTCCGGACCATACGACGTCAGGCACCACAGTGTTTCTTAACCTGTACTGACTCACTGACTTGATTTCACTACGACACTATACCTATATCTTTACTATGTCGTCACTATGTGACGATGGGAGTAGTCTCTGTAATCTTTATTAGATTCGTTTTAGGGAACAAATGTCAGAGTCCCAAGTCTAACTAATTTACTGTCTTCTTCGTCGTATATAATTAGAGGACCATATATCTGACCATCCGAAGAGACCACCGAGTCGTCAAATTCTTAGGGGGACGGTCAAGTCCTCTACACCTAAGTTAGGGACCCAACCCTCCTAGGGGACGTCGTCCCTTACCGATCGGTACGACCATAAGAAAGGACTCTTTAGGATACTCGTCTTCATCGGACACATTGTCAGATACCCCAATGTTTTCTCAGCTTGTACTGAGAGATATCACATACCTTAATGTTCAGTTTTTATGGATCGTTGATTTATTGTCGTTGTTATGTATGACAACAAACAACGGTGACAACGACAACGACACATTCCGGTCGGTTCTACCTGCCCAGTACCACCTCTCAAAACCGTTTTACATCAGGTGACCTCTTCCCTTACCGTTTGGTGAAGTCATAAGAACGGAACTCTTGGGGTATTTGTCATACTTTTTTTTTTTTAATGGTTTTCCGTTTAGTATGAGAGACAGTCGATCTTTGAGTCTATAAAGAAGTTTCACTGTATTCTCGTTAAACGATAATACAAAGACAAACGATATCATCACTATGTGACGATGGAAGTTTTCATATTCGATATAGGGACTACAACATAAAAGAAACTTATTCTATCTCTTGACCTTTTTTTTATTCCACCTACCCTAAGAAAAGTTCGAGGACGTTACGTACGTAACTACCAGAAACGAATGTTCCTACAGTAACTTGTACTTACTCCGTATGTACAATACTAACCTTTTCACCCACTCCTTTTTACATTGAAGAGACTTCGGGAACTCGAGTCAACTATTTCTTAGGTGGACGTTACGTCCTCAAGTCAAGTCAAGTCATCGAGTCAGCACAGGCTGAGAAACGCTGGGGTACTTGGCGTCGTGTGGTCCGGAGGGACAGGTAGTGGTTGAGGGCCTCAAGTGAGTCTGAGTACAGGTAGCTCAGGCACTACGGTAGGTCGGTAGAGTAGGAGACAACAGGGGAAGAGGAGGACGGGGGTTAGGGAGGGTCGTAGTCTCAGAAAAGGTTACTCAGTTGAGAAGCGTACTCCACCGGTTTCATGACCTCTAAGTGGAAATCGTAGTAAGGAAGGTTTCTTTAGGGTCCCGACTAGAGGAAGTCTTACCTGACCAACCTAGAGGAACGTCAGGTTCCCTGGGAGTTCTCAGAAGAGGTTGTGGTGTCAAGTTTTCGTAGTTAAGAAGCCGCGAGTCGAAAGAAGTGTCAGGTTGAGAGTGTAGGTATGTACTGGTGTCCTTTTTGGTATCGGAACTGATCTGCCTGGAATCAGCCGTTTCATTACAGAGACGAAAACTTATATGATAGATCCAACCAGTATTGAAAAGAAGGTTCCTCATTCGTAGAAAATTAAAGTACCGACGTCAGTGGTAGACGTCACTAAAACCTCGGGGGGTTTTATGTCAGACTGTGACAAAGGGGTAGATAAAGGGTACTTCACTACCCTATCCTACGGTACTAGAAGCAAAAGACTTACAACTCGAAATTCAGTTGAAAAAGTGAGAGGAGAAAGTTAAAGTTCTCCGAAAAATCGAGGAGAAGTGAAAGACGGTATTCCCACCATAGTAGATGTATAGACTCCAATAACTATAAAGAGGACCGTTAGAACTAAGGTCGAACACAAAGAAGGTCCGGTCGCAAAGAGTACTACATGAGACTTATATTAAATTTATTCGTCCCACTGTTATATGTCGGAACTTCATCAGGAAAAAGATAAACCTTGGTCAGACAACACGGTACAGGTCAAGATTGACAACGAAGGACTGGACGTATGTCTAAAGAGTTCTCCGCCCAATCCACCAGACCATAACGGTAGAGAAAGTCTTAAAAGGTGTCAAATAACACTAGGTGTGTCAGTTTCCGAAACCGTATCAGTTATTTCGTCTTTATTTACAAAAAGACCTTGAGAGAACGAAAAAGGTACTAGGTCGTCTACAACCGTTAAACTAGAGACCAAGGAGACGGAAAAGATTTTGGTCGAACTTGTAGTCCTTCAAGTACCAAGTACATAACGACTTCAGACCGAACCTCTTAAAACTCGTAATGAAATGATCGTACACTCTACTCACGTAAACACGTCATCAAACTCGTAAGAAAATGTAACGAAAAGAAACCTTAACCTTACTTTTGACTGGAAAAGGACAGGACACGGGTGACGACTCAAAAGGTTTAAACGACCGTATAACTCACGTCGTGAAAGTGTCGTAGTAGAAAGTCCTAAACTTTGTCGAGTTGACCTTAAGTAATGGAGGTGATCGAAACGAGTATCACTACGAAAGATTCCGGGTGAACTGAAGTGTAAGGTTCTACAGACCGAGATCTAATCACTAGTGTAGCAGTACTAATAGACCCAACACTTCTAGAAAAAACATGTCAAGAAGGCACATAAGAACGGTGGAGAAGAATTATAGAAGACGAAGACAATCCAGGTATGGTAAAGACAGGAAATAGCTCGGGTAGAAACGTACTTTACAAGGGAACCACAGAGATTAAAAGAAGTTCTATAGAGATCAGAAAGGGTAAGACAAGAAAAGAAGATAAAGAAACGTTACTAGTGATTTCTTCCGAAAGAATAGAGAAGAACGACAAGAAACCTTGAGACGTAAGTCTACGAATATAGAAAGGAAAAGAGGAAACCGAAGTGGAGAGAAGAAAAGTGTCGATAAACATTCCGGAGGGGTCTGTCGGTAAAACGAAAAGAAGTAAAGAAAAGGTACCCCTACCAGAACTAGGGACAGAGGACATGTTACAGTGCTTGGAGTAAGGTATCAAGTAGTCCGTGAGATAGATAGTCTAGAGCTGGGAATTTAGATAAAGAGTCAGTAAGGACCCAGTCCCTTTAGATGACCTCTTACCTATACGACGGGTGAGGTTATAAGAACCCGAAGGGAACACCGAATCGACCCTTTCTTAGGCGGACGTCACATACTCTGGACCCAAGTTAGGGACCCAACCCTTCTAGGAGGACCTCTTCCCTTTCCGATGGATCAGGTCATACGACCGGACCTCTTAAGGTACCCGACATATCAGGTACCCCAGTGTTCCTCAACCTGTGTACTGTTTCACTGAAAATGAAAGTGAAAGACGTCGGTCTCCTACGAAGATACCGAGTTCCTATATTGTACCGTGACAACCTATTTCGTAGACACAAGTTCACGGACGTATTTAGATTTCTGGTCTTTCTTGTTTTCGACGAAGAACAAAAAAGAATAAGGAAATATTATCGTTGACCATAAATGAGAGGTCTTTTCTATTAAAGACGCTTCTAACTGTCCTAACTAGAGGAACGACAGGTTTCCTGAGAGTCCTCAGAAGAGGTCGTGGTGTCAACCTTCCGTAGTTAAGAAACCGTGAGACGGAAGAAATGTCAATTCGAGAGTGTTGGTATACACTGGTGTCCTTATGGTATCGGAACTAATATGTCTGGAAACAGTCGTCTCAGAGACGAAAAGTTGTGTGACAGATCCAAACAGTATCGAAAGGACGGTTCTTCGTTAACAGAAGAATAAAGTACCAACCTTAGTGGTAGGCGTCACTGAAATCTCGGGTTCTTCACTAAAGTATCGGGTTCCTATTACTAAATTCTCAATGATTTATTAATGACCTCAGTCCATGACATAAATCGTAACTCCTTCCACGTCTATATATCTATTTCGTTTCAAGTCGAAGGTTCTCTAAGTATTTGATATTTACATATGTTCCGATGAGTGTAAATCAATGAAGATTCCTTGTTACTCTGTTAATAATGTTTTCTTTATAACCATCATAAGACTCCACCTGCAGTCAAAAAGTCCCCTTAGAAGGTCTTCCTTCCCTATGAATTTGAATGGATCTTCTATCCTTTCTTAAAATTATATATTTGTCTCCCTTCGTATAGTCTACCTCACATCTACTGTTTCTCTTTCAGGACCCTTTCAAGACCAATGAGTCTGTAAGTGTAAAACCGTAGTCGTATTTAACATATCAATTACCACACTCTCCTCCCGTAAAATTCTGGTCCAGAATTCCTTTAAACAAACGACACAATTTCTTAAACCTTCTCTGAAACGACTACCCTTTCTGACTTCCGTTTTCCTCTTCCCCATCGTCCCCTACTCTACCAATCTATCGTAGCGACTGAGTTACCTGTACGTAAACTCGATTAATAACCTCTATCCCCTCCCGTCTCCTACACGGGTACCACACGACGTTAGGTAACGGAGCGTTTCTCAACCTGTTTTAAATAGCTGATTTGTCACTGTTTCTTAAACCTGACAAAAAGAAGATTATCTTTACCCCTTTGTGATTCTCTAAAATGTGTCGTTTCCACTGTATAGCCTTAACACAAAGGACCCGTACGGGTCTACTTGACCACCTAGACACTGTTTCTAATCACTTTTATGTTCACCCGTTCTGTCCTATTAGACACCGACATCCGAAGAAGGACGAAATACTATACAGTCTTCTGACTCTGATTTACTGGGAATCAATGATGTATTTAGATTAAAGGTACATTGGGGTTACAGTATAGATAATTTGAGATACTAATTTTAGATAAAAGGTGAGACAGTCGTGTTGTCTCATTTATACATCACATCTTTGACACAACACTCGTGGTAGACTTTTTGTCGAAACGACATAAGACTTAGATCTGTCTTCGAATGGAGAATCAGTTTAGATTCCCATTTTCTTGTAGCCGATACTGTCTTATATAACACAAAGATTACCATTGTTGATCATTCCTTTAACAAAATTAGTCAGTTTCAACTACCTTCAGTCTCCTCTCTAACTTTTGTTATATCATTCTTCAAATATTCTAAATTCCTAGTTAATCATGCAATTTTCCGATCGTACAATCGTAAAAAAAAAAACGCAGTACATGGATTATAATCGGATTTAATATCTGAAAAATAAAGTAAATATATTTCGTTTTTCTAAACAAAATTTAGACCCCAGTCTCCTTGACATACTTTAGAACTACTGAACAGTTTTTGGTAAACCCGTATAGAAAGTTAATCAAGAAGTCAAGTCAAGTCAAGTCAGCGAGTCAGCACAGGTTGAGAAACGCTAGGGTACTTAGTGTCTTGAGGTCCGGAGGGACAGGTAGTGGTTGAGGGCCTCAAGTGGGTTTGAGTACACATAGCTCAGCCACTACAGTAGGTCGGTAGAGTAGGAGACAGTAGGGGAAGAGGAGGACGGGGGTTAGGGAGGGCCGTAGCCCCAGAAAAGGTCACTCAGAATTGTGTCAAGATAAAGTATCAACGATAATTGAGGATGAAGTGTCTACTCCTTTGTCAGAACCTTTATTTTCGTAAAAAGACATAAGTATGTCAATCGTTTATTATCTCGGTTTCGATCTTGGTCTAAATGCCCGAGATTTAGGGTATAAATTTTACAAGTGAGTACAACGGAGTTCGAGGTAATTAGATAAAATGTTTTCTTAATATTTCGTCCAATAAAGTCGGTAACTTAAACTCAGACTCATCGGTTCAAATACAAACCCGAGACGAGGACTTGATTGAACCACACTAGTATATACTTAACGGTTAATAAGGACCTGAAGAAACATTCCAGTACCATCCACAGTGGACGGAACACCTATGACGATCTGATTACCTTTTTGAACTATAGTAGAACTAGAACCCACCACAGTGGGACGTCGTCGATGTTCACTTCGAAACAAGGGTCTGTCTCTAACTTCAGCCCTTTGTGACTTAGGATGGGTGTTCTGGTGACCGGGAAACGAAACGTCTTTTCGTAGGGATGTTTCTGTCTTTTATCACTTTGTCTGTTAAATAATCGTCCCTTTTTCTCATGCGTATACATCTATCTGTGTACCCATCTAAGTCTCTATTAACGAGGAAACGTTATCAAACTATCAAATTTAGTGTAAATACCTCGTAAAGAAGACCTAAAGGAAATTGGTTAGTAGATCGAAACGGACCAAGTCTCAAACATAAACTAAATAGAGTCCCAGGAAGGTACTCACACGCACGTAGACAATCGGTTCTACCTGAGATCGTTTCTCCGGATACCGATCCAACTGTAGTGAATGATACTCCACTTGCAAGGGAGAGAAAACTGAAGGTTCCTCGGAAAGACACGTACACATCAGCTTCTCCAGAGGACTGAGACTCTTATTCTTTATGTACGCCAGAGAAGATAGACCCGTCCCGGGTCGGAGGAGGAAACTAATAGGACGACAAAAACAGAATCTCATATGTCTTTTACTTGAGGTTGAGAAACGGGACCCTCGAGTAGATGTAGAACGGAGTTTAAGTAGAACGTCACAGTCAATGCGAATTATAATATATTTATTATAGGCACAGATTATAAAGTAATTTGTAATTACTCTTATTATTCTTATAACTGACCCAAAACACTTCAAATATATAACGATAATCATACAACGATAACCAAGAATACAAATTTATCTCGATAAAGGCAGACAGGTTTTATATATGTTATAGTTAAATCTCCGTCTTTTGGTTTATATTTACCATCTATTCTTCGTCGAACCCCATAACCATTCGCAAACGAAATATTCAGGGTATCTGAACCAAACTAACAGTTGAGTCTGTTGGGACCGACATACATACGTCCATTTAATGGATTGAACTTTATAAAGGTATAAATGTTTTACTCCTATAATTTTGTACACCAATTTTAACAAAACTCCTAGACTCTAGGGTATGAATTTTTTAGACCGTTTGTCACTTTTCGTCTATGATGGTATCAATGGTTTAGTTAAAAGATAAATTAAAGGAAAACATCTACTTTGACAGTGTTACTACTCCGTTTCCTCTATCGAAACCGTTTCTTATAAAATAAAAGGAAGACTTTTTAATTACTGTTGATTCTATTGATTTTTAATTATTGTTTATTCCCGGTTTTAAGTATTACAGGTGTAAGAGTTCAGCAAAGTACTGGAAATGATAGTACAGTCAGGATTCTCTACATTTTAATATATGACTGGCTTTTTTTTTTTTTTTTTTCCTCCACTACACAAGTACACCAACTCCAAGGAAATGATGTTTCGTCAGAATACAAATCCATGTATTTACTATTGTCAAAAAACTCTAGTGTACATATATTTTGAAACATATAATGAATTAAATATTAGACAATGTCCTGAGAATGAGAGAGTCTTTATTACATTTTCCTTCATTAGTTGTTATTTTAATTGGTTTTCTGTTGGAGGAAACTTCTAACGAGTATATGCAAAAGTTCTAGTATTTTATCTATTAGAGTCCAGTCTGGTGAATCAAAATAAGACCGAAAAAAAGACGATGAATGTACTCCAAGACATAACAGTACGAAAGACCTCGATAAAGAGGTGACTAGAGGTCATTCGCATAACTCGTGGATGGCTGGACCCTTCAAGTCACAGGATAGAAAAACGGAAAAATACGACACGTACCCTAAGAGTTCCGTTCCTATGACTTCATCGAACGGTAAGGGAAGAGGTCACCTGGTGTACAACAGTCTTGAGAAGTGGTACTGGTCAGACAGAACCCACCGGGATGGACAGTACCGAGTATCAAAGGAACTCAATGTGTTCCGACACCAGGTATACTAGTTTAACCAATCAAAAGACACTAACACCAAAAGTCAGATCGACGGGAGATTACCTCTTCCTATTCTCCGAATACCTTCGATGGACTTTCCTCTTTGACTGAGTCCCCCTTTGATCCAGAAGAAGACTACCCGCCCCGGTACGAGTTATTTAGAGATTAGGTAAAAAGACAACTTCCTGTCCTGTCACAAGGGAGGGACAATGAACTGGACTCCGGTTTGACACGATCTCTATTACTTCTATTACCTCTGAAGGAAGTTTTCCAGAGTACGTCCGAGACCATGTGAGTCGCGGGGGTTGGGACGTCGTCCGGTGGTGGCTGGGTGTGGATGTGACCTCTGCGGACCTGGGAGTGCCCGTTCAGACCCAGTCCAAGGACACCCTAGTGACGAGGAAAAAGGACCCAGGACCACGTGTGTTCCAAGAAAAACACGAGAGGGTCTCAGACAAAGGGTCAGGACACATTGAAGACCACCAAGATACCACCCAATTACCGTTGTGGAGGTTTCTCGAGTACGGTATGGGTCCAGATGACGTGGGTCTCGGGGTCGGGGGTGTCGTCAGGTGACGACTGTGCATGGAGGAGTCCTCTGTGGGTTTGTGTCAAGACAGAGTCACAGACACCCCAGAGACCCAGGACCACACGTGTTCCATACAGACTCCGGAGACTCAAAGAGACCCCCATACCCCAAACTAAGATTTACGCTAAAGCGGGGGGATGGTAAGAAAACCCGAAGTGGAAACGGGAACCTACACCCTATAGAGGAGTGTCAGTGAGGTACGACGTGACCTTTTGTCATCTTACCCTTTCTGATCTCTAGCGAAATTCTTTTAATCTCTGTGATACCCTTAAAAAGTACGTTTCTACCCGTATTATTTCCTGTCCTTGTCATACCTGGAATTTCTTAGTCTTCTATAATTCTTCTCCACCGTTGTTATGTGTCTTCTTGATATACTTTTGCTAGAAGTACTGGGTCTATTAGTAACACCACACTAGTGAGTGGATCTTGGCCTGTAAGACCTTACGTTTCAGTCACCCTTCGTAGTTTACCCTACGAATCCTTCGTAGTGATACTTGTTTTGATCACCTCCATTACCTTAAGGTCAACTCGATAAAGTTTAGGATTTTCTACTACGACACTTTCACAATGTGAGTTATACGGTCGTTTAAACCTTTTGAGTCGTCACCGGTGTACTGTCCTTTTCCAGTCAAAAGTAAGGTTAGGGTTTCTTTCCGTTACGGTTTCTTACGAGTTTGATGGCATGTTAACCTGAGTAGAGTGTGTAATCGTTTCATTACGAGTTTTAAGAGGTTCGATCCGAAGTGGTCATGCACTTGGCACTTGAACGTCTATAAGTTCGACCTAAATCTTTTCCGTCTCCTTACTCTCTAGTTTAACGGTTGTAAACAACCTAGTTACCTTTTCGTTCTCTCAAGGTCTTATTGTAGATAAAGACGAAATAACTGATACGATTTCGGAAACTGACACACCTAGAGTTGTTTGACACCTTTTAAGAATTTCTCTATCCTTATGGTCTGGTGGAATGGACGGAAACCTCTTTAGACGTACGTCCAGTTCTTCGTTGTCAATCTTGACATATACCTTGTTGTCTGACCAAGGTCTAGCCCTTTCTTCATACAGTACCGACATATAACAGTGAGACGAATAAAATGAAGATACGTCTCATGTAGTACTCTTTACCACATGATCTACTTCGTGTTCGACCTTAGTTCTAACGGACCTCTTTATAGTCATCGGAGTCTATACGTCTACTACGGAGGGAATACCGTCTTTCACTTCTTCTTTATTTCTCGGAGAACTATTTCCACTTTCTCCTTTCACTTTTTCAACCGAATTTGGAGTTGTAAGTCTTTTGCTTCTAGTACCGTAGGTCAGGGTAGTGAAGTACCGTTTATCTACCTCTTTGTTACCTTTGTCACTGTCTGAAAAATAAAAACCCGAGGTTTTTAGTGACGTCTACCACTAACGCCGACACTTTAATTTTCTACGAACGAGGAACCTTCTTTTCGATACGGGTTGGATCTAGTGTATAATTTTTCGTCTCTGTGATGAAACAGTTGTTTCCAGGTAGATCAGTTACGACACCAAAAAGGTCATCAGTAATACCTACACCCTCAACCTAATATTTCTTTCGACTCACGACTTCTTAACTACGAGAACTCGACACCACAACCTCTTCTGAGAACTCTCAGGGAACCTATCGTCCCTCTAGGTTGGTCACGGAGGATTTCCTTTAGTCAGGACTTATAAGTAACCTTCCTGACTACGACTTCGACTTTAAGGACATGAAACTGATGGACTACGTTTCTTGACTGAGTAGACTTTTCTAGGACTACGACCCTTTCTAACTTCCACCCTCCTCTTCCCTACCGTCTCCTACTCTACCAACCTACCGTAGTGACTGAGTTACCTGTACTGAAACTCATTTGAGACACTCAACAACTACCTGTCCTCGGACCACAAGACTTCAGGTACCCTAGCGTTTCTCAGACTGTCCTGACTCTCTGACTTGACTTAACTTACACTCCAATCTATTAAAATCAAAGTTAAAGTCGAACAAGTCAACAAATTTTTTATTACATTTTTACCTGATTGTAGACGAGAATTCCGACATCTCTAATTATTCTTGTCAATACGACTCATATAATACGTTACGGGAAGGGTTTACGGTAACTATGATGGTATCAGTCCTTGTAGTCCTTAGTGACACCTCGGAGACCAGAATACCTTTTATAACCCGTGTCCCGACGGAGACGGGACTCATCTTATGAGGAAACCCAAGTCATACATCACTAGTAAATAAAGGAACGGTAAAATTTTTAGAAAGAAGGGTTTTATCCAATCTTACGTAATACACATAAACTTTAAAGAGGTAGAAACTAATGTCTGACTACTGTCAAAAGATAAAGACAGATATTTACAGAATCAGACAAACGTCATGGTTTAAACCTTATAAAATGGTTAACTTTAGTTAAATGTTTTCGTTTTAGTTGAAAATCGAAAGTTCTATCTGGGCATTAAAAAGTGGAGACCAAAGAGACGTACGGTCTCACGTGTGAAGTACCCGTTTAGAGTAAAAGGGAACTTTTAGACGTCCGTATTTAAACGTTCGGTGAAAGGTTTACAACGAAGTAATGCGGATTAGGAAAAACCTTAGTATGATTTGATAAACGAAGTTATTAAAGGAAACCCTTGATCAAGGTACCCAATTGAGTCGAAATACGTCTCTTAATAAAGAAAAATAGATAAGAATTAAAGAACGGAAAATTAAGATAACACGGAATGATTTTACCTTGTAGATTAAATATAAGAGACATGGTGAATAAGTTTGAATTTTTAGGACACACACTAACTGTCCTATATACGTATATGACTATCAAACAATTTTATAATTCTTTCGTACATTTTTGTCGTATTTATCAGATGTTGAATGAGCCTTTGATCTGTAGGTTCAGAACAAACATCAAAATAAAAAACGTTATCCCTTACCTAAAAGGTATTATTACTAACTTCTTCATCATTAATCTTATATAAATTAAATTTAAATATAAATACCGTGTGTATGATACATAGTCCGAGACACAGGATAAGGGATGACCCCTGTACTAAAGAACGGATTGTATAAGATGTTGTATGAACAAATTATTATTATTACTCACTGGTAAATGACTCTTGAATACGATTTATAAGATGTTATTTTCGATATACATGTAATAGAGTAAATAGGAAGGGTTCACGGGTTACTTCATCTACGTTTACAATATAAGTTAAATATTTACTTCTTGGTTCTGAATTGCCTATAAATCACACGGTGATCGGCAGATACCCCAGGGTGTCTCAGCGTGTACTGACTTCGCCGAATCGTCGTCGTCGTCGTCGTCGTCGTAAGTCCTTCACCGTCTCAGGAATAAACTTTGGTTCGGACAGTTTGTAGTTTTAAGTATAAGAATGGGTAATTCACCATCAGAGTAAACGGAATGTAACGATGAAGATTCTTTGTGATAAGCGACCTATATACATCCAATTTGACTCATGGATTAATGGTACATACCGTGGTGAAAGCAGTTCTCATAGGGAGTCTTACAGTCATGACCTTCAATCGTCCCTGAGGAAGGTTGGAGTCCAGATTTTGACTCAGGACGACCGAAACAGAGTCACTACTACCGTTCTCGTCCGTACGGTCGCCTTTCCTCATCTTTCGACAATTCCAGGGTGTACTCCAGTTATAGAAACGGGACTTCTCTCCAAACGTAAGATTTATGTTTACCTACTTTTCCCACTAAGGGGTCTGTGTCTGAACAAGTAGATGAACAAGGTACATATAGTAGAAGTCAACCATAAAATCCTTCGTTTAACATTTACCCTTCCTCAAAGTTCCTTTTTTACCAATTGATTACCTTATTATCTTAGCTCTCTTTAATCCTCTTATATCACAACAAGTCAGTGAGTCAGTACGGACTGGGAAACGTTGGGGTAACTGACGTTGTGTGGTGTGGTCCGAAAGTACAGGAAGTGATAGAGGGTCTCAAACGAGTTTGAGTACAGGTAACTCAGTTACTACGGTAGGTTGACAGAGTAGGAGACAGAGGGGGAAAAGGAGGACGGGAGTTAGAAAAGTCCGTAGTTCCAGAAAAGGTCACTCAACCGAGAAGTATTGTTCAACGGTTTCATGACCGTGAAGTCGAAATCGTAGACAGGAAGGTTACTTATAAGTCCCAACTTAGGTTTAGAGGACGAAACCGTCCACCAAGAAATGGTGAATCGTGGTGGACCCTTCGGACCTCTTATGTCACTTTCAATTCAGTGGGTCAGCACAGACTGAGAAACGCTGGGACACCTCACATCGGATGGTCCGAGGAGACAGGTACCCTAAAAGGTCCGTTCTCATGACCTCATCCAATGGTTATCATCCTCAGAGAATTGTGGTTTAAAATTTTGTGTCGTTTCGTTTTGTGAAAGGATTTTTATAAAGAGTTTGAATCTATGTACAAAAAAAATAACGTGTCTGTAAAGATAATGTGTACTTTTAGAGTACCGAAAGACTAAAACTGAGTCTAAGTTTCATAAATTTGTCCTTTTCGGTCTATATTACCCTATGTCAGGTTCTCTAATGTAACAATAAGTGTACGTCTATTGACGTGTCACTTACCTGACAATTGCGATTCCTCACGACATTTGGAGAAGACCTTCGAAGTACCCAACTTAACCTACCTTCTCAAATACTTCGTTTGGACCTACGGACATATGTAAAATTTAACCGTCTTGTTTAAACTTATAAAAGGACTACCCTCCACTTATCCGATTAGACACCTTGGAAAATAAATAGAGATCTAATACGTTTGGATACTAAGACAGTAATCTGTAAAAGACTTATTAATGATTTTGTATTTTCGACGTAGTACTAATTTTGTACTTTATATCTTCTACAAATAGTCTTTTTAATAGGTCTAGAGAAACTTGAATTTTAAGGTGTTCTCATCTAAGAAAACTCTAACGGAGGACCCCTTTCGTACTGATAGATTAGTATTATTTTCAAAAAGAAAGAGACAAATGTCTTAACTGACTACACTAAAAGTCTTTTAGTCTGTTGAGTCTTCAACTCTTTTTCTGTTTTTTATTTACCATTCAAACATTTTACCGGATTTGAAAAAGTGAAATAAAAAAGAAATGGAATCACAAACTTAAACTTCTTCAACGTCTGTAAGAAAACAACAATGAGGACAATATTAGTGTGTACTTATTTAATAGATTTTCTTTATTTTAATATTCTTAAAATTTTACTTATTTGGTAAACCACTTACACAAACTTATAACCTTTGGGTCCCAAGTATGGTCAATCAATCTAAACAGAGTCGTTGTAACAAACTATCGCATTTCGAGTACTCTAATACTTCGACCTTGTAGAATCTCTAATAAGATTCACAGAATAAAAAAAATTATTTAAATAAATAAAATTTACCTCCAATTAATGAAATATTATAACATAACCAAAACGGTATGTAGTTGTACATAGGTGGTGTCCATATGTACACGAGGGGTAGGACTTGGGGGGAGGGTGGAGGGAGGGGTATGGTAGGGAGACCCAGTAGGGTCACGTGGTCGGGGTTCGTAGGTCATAGTACGTAACTTAGACCCGACCACTGAGTAAAGTATATACTATAATATATACAAAGTCACGGTAAGAGGGTTTAGTAGGGTGGGAGAGGGAGAGAGTGTCTCAGGTTTTCTGACAAGCTATGTAGACACAGAGAAAACGACAGAGCGTATGTCCCAATGGTAATGGTAGAAAGATTTAAGGTATATATACGTAATCATATGACATGACCCCTCTTCCGTTACCGTGGGGTGAGGTCATGAGAACGGACTTTTTAGGGTACCTACCTCCTCGGACCACCCGACGTCAGGTACCCAGCGATTCTCAGACTGTGCTGACTCGCTTAAGTGAAAGTGAAAAGTGAAAGTACGTAACCTCTTCCTTTACCGTTGGGTGAGGGCACAAGAACGGACCTCTTAGGGTCCCGGCCGCCTCGGACCACCCGACGGCAGATGCCCCAGTGTGTCTCAGCCTGTGCTGACTTCGCTGAATCGTCGTCGTCGTCGTATGACATAACCACAAAAAGAAAGACCGAATGAAGTGAGACATATTAGTCGAGGTCAAAGTAGGTGGAGTAATCTTGACTAAGTTTACATAAGAAAAATTACGACTCATTATGAGGTGACAGTTATACATGGTGTCGAAAGAATAGTTAAGTAGACGACTACCTGTAGATCCAACGAAGGTACAGGACCGATAATATTTGTCACGACGCTACTTGTAACGCCATGTGCACAGAGAAAGTCAATACCAAAGGAGCCACACATACGGGTCTTCACCCTAACGACCCAGTATTCCATCAAGATAGAGGTCAAAAAATTCCTTAGAGGTGTACCAAGAGGTAAAAATATTTACTCTTTTAACTTTGTTCTGTAATACCGAATGGACGACGGCGACGACGGCTCAGTGACGTCAGACTGAGACATGCTGGGATATCTGCCGGAGGATGGTCCGAGGGGACAGGGACCCTAAGAGGTCCGTTCTTGTGACCTCACACAACGGTAAAGGAAGAGATTACGTACTTTCACTTTTCACTTTCACTTCAGCGAGTCAGCACAGTCTGAGAATCGCTGGGGTACCTGACGTCGGGTGGTCCGAGGAGACAGGTACCCTAAAAGGTCCGTTCTCATNGACGACGGCGACGACGGTTCAGTGACGTCAGACTGAGACATGCTGGGATATCTGCCGGAGGATGGTCCGAGGGGACAGGGACCCTAAGAGGTCCGTTCTTGGGACCTCACACAACGGTAAAGGAAGAGATTACGTACTTTCACTTTTCACTTTCACTTCAGCGAGTCAGCACAGTCTGAGAATCGCTGGGGTACCTGACGTCGGGTGGTCCGAGGAGACAGGTACCCTAAAAGGTCCGTTCTCATGACCTCACCCCACGGTAACGGAAGAGGCTTACCGAATGGACGACGACGACGATTCAGCGAAGTCAGCACAGGCTGAGACACGCTGGGGTCTCTGCCGTCGGATGGTCCGAGGGGTCAGGGACCCTAAGAGGTCCGTTCTTGTGACCTGACCCAACGGTAAAGGAAGAGGTTACGTACTTTCACTTTTCACTTTCACTTCAGCGAGTCAGCACAGGCTGGATCCACTGTATTTAACCGTTTTAAAATGACCTTCGGTTAACAATCTTAAGAGTCAACTGGAAAAAAAGATACTAAAAAAAGAATACAAATAAGGTAATTTAACGGGAATTATACTTTTTATTTTTTTTGAAGAGGGAAGTGAGTAATAAATATTCTTTACGATTTGTCATTTGTATCCCTCATTTACGAAATATCTTTTTGGGTCATTATGTGTAAAAAAAAAATAACGAAATGAATTTCTATGGTAAATTGATTTACTCTTTTTGTTGACCGAAACAAACCTGTTCAGAAGGGTATATAAGATAAATATAAGATAACAGACACGGTTTCACTATTTTTCTAATCCAGATTAAAAGTACACAGTTTTCTCCGAAAACTTGACACCACAACCTCTTCTGAGAACTCTCAGGGAACCTAACGTTCCTCTAGGTTGGTCAGGTAAGACTTCCTCTAGTCGGGACCCTAAAGAAACCTTCCTTACTACGACTTCGACTTTGAGGTCAAGAAACCGGTGGAGTACGCTTCTCAACTGAGTGACCTTTTCTGACTACGACCCTCCCTAACCCCCGTCCTCCTCTTCCCCTGCTGACTCCTACTCTACCGACCTACCGTAGTGACTGAGCTACCTGCACTCAGACTCACTTGAGGCCCTCAACGTCTACTTTTCCCTCCGGACTGTACGACGCTAAGTGCCCCAACGTTTCTCAGTCTGTGCTGACACGCTGACTTGACTGACTTTCTGAGTCCACCGATGACCAAATCTCTATAGAAGATTTTTTATCGTTTTAATTTATACTTGATTATTATTTTCTCTTTGAAGTACACAACGAATCAGTGAGTCAACGCAGACTGAGAAAAACTGGAGCACCTGGTCACATCGGGTGGTCCGAGGAGACAGGAACCCTAAGAAGTCCGTTCTTATGACCTGACCCATCGGTAAAGAAGAGGTCCCCTTAGAAGGACTGGGTCTCTAGTTTGGGTCAAGAGGACGTGACGTCCATCTAAGAAATGACAGACTCGATGGTCCTTTAGAGGTTTGTAAGTATTATTACGATTGATTTATCCTTTTATTTTTCTCCCTGATTTTCTAGATTTATGTCTACTTTCCTTAAGAGGGGAGAGGGACACCAAAAAGATACCTCTCTGTCCCGCCTACATGAAGTTCTCACACACACAAAGTCTCGGTCGACCAGACTACTGCGTAAGACGACTGATTGAGAGTCGACTACGTCCTCCCCTGGAGACCCCTAGGAGTGTCAGCACACAGACACATCGGGAAAGAAAGAACACGAAGTGGAACGGTGAAGTTCGACTGAACCGAAAGGACACGAAGATTGAGTCGCATGAAGTACGTTCCTTTGCTGCTACAAGAAGAACCCAAAGATGAAAACAGCAACTTCTATACTAAAAATTAGTAAGGTCCATCATGTCACCCCGATGACACTCCGACTAGAATAAACACAAGACACGAAAGGTTACAGACTTGTGATAACAAAGTATAAAAAACAGACCAAAAAGTCAGCATAGTTCACTCTCCCATTTAGATCAGAGTCAATACGGTAAAACCAACTGTCTTTTCCAGGAAAAGTACAAAACTACGTGTTGAACACTGTATTAGTCAAATGGGTAGAGACTGGTAGAGAGATTCGGATCTACTCTCACTCTCTCCCTTTATACTAAGTTCTGACTCCTCTCAAGTTCTTGACCCCTTTTCTTTGGACTCTAGTCCTTATATAAAAATCGTAGAATATATTGTAACTGTCTACGAAAATATAAAACAATAACTTTTTGTTTACTTAGTTCAACAGGTTGAGAGAGACGAGTACCCAAGTCAGTACAGACTGAGACACTGGGAAACCTGACATCGAGTGGTCCGAGGACACAGGCACCCTAAAAGGTCCGTTTGTGTGACCTCACCCAACGTAAAGGAAGAGGTCTCCTAGAAGGACTGAGTCCTTAGTTTAGACGTGGAGGACGTAACCGTCCATATAAGAAATGGTGACTCAGTGGACTCTTCGAGAGAGAACTGAAAAGAGGACATTTAATAATCTTGATGATCGAACTCTCTTTTTATGTCTCTAACTCAAAGTGTAACAAAACAGAGGGTATTGGTAGGAGGGAATACGTGTGTGGTGTGTGTGTGGGAGAACAATTGAAAACGAGCCAACTTACAACGTGTTTTATGGTCTTGACTCGTAATATAACTTTTGACACTTGAGAGAGAGAGGAACACGAGATGACACGAATTAACGAAGTCGACACAGGTGGACAAACACTGGGGTACCTGATATCGGGAGATCCGAGGAGACAGGTACCTTTAAGAGGTCCGTTCTTATGACCTCACCCAACGGTACGGAAGGAGGCCCCCTATAAGGGTTGGGTCTGTAACTTGGGTTCAGAGGAAGTAACGGTTGTCTAAGAAATGGTAGATTCGGTGATCCCTTCGGGTTCTCATGACCTCACCCATCGGATAAGAAAGAGGTCCCCTTGAAGGGTTGGGTCCTTAACTTGACCCCAGAGGACGTAACGTCCACCTAAGAAATGGTCGACTTGATGATTCAATATGTTTGTGTGTTTGTGTGTGTTTTTTCCTGTAAACTGTCTTGAAGAGGAAGAGGGGACTTCAAGGAAACACACAAAAATGCTGTTCGAGTCGTAGGTAGAAAGAATAGAGTACCGAAAAGAAGAGGAATTGAGTAAATGTTTCCTAACTACTTATTTAATGGATCAATTGGAGTTGAAGACAAAACCGTATGAAGATATAAATAACCGATCTTTTAGCGAAGAACAGATAAAATCGACATTAAATGTTCGAAAAATTTTAAAAATAATTAAAATTAACCTCCTAATAAAATGTTATCACACTAAAAAAAAAAAAACGGTATGTAGTCACACTCAGTCGGTTTCCGTATACACAGGGGGGAGTAGGACTTTGGGGAGGGGGAAGGGAGGGGTGGGATAAAGAGGTCTAACAGTGTCTCGTGGCCTTACAGAATACAAATCTTTTTACGTAGGTCTATGTCAAAAACGAAACTTTGGTTAGTTGACTTTTTCAGTGTCCATCCGTTATTACTAAATTTACCAACACAAAGTGTAGAAACGAAAAATCGCTTTTTCGTCAATTATAGAAGTCTCCATTTCCCCCTATACTATTTTCCCCCTATACTATTTCCCCCTATACTATAGAGACAGGGAGTTTTGGATGTTTTCTTTGAGTTTATTTATTTTTAGTCTTTTTTTACTATTTTCTTTTACGTAACAATATATATAACTTTTCTGTATCAGTTTCTATTTTCTCTTCCAAAATTTATTGATAACGAATTAGTCAGGTTAAGGGAAGGATACGTGTTCAACCCGAAGGGTCCACCGAGTCTACCATTTCTTAGGAGGACGTTACACCCTCTGGACCGAAGATAGGGACTCAACCCTTCTAAGGGACCTCTTCCCTTTCCGATGGGTGAGGTCATAAGACCGGACCTCTTGAGATACCTGACACAGGTAACCTCAATGTTTCTCAGTCTGTACTGATATTGAAAGTGTAAGTGTTGAACCCTTTTTTTCCAATTCCCTGTCTAGTGCTTTTTAGAGGAGTAATAGACCGGGGACGTAAGTTATACCTCTGTTTATCTTACTTGGTCTCCTTTTTAAGGGGAATTTTACTTCTAGTCTCGTCTTTTAAAACGTAAATCTCATGTAGGATTTTATAAACGAACCGGGTATTTCACAATGTACCGGACTACGGAAGGATGGAACGAAATGATAAAGTTTAGTCAAGTCAGTTTGGTTAGATCCTTGAACCAGAAACGGTCTTTACGAGAATACGTTCTAGAGGTATATTAATCAAAGAAAATAAAAACAAATCTAGAAATACGGTTTCCACTAACAAAACCGTTTTTAAGTACCATTTTACTCGTCTTAAGTAAAGTCGATGGTTCAGACTTATCTCGAAAGGGACCGTTCGAATCACTACCTTCTCCTACTACTGTTCTTCACGAAGGTACACCTTTCCCCTACGTTCGTACAGTCAAAGAATCAGATCGTACACCAACTTAAGACACAGATCCGAACCTGTAACTTAGAAAATTAAAAAAATTTAATACTCTATTAACGAAATGTTACAGTACAACCAACGACGTATTATCTTTGGTTGTTGTACTTAGTCGGTTTTAAGGAGAGGGAGAACTTAGACGGAGGATGGGGGGAGTAGGATGGGGAGATCCAGTAGTGTCTCCCTGTCCGACCAGTGATTCACAAGAAATCGTCGAAGGGTGATCGATAGATAAAATGCATACCATTACATATATACAGTTGTGATGAGAGAGTCAAGTAGGTCAAGAGGAAGGGGACGACACAGGTGTTCAGGTCAGAGAAGTAGACGTAGTGATACAGACGGGACGTTTATCTGAGTAGTCACGACGGAATGATCTAAAGTATATATACGTAATTATACGCTCTAAGCAAAAAGACTGAATGAAGTGAGACACGTTAACCGAGATCCAAGTAGGTGAAGTCGAATTGTCTGGGTGTACGTAAGGAAAATACCGACTCATTATAAGGTGACACATATATATACGGTGTCGAAGAAATAGGTACGTAGACAACTATCTGTAGATTTAGTGAAGGTCCTGTAACTAAGAACTTATACAAATCAAACTTTTTTAGGCAACTAGACGTGTTAATAAAGAAGATCAAGGTACCTTTTAAAGCACCCGTAAAACTATCCCTAACGTAATTTAGATATCTAACGAAACCCATAATACCGATAAAATTGTTGAAATTAAGAAAGTTGGTTCTCGTACCTTATAGAAAGGTAAAGAAACATAATAGAAGTCAAAGGAAGTAATAACAAAATATTAAAAGTCTCGTATTAAGAAAACGGAGGAACCAACTCAAATAAGAATCTATAAATGGAACAAACTACACTAAAATTTACCCTAAAAAAACAAAACGAAAAAAAGTATATCAAATAATAATCATACATCTTTTCGTTGTCTAAAGACACATAGTTAGAATATAAGATGTTTATGGACATGACCTAAATAATCAAGATTATTAAAAACCACTCCTAAAACCAAAAAATATACTTCATAGTACAGTAGACGTTTATCACTGTAAAAATGAAAAGGGAAGGTTACCTTCTAAAAATAAAGAAAAAGAACAGACTAACGATATCGATCTTAAGAGTTATAATAGAATTTATCTTCACCTCTTTCACTTGTATGAACAGAATAAGGAGTAAAACCTCCTTTCCGAAAGACAATAAGTAGTACTACTATTACAATCGACACCCAAACAATATGTGTCGGAAATGATACAACTCTGTACATGGGAGATTTGGGTGAAATTACTCTCTAAAATATCTAAAATACCTAAAACTTAAAACGGTTTACTGAAAAACCGTAAAAACTCTTCTAATATACGGAAAATGAGAACTAAAACAATTACACTACCTGGTGTACCAACTAAACACTTATAATTTGATAGATTTCCAGGAATCTTATTTAGGGTGAACTAAGGAAAAGTATACAACAAATTAAGTCAAACGATTGTAAAACAACTCTTACAAATATAGACATAAATACTTTCTATAACCGGACATTAAAAGAAACTTACATCACGGAAACAGACCAAAAACATAGTCCCATTATCACCCAAACATCTTACTTAAACCTTCACAACGTCAGAGAAGTTAAAAAAATTTTTATCAAACTTTTCTGATCAATAATCGAGAAGAATTATACAAACCATTCTAACAAGACTTCGGTAGAACAGGACCTGAACACAAACGACCCTCAAAATGAAATAAAATTTATAATAAAATAAAGACTAAAAGAATTTTAAGTACCCATCACTAACCAATCAAATTTAACAGACGAAGAAGTACGAAGTTAGAGTCGTCCAAAATACATAGAACTTTAGACAGATAAAGAAGATTCAAGAGATTAAATAACCGTATGTAGACGAACGTCATAAGAGAATACTTACAAAAAAGTTGGAAACACCATAGGTAATAAAAAGAGAAAAGTAAAGCATAAAACGAATTCCGGAGAGAAAAAAAGAAGAACTACTTGGACCGATCTTCAAATAGTTAAAACAAATAGAAATTTTAATTTTATTGAGATCCAAAGTAACTAGAAAAGAACAAAATTAAAACAAGAGACAAAGTAAGAGACTAAAAATAACGAAGGAAAGAGGACGAAGGAAACACGAAATAGAGAAAAACAAAAGGGAAATCCACCATCTATTCCAACAAATAAAAAGACTAAAGTACTCCTACAGGAAATGGTGATATTTGAAAGAGGCATCTTGACGAAAATGACTTAAGGTATCTAAAACCTCACTACACAAAGACGAAAGTAAAAATAGTTCATAAAGACTCAAGAAAAACTAAAGAAGTAACTGAGTAACTCAAAAATCATCGTACAACAAATCAGAAATACAAACAAGAAAAGGGTAAAAAGAAAGACACCAACTAAAAAATCAACGTATGGAAACACCAGTCCTTTTTTTTTTACTGTATTAAAGGTAGGAGAATTTAAACCACTCTAAAGTGTCTGAATCCCTTTTTAGAATACCAACGACACCCCTTTCTATCCCTCTTCCCTACCAAACCCTTAAACCCCACCTGTGCATGTGTTACGATATAAACTTTACCTATTGGTTGTTCCTAGATGACATATCGTGTAACTTGAGACGGGTTACAATACACCATAGGACCTTTCTTCCCCTCAAACTCCTTCTTACTTATGTACATATGCAAACCGACTCAGGGAAACGATAAGTGGACTTTAATAGTGTTATAAGAATTAGTCGATATGGGTGATATTTTTTTATTCATTTTTTTTAAACCACTCTAAATATGACACCGGATCACACACTAGTTAGAACCTCTGGTAATGTACACGTGAACTTTTTTTACACATAAAACGACTCTAGGAAATTCGACAAAAGTAAAAAATTATAAACAATGGAGAACCAACATACCCTCAGAAAGACGATAAAAGGTCAATAAAAGTCACTCTTAACAAGATAGACATCTATATAAAAACTGGACAAGTACCATCTCCGTTTAAGTTTAGAAACTGAGACGACAAAACGAGTCAAAGAGAGACTTAAACTACTCATTAAGGTAGTCTTGCTAGTATACCAACCGACGATCTAGAATAAACAGGAGACTTTATAAGGGAGGACACCGGAGGACGAGATTTTCGAGTTCTTCCGAGAACTCTGTCGCCGTGTCCGAGTGGAATCTCGTTGTCACTGCCCTTCTGAGTGGAAACCAAGGTTAGTGGGAACGGATAAAATAGTCGACTCGAAATTTTTAGTCCTCAATAATAGTAAAAAAAAATTACGTGTGTATTACCTTCCTTTTAGGTTCTCCTATTCCTACCCCCTTTTTCTTCGGGGATCCTGCGGTCTCGGATACTACTTAGGTTGACTTAAACTAGATAATTAAGTTACGAAATCCATAAGAATAATGTTATAAAATCAAAAGTGAATATTATACCTTATATACTGTCCTATCTTCCACTGAAGATACCCTACATAATATCCTATCTTCAGAGTTTACTGTTAATATGTCTTCGGATCGGATCTTCATACGTCATAGAGTCTTATCTTTCATTATTCGTTAGTCTTTTTCCGTTATCTTCACGAGAAGAATCACTCACTTGTAACGAGTCATCACAGATTGAGAAACGCTGGGGTACCTGATATCTAAAGTGCCTGAAGAGGTCCAATCTTATGAACTCATCAGAAAAGGGAGAGGTCCCCTAGAAGGGTTGAGTCCCTATCTTGGGTCCAGAGGACGTGACGTCCACCTAAGAAATGGTCCATTCGGTGTTCCCTTCGGGTCCTTATGACCTGACCCGTCGGAAAAGGAAGAGGTCGTCTAGAAGGGTTTGGCTCTAGCTTAGGAGGACTTAATGTCCGTCTAGAAATGGTTGACTCTATAGTCCCTTCGGGACTATCAGTTTCTCGTCTCTTCACCGGATCCGTACTTTGACACTGACAAATGATACGTACTAACTTGACCTGGCAAACCTAAGTTGGTCAGTTTGTTCGCTATGAGGTCCCGATTATACTAAATTCCAACGAATCCTCTATAAGTGATTTTTTTATTTTATTTTATTTTATTTTAGGATGAGCAAAGAAAGGGACTTTTGGAGTAAGGTGTTCCAGATTGGGAAGACACAACGTAATTTCAAAAGGACGAAAAAGATCGTTATTTAAGTCCACTTCAAAACAATGTATAGTTTCCAAAATAAAACAGGAATAGTTGAGTTTTGTATCAAACATAGATTTCAACATAATAACATAAGATTTGTCTTAAAAATAAATAGAGAGTATATATCTACGGAAACACACAAATTAATAACTTATTAACCTATTACTCACAAAATTTACATAATGTGTCATTTCCTTAAGAGTCATTCAATAATACCTTCATGAATCCCATATATTCAACATAAACCCCTTTTAACCAACTCTAAAACTTTATCTGAACCTTGTTTTATAAAAAGTGTAAATTTTATTATCTTGTTTCTGAGGACAATAAGTTTTAAATTATAAGTTACTGAAAAGTCTTAAGTAAGTCTATTTCTTTACGGACATAATCGTTTAACTTAATCTACTACGTCTTCATATTATACAGTCATATAGTACCGGTCAATTTCAAGTACGGTACATATTTTTCTTCTTTTCTTTTCTTTGGTAGTGAGTTACCATTGTTTATGTTATGACATCTCTTACTCCGTTAAATTTTTGATGATTACAATAGTGGTACGGTCAACGATTTAAGGATATAAAACTTATCAAACAGTCAACTAAAATACTCCCTTTAAAGATCATAACGTCAGTTTAATAGACTCTCTTTCACTTGTAAAAAAGATGAGATTCAAAATATAAAGAATAAAGACATAGAACAGTTCAATGTAGTACTAGAAGATCTTTCCCATTTGTTGTCACCACTGTGTTACCCCTAACTACAGAACAAGACCTGAATCATTTATACTTATATGAGATACACTCGTTCAACGTAAAGCATATTCACCCCTTTATACTCCTAATAAGATATGTATCCTATCTCTTTACTGGCCGATGAAGTAAAATATATACAGAAAGAAGTATATGGGTTTATGTAAAGTCCACGTCATTTCGAAATTAACATTTCTAAATTAAATATTTGAACAATCTTCTTCCATTCTTACTTAAATAAATGACCTTATTCCATTCGATAAGTGTAGTCGTAAGAACGAACCTCTTAAGGTACCTGTCTCCTCGGACCACCCAATACCAGGTGTCCCAGTGTTTATCAACCTGTACTGACTTCGCTGAATCGTAAGAGTGCGTGTGTGTGTGTGTGTGTGTGTGTGTGTGTGTGTCCGATAAGACTTGTTATCTCCTCTCAGATATTTCTCTTTCTAATCCCATTAAAATGACGAAAATCTACTATTTTTATTGGTTCTTTTACAATTTACTATGTAGTATGTATTACTTTTTACTTACATAACGTTTAAAGTCAGTTTTTCGTGTAAAAGAACTAAATGTCTAGTGTACGTTCAATTACTCTTTTTATGTTTTGTTTTTTCGAATATCTTTTATTATATACTCAATATACGTACTAATAAAGTAACTTATTTTTGATTTCTATAATTATTTATATAATCTTTGAGTCAGAACATTAATTTATTTATATTCCGTTTTATTGTCTATTATGAAATTAGGTATTACAACCGTTGATAAATTTTTAGAATTACTATAAACCACAACTGTGTATTTAACCGTTCGTCTTTGAGAATATAAAGTACTTTCTTCGGTTTTACGTGTTATGCTATACGGAATATCGTAATAAATATTATCATTTTTCGATCTTATAATCGATCCTTCACCCATTTTTAAAATTAACATGAATGGTGTACAATTTATCTTACTTCATTTTAGACGTACAAAACTGTATCACTATACCCTAGGAAAACTATTTTTATTTGTTCATTTATGATATATATACGGTCGTATATGTGAGATAGTCTTTTTATGTAAACATTTTTACAGGAATGGAAACTCCTTTATGTGTTTCCTTTAACCCATATCCTTAAATTTTTTCCTATAAACGTAAAGTATAGTTTCTGAAAACATTCGTAAAAGACTGGTAAATGTACGTTATACGTAAAATTACAGTTGTCCCCAAGAAACTCATTACTCTAATTATTAGAAAAAAAAAGACCAAATAAAGACATATTATAAGAAATTATCGTCTTATTTTTATATTTCTAATTTCATTTTCAAACGATGGAGTCTATAAAAAAGTAATTACTTATAAGAACGTCTGTAAAAGGGGGTTGACAGGAGATCCTACTAAAAAGATCTATAAAATTTATAGTCTTAATATTTAATTTGGTAGATAATTTGTTAGACTTGAACTTCACTATAATTTGAACTTCATCTTAATACAAATAGAGTAGAGAGAAAGTTTATCATACATAAATACGTATAGTTTAGTAGGAAATAGTAGTGATTTGATAGTATATTAAAAGGACAGTCAAAACAAATAAATTTTCGTGTTCATCCGGGTAAAATTTGGAGACTAGAGTAGAAGAAGTGAAACAGAACTGGAACCGAACCTCCCTTGACCCTTTGCCTGGTAAGAAAGGTAAGACAAAGAAGAAAAAGACCATGACCTCATCCTTCCTACGTAGTCTCCTTTCTTTGTTTCATAAAAGGGACTTTGGTTCGTACCTTTACACGGTAACAAGACTCCACAGACTTAGGTTTTTGAGGAACCTCGTGTACACATTTAAAAAACCTTACAGGAAGTCTTCGGAGACGTAATGGATCAAAGAATCATATACTTCAGATTGAGGTAGTAGGAAAAGGTCAGGATACGGGAAAGAACCATCTCACCTTTCACCATCCGTAGATTTGGGGTGACTCCGTTTCGTGGGAACTAAGAGGACTGATGGAAAGTGAGAGTAAGATTAAGAAAGGAAGGCACAATGTCACTACTTCTGTTCTTCACGTCCAATATGTTTGTCTACGACAATTGGTCGATCAAGAGGAAACTATTCTACCTTCTTCCTGCCCCACGACTGAAGATAACCCAGGTCAAGGTCCTGTCGTTCTAATGGTAGGTAAGAATAAAAGGTGATTTAAGAGAGTAGTCAAGTCAAGTCAAGTCAGCGAGTCACCACAGACTGAGAAACGCTGGGGTACTTAGCGTCGTGCGGTCCGGAGGGACAGGTAGTGGTTGAGGACCTCTATATGGGGTTTTCGATCGATAGAAAAATGAAAACTCATTCAGAAACTACGATCCCTAGACTGTCAAATAAGATTTAGAGAACAATCTATGTTCTAAAGAACTCCTATAATGATTCAACTATCACGATTATCAATAAGACACGGATATTCTCTACTTTACTATTCTGTATTTCCGACTTTTCTATTTGATCTTATTCTAGGAATTTTCATAAGTAAGGTGGTATTTTACTCTTAAAACGGGACTCTTGAGAGAATTTTTAGATTCAAATGTGCCTCAAAGTCTCTTCCTTTCAGTGTCCTAAACACTTTACTATCTTAAATTTTCTCTGTGTTTACTATGGGGTTTATGGTAAAACTCTTTGATCGTTTTACTATAACGGTAAATAAAATTATTACTTTTAAAATCGTTCAACCTCCCCTATAATATTAAAGTTAAAAATCTATATCCCACCAACTGATCTAATCCTAAAGAGTTGGAACTGTAGGGTATGTGCTGCTGAGAAACAACACCCCATTATAAGATACGTAACATGTACGACATGTTACGCAGGGACGGGAAAAGAGAGATCCACAGTGTCTAGGAGTTCGACACTTTTGTCTGAGGTCTGGAACAGTCGACAGGGGACCTCCAGTTTTAACGGGGCTTACTCTTCGTGACTGTATCTCCTATACTTTTTTCTCACTTTCATTTTCGACGAGTCAGCACAGACTAAGACGTTCGGGTACCTGGTATGTCAGGTACCTTAAGAGGTCCGGCCTCATGATCTCACCCATCACAAAGTAAGAGGTCCCATAGAAGGGTTGGGTCCCTAGCTTGGGTCCAGAGGACGCAAGGTCCACCTAAGAAATGGTCGACTCGGTGGTCCCTTCGGGTATCTCCTATATTGGTTCCGTTTTTCAATCAACCCTTAAAATGATCCTATCCCTTTTTAATGGTCAATGTAGTTGTAATCAACATATGTATTTGTTTCTTGGTAAAAGTTTTGTATCACTTCTTTCAGATGGGGTTGTTTCCTTCCTTTGTCTCCTCATACCTTAGTATTTTAGTACTCCTCTCAAGTTCTTTCTTCACGATTTAATATACCTTTTGTATTTTTATTCTATTTGTATAACTAAAAGCTGACTATGACGACAACGTGATGTTTGAACCACTGAATTTTGATGTCTTAAAACAAAAGGATACCGTCCTCTCACGTTCCTTCTGTTCCCAGAACGACTCGTTTGTAGTTCCTGAGAAGTCTCGACACAAAGAAAGTCTTTTAAGATCCCCTTTAAACAGAGAAGTGGGAAGGGTCAAAGATCTCAGGGGGTGAAAGGAACCGAACACAGGGGAGAAGACGTAGAGACTTCGGCCGTCGTAACGTAGAGAGACTGGGAAGGAGGAAACAGTATATAGTATAGAGATAAAGACTGGTGTCGAACCTTTAAAAGACACAATTCTCAAACACGTTAATATAACCGATGACATTAGTGTCCTAACGATACCCATTAGGTCTGATGAGGGAGATAGAATAACAGGAATTAAACTATCGTACATGTTTCATAGAAAACGGGACAATACACTATATAAGAAACTAAGACCTTAATCCTGTACTTGTAGAACTCTCTCCCTAATAAAACGGAAGACTTTACTTAGTCACTTCCTGTAAGTCTAAATCTCTTGGGTGTGATGAGTAAAAGGAAATGCAAGTCTATATAAGATTAATTCTCAGGTACGACTGGTAAAAAGTTTCGTTTACGTCACTTTTACATACACACACACGAGTCAACACAGACTGAGGAACACTGGGGCACCTGATATCGTCTGGTCCGAGGAAACAGGTATAATTAAAAGGTGTGTTCTTATAACCTCACCGACAGATCGGTACCAGTTCGTGTAATTTTTTCTTTAGAATTTTTTAATCTTTTGCTAAAGTTAATTTTTATTTATAATTTATATTTTAAAACACTCTACGTCTATTTAGAAACGACACTTTTTATATTAGACTATCCAAACATAATCTTATTTTATGTCTAAATATAATCGTATTTTGTATCCGAATATAATCTTATCACTCGTTTCTCATGTAAAGTTCATTAATTTTTTCTTTGTCTTTTATTTTCTTCCATCTTCTTCTTCTTTTATTTCTAAATTTCCCTTATACCAACTTTCGTTCTTATATACTTTCCTCTAGTCTTCTTTTCTTTCGATTAAGAAGAAAAAAAAAAATTTTTTTTTCGGAAATGTCATATTTTAAAAACTCCTCACGACTAGTTCTTTTATTTTTTTCTTTTCTCCACGTTAATTTATTTTTATTTTACGATTTCCTTCCCCTTCATCCCACACTCTCCCTTTACCTTATCACACTCAAGGGACCCTCCAACCCACCACTACTTAAGAGGTCTAAAACAACTCGTTAAACAGAATTTTTCCTCATTTGAAGTAACATTCGTCTCTCTTACTCCTTCCTACCCACACTTACGTCCTGTTAAACAATTAATCCACTGACTTTTAAATGTCTTACGTAAATGAAATAGACCCTATTTATATCGTTTTTATTAAAAAATTCCACTTATAGTTTCTTACCATCCTTCAAAACTCCATCCTCCGTCTACCCAGGTCCCATTTCATTAACCTCTAAGTAAGGGACAATTGGTTTTGAAGTTCTGTCCTTGTCGTCTATTAATTCCGCCCCTCCGACTCGGGACGGGTCTGGTGTACAAAGAACAAGGACTTCAGTCCTCTGGAGGAGCTGGTTTGGGCGTGTTTTTCCCGAGGAACGTCCGGTTTCCTTCTCACTACAGCTCCCTACGAGATGGGTCTACGAACACCATCCTATATAAAACCGATTCTCTACACACACGTTTGTACCTTCCCAGGACTCTACATGGTTTATACCTGATACTTGGTCCATTTAGTTTTACAAACCGACCTCATTTTGACCTTCTTTACGGGAAAGATTCGTTAAATTTGGTGGTGCGTCTGGGTTGAGTCCCTGAGAGGGAGACTCAGACGGGTACACAGATAAGTGTGTATGACATGAGAGAAAGGAGAATTATTTGTGAAATGAACGAAGTGATGAAAGACAGGAACCCCTATAAGAAAAGACGTTTCGACTTCGCGGTCCCGGGAACAGTGACTGACGACCAGATCATCAATCCTAGACCACGAAAGTGGTGGTGTCGGACCGGAATGAGAGGTCGATCCTTGGGTTCAGGGTGAGGTTCGACGACGTCCGGTTCTGGTGACCTATAGTATAACTCTTTTGACCTTTTGTATACTTTATAAAGTGAATCCTCTAGTTTGATACCTTTGTATTCTCCACAACTACCTGTAACAACTCATCGATCTCGTCAAGAGAAACTATAGAAACACTCGAATCACATAAGGACTCATTAAAAGGTATCCGTAAGTGGGTTTTGAGACAATGACTTTACTGTCCCAGACGAACAAGGTTAAAACTGTGGATCAACAATACGAAATAACTGACACGGTTTCGGAAACTGACACACCTAGTGTTATTTGATACCTTTTAAGACTCTCTCTACCCTGATGGTCTGGTGGACTGGACGGAGAACTCCTTAGACATACGTCCAGTCCTTCGTTGTCAATCTTGACCTGTACCTTGCTGTCTGACGAAGGTTTATCCTTTTCCTCATGTAGTTCCGACATATAACAGTGGGACGAATAAATTGAATATACGTCTCATGTAGTACTCTTTGCGACCTGACCGTCTTTGTGTTCGACCTTAATTCTAACGGCCCTCTTTATAGTTATTAGAGTCTATACGTCTACTGTGGTGGGAATGCCGTCTTTTACTTCTCCTTGATTTTTCGGAGAACTACTTTCACTTTCTCCTCTCACTTTTTCAACCGAATTTCGAGTTGTAAGTCTTTTGCTTCTAGTACCGTAGACCAGGATAGTGAAGTACCCTTTATCTACCCCTTTGTCACCTTTGTCACAGTCTGACATAAAAAAACCCGAGGTCTTAGTGACGTCTACCACTGACGTCGGTACTTTATTTTCCTGCGAATGAGGAACCTTCATTTCAATACTGGTTGGATCTATCATATAAGTTTTCGTCTCTGTAATGAAACGACTGATTACAGGCAGATCAGTTCCGATACCTGACACTTCTTCCGACTCGTGGCTTCTTAACTACGAAAACTTGACACCACAACCTCTTCTGAGAACTCTCAGGGAACCTGACGTTCCTCTAGGTTGGTCAGGTAAGACTTCCTCTAGTTGGGACCCTAAAGAAACCTTCCTTACTACGATTTCGACTTTGAGGTCATGAAACCGGTGGAGTACACTTCTCGACTGAGTAACCTTTTCTGAAACTACGACCCTCCCTGACCCCCGTCTCCTCTTCCCCTGCTGTCTCCTACTCTACCGACCTACCGTAGTGACTGAGCTACCTGCGCTCAGACTCACTTCAGGTCCTCAACCACTACCTGTCCCTCCGGACCGCACCACGCTAGGTACCCCAGTGTTTCTCAACCTGTACTGACTCGCTGACTTGACTTGACTACTACAAATAAACGTGCTGTTGTTCGGTCCTTGTTTCCCGTTGAGAACAAGTTTTCTGACCTTGAGGGACTATCGTAAATCCTTTCACAAAATTTTCTATCGTGAACCCCACTCCCAAAATCAGTACCTCAAGTAAGACTAACACTTAAGTAAGAGTGACGCTTCACTCTACTGTCCCACTGAAAAGTCCTGAGAGTTTGAAGTAGGAAAACCAAAGTTGGTCAGATCCCAGACGTACGAACACCAGTCGTCACCAGTTGATGGACCTACCCCACCAATAAAAGACGTCTTGTTGAGTTTTCATACGTAGTCTGTAGGGAACTCATCATTGATCCTGAAACAAACTAACGATTTGATGTCAAAAAAATAACGAAAAGGAAACAAAAACGTAAAGAACTAAAGGGATTAATCATCCCTCAGACGAACTCAGACGAGAAACCTTGAGTCCCTTCCGGATCCTTTGATTCGGAAAGGATGTTTATCGTTACTCTCTGGTCTCCCCGAAAACATGGGTCCTTCCGGGGTATCCCAGGACGAGTCAAAGTTCAAGGGGAAAGGAAATTATGAGGAGTTATGACTTCCCTTGTTCCCATCCTATTCCTTCCTTTATTCAAAACCTACCTCTTCAAGTAGTATTTGAACAATCCCCTCGAGTCAAAATCCCCCTGAGTCTAAGTCGACGACACCTTGTGACCCAGATTAGAAGGAAGTTTAGGATAGATTTAATATAAGGTGGTACAGATCTATATCTAGAAACCGTATGTAGGAATTACAGGGTGAGATACGGACACACCTCCTCCTTTTCATTAAAAAGACGTTATATAGTAAAATCCAAGAATCGACTCTAGGATGGAGAGGGGGGTTTATCATTGTCTTTTTGTTTATTTCAAATTATTGTACATATCAAAGACCTATGTACCCTCTATGGGTCCTTTTGACTCTTTGAGGGACTTTGTCAGGTTCTGAAACAAGTGAGTCAGTACAGACTGAGAAACACTGGGGTACCTGACATGGGAGGTCCAAGGAGACAGGTACCTAAAGAGTCCGTTCTTATGACCTCACCCAACGGTAAAGGAAGAGTCCCCTATAAGGGTTGGGTCCCTAACTTCGGTCCAGAGGACGTAACATCCCTCTAAGAAATGGTAGACACGGTACCCCCTTTGGGACTTAACCAAATGGTGGAATTTATGGTAGAATTCAATTTCTGTCTTCTACAAACCTGACCCCTCAGTCAATACCCTCCAATGGTCCTTTTCGTGTTATTTGGCTCATTCCAACAATACCCCTATATTTAGTAACGGACTACGTAACTACTCAAAGACGTCTAAGTATCAGTTGTAAGAGAATGATCATGTTTCTCCTTCTGTAAGAATATTTACCTTTAAAAGAAATATTTATATTTATAGAGGACTTTTCCCATTGAGGATGAATCAAATGTATCGAAGTGGAATCAAACGGCAAAGAATTTTTATTGGTCGAGTGTTATTAGTCATACGGTTTCTCCGCATAAACCCAACATCTAAAACGAGGGAGAGTGGACCTCGGTATCTGTAAAGTGTAGAAAAGAAGTCTGTCTCTTAAAGTAATATCTTTAAGACCGTCTGGAAACACACGGGTCAGTAAAGTCAGCACAGTAGTCTGAGAATCACTGTGGTACCTGACGTCGAGAGGTCCGAGGAAACAGACACCTTAGGAGATCTGTTCTTATGGTCTCACCCAACGGAACGGAAGGAGGGTCCTTAGAAGGACTGGGTCTCTGACTTGAGTGTAGAGGACGTAACGTCCGTCTAATAAATGGTGACTCGGAGATTCGGGACGATCATCCGGTACCAATGTAATTTAAGTCTTTACAAATGCCATAAGATATTCTAAATTGAATCCTAAGTTTAACAAGTAAATCGGACATGTGATAATGTGTCCAGGGTAAAAACTTGGTTTACGATAAAGATAAAAATTTAGTAACAATCAGAGTGACGACGGGGTTTATAGTATAAGTAAAACGTAGGTACGTTGACAGATCTTAGTATTGACGAATTAAAAAACTTAAAAAGTTTTACGAAAGAAACGGAAAAAGAACTGATACGTATATGTACGACGACTAACTTTGTCATAGGTTAGTATTTGTGTACAATGTGTTAGTTACTAAAGGTTGAACTTCAGACTCTGTCAACCAGTTACATTTGTAAAGACTTATTAGTTTCATACGTCGTATAAAATAATGACATCGGGAGTTTCCCAAACAGACAAAATAGGTGGTATAACTACAAAAATACGACAACGAGAGTTCCATCTACTAATTCTGAAAGACGATATTTAACAAAAACTACAAAACGTTAGATAAAACCTTTATTTCACTCATTACCGGGTCTTGACTCCCCAAGGGTCTGACACTCTAAAGAATCGAAATTTTGTTCCTGTTAGGACCCGTTTGACTATTTTAACCAGTAGGATAGACTTTCGGTTTGACCCAAGTTTCAAACATAAGAAAGAAAAAGACCAGTCTTAAGGTAGACAGTGGTTAAACAGTAATAAAGTAAAAAAGAATATTTATACTACCCGAAGGGTCCACCGTCTCTCTCGTTTGTAGACGGACAGTCACGCCCTCTACGTTCTCTACACCCGAGTCAGGGACCCAACTCTTCTAGGGGCCTCCTCCTTTACCGTTGGGTCAGGTAGCAAGAACGGACCTCTTAGGGGTACCTGTCTCCTCGGACCGTCGATGTCAGGTATCCCAACGTCTCAGTCTATGCTGACTCACGTGTGTGGGTGTTATTTATGCTATCAATGTAAGTACACAAGATGGAATATGCAAACTGAAGTTTTCAGAATGTTTCACACGTAAAATTTACTCTATGTGTGTGTTGTTTTAAATTCTCTGGTCAAACTTCTTTATTATAAACAAGACATTTTGAGTACGTGAATACACATACTTTAAAATGTCTCTGGTCGTAGAGTTTTTCAGACCTTCATTAAACTTCAACGTCTGGCACTTTGGGAAACGGAATGTAGACTTCAGTTTGCAGTTCTGTAAAATGGTCTAAACAGACTGTGTTTTTTCTTCACTTATGTATATACTTAACCCCCTCGTCCCATAACAACTGAACGTCTTTCTATACGTCGTATTCTTAACACTTAAATTCAAAATAAATCTCAGAATGGACCCTGATAGCGGACTTTTCTGTCGAGACTCCTTGACGATACTGTTCCACCCCCTTCTTGGTCATATATATATATATATATATATATATATATATATATATATACATACATATATACATATATACATATATAAAACCGATCCTTTATGTACATCAGTTCGTGTGTAAAACCATTTTCAAATGACGATTAGAGTTTCTTATCTATAGAGTTTGATTACTAAAATCAAGAAAGAATTCATATCCTTCTTCTTAGACACCAGTGACTTTAAGAAGGACCCTATACGTAGATTGACAGATTTCCGTACGAAGTTTGTTTCGTGTCTTACAGAGTGGGACAAAAAGTAGGACTTAAGGAGAGGGAGAACCCCACGTGAGAGTCACCCGACTTTGTAATGGGAACACATTAACCTACAACCATTCCGAGAAACAGGAAAATACAACAATGATAAGTGTCATGATAGATTCAATACGCTCTTCTTTAACATTCCCACCTTTTTTAAAGGGAACAAGGAAAGATTCAAAAAACCGACTGGATTATTAATTTAACTGTACTCTCTAATTGACCTCTTTTGTTTTGTTTCAATGAATGTATGTCCGCACGGTATTTCCATACTTCTGAGGTTTCCGTCGGTCTATTAATTTCGAAAGTATTGTAGTACTCGATTTTCTTCCTTTCCCCAGACCCTTATGTTTCCTCTCTTTCTTGTAAGGGTCCTCCCGTCTCCCCTACAAATCTTTTGTTTCCAAAGAGACAATACGTCCATTCAAAGACTCGAGTTTTCCACAGAGACCATCACCAAGAGAAGGACCATGTCCTAGGGAAAGGTTTCTTTTACATCCGTCAACTGTGTCATTTCTCGAAAAGGACTTAAACGACCCAAAGTTAACGGAAATTAAGTCCTATTAGGACTACGGTTTCACTGTACAAAAACCTCACTGTTTAAGACGACGAGCACCTCTTCCTACATTGAAACCACAGTGGCGGACCCTCGGGTGGAAGAAGGAGACGTAAGGTCGAAGGAAACGGAGGACCCTGTAATGGATCATTTGAAAGACGATTTAAGACGGTGAACCACTAAAACCAAGTTCCTCTTACCTTTTTTTTTTTGTGTTTTGTGTTAATATGTCTTTGTCCATATAACACGTTGTCCACATAAAGACGCGTGACACCAGTCCCTTTTGAAACTTATACTTATTTATAAATGTAGTGACTTTCTGTCCTATTAGATAATCTTTCTTCGGTCTTCACTATAAAAATATGTAGAAAGAAAAGGAAGTGCCATTAATTACGGTTCCTATTGATGACAAGACCCCTTCTTACACTCCTACCAGTACGGCACTAAGACACACTTAGTAAAGACACACCTACTCTAGATTTCTAAAGGGTCCTTCCTAATCACTGTAAACTCCTCTGACAGAGTTTATTTTAATGAGAAAGAACTATATCCTCTTACGTCCTTCTCCGCTTCTAGACATTTGTCGTACATTTGTTTCTCCCATTCCAGTCTCCTCTTCTAAGAACTATTGCTGTTCGAAAAGACTGTTCCGGGAGTTTTGGGTAGTCTCTCAACTACCTCGAGGTTAACACCGGTCCGAACGTCTCACCATCGAAAGAAACGTCTCTCGTGTTCTCTTTGATCATAGTGGTCCACTGAACAAATTAAAAGTGGACGAAAGGAACTTCGCCCACTTACTTACCCTTCCCTCTGAGTCGTCATGGACAGCAACGAGAGGAGAGGGGGGTGAGGGGTAGCGGATGGAAAAGTAGACCCACTTTGTTTCCCACTTTGTTCCGTCCACTTTGTCGACGTCTCTAAGTGTAATATATTATGTCAAAGGAACTGAATACCCATACAGGTGTCTCATTCGATCTACATACAACCGACCATTCCAATTAAGTAAGAAGATTAGTATTTGGTTCCTGGATCCCTTAAGGAAGGGTACTAGTTGTAAATACTTTTTCCGATTTAAAAATACACATAAAGGAGGAAGGTGGACGATTAAAAATTAGTCGTTTAAGTGTTTACTGTTCCGGTCCTGTACCACGTCGGAATAAAACGGGACCGGACAAGATAGGGATTTACACTCCCGGAGTACTATAGGTCGGACAAAATAGATTTAGGTCTCTCACGCAGACTGGTAAAGAACTTTCGGGTTAAAAAGAAGGAAAAAATATAACTAAACAAATGTCGTGACGGTTTACGTAACTAAATAGGAGAATGGATGACAGTTTCGTCGGGACAAGACTACAACTTGTGCCCGGTAAAGTCCATTAGATAGTGCTTCACCGAGTTGTCACGGTTCAAAAAGATTTGAGGAAAAGACTTACAAAAGAATGAGGTGTCGTTGGTGAAACACCTCACTGGGGACGTGGACCACACAGTTCTAAGCTATTGATTAACTTATGTATCACTAAAGTCAAAAGGTGGACTCTGTCAGGACTATTAGTTTGACTCCGAATAGAGAGCGTCACCCAGGGTATTTAATCAATCAGGTAGTTAGGTCCGGGACAGTTTTTTTTTTTTTTTCCTTCCTTTCCTCTCTTTCTTGATAATCGTTTTAACGTGGGAAGATGTAAACATGAGTTGTTCGTTTATTAGTAGTCGTGTGACTACGTACAATCCTTCACCTTATTTATATCGGGAGATAACTTTAGGAACCGTGCATCTTCCTTTTCTTTCGTGAATAAACCCAACTTGTATAAAATGAATTGTTACTTCCAGATTTAGGGTTAAAGTAGAAGTGACAGTACTCGGAATGGATAAAAATATATATTATCCGTAATAACAACATGTTTTATATACGAACAATGTCATATTTTTGTTCCACTAGATTATTTAGACCCCGACGTCCAGTCAAGAGACTCTAAGAATGGTCCGTTACAGGGTCGTTCGCTTCCTTCGACCTACTATGTCTCCTTCTTCCACCCGAGGGTCCGTCATTATGGTTTCAATGTAGGAAAGGGTGCTCCTCGGACTACGGAACCTACGGGTGGGTTCTATATATCTAAACCCCAATCCAGGAACATGAGAACTAGTCAGTGATATATGTCCTATCAGTCCCCTTTCCCACACTGGAACCGGTTCCACTGATAGGAGTTCAAGTCCTGTCTTGAATTTACTGTCGTGAGGGTTGTCGACTCCCTTGTTTGGATACTTAAGACTTTCCCCTAGGGTCGACGTGTCCGCTCATAAGTGATCTAGTCCGATTGCTGTCAATATTGTTATGTCAACTTCCTATGTCCGTCTACGTCCTTAAAAAATTTTTTAGTGAACCTAAAGTCCACTTTAGGTTCCTTTAATTGGTAGTATAAAGAAGGGTTTTATTTATGACCACTTTTAGGAACTTATGTTTACAGGGTGATAACTTAAGGACTAATAAAGTTAGAAAATTCGTATGAACCCAACTCTACTCCCACTAAACTGAGGTGTTCTATATAGTGTTTAAAACGGACTACTAAATTGATTGATTCTTCGGTTTTCTAAAAACTATCGTAGGAGTCCTCGTTTCCCGTAAAACTCTGGGTCTCTTACCCGTCGGTGTCCACAATAGTGAAAGGGTCTCTAAAACAACGATAACAAGTTCCTTATAATATCTTTATCCACTCAAAGGTATCTGGTGTCTGAGTATAATATGTCAATCTTCCGGTAGTCACGGAACGTGAGGTAATTTGACCTCTATTATTCATTCTTGTTCAATATCCGCAGTCTTCTCAACTAATTTTAATCAACCGCGTACCTGTTGATCACGAAACGTTCTTTGTAAGATAATATCCTCCGTTTTCAAACGACACTCTTTTCTGTACCTCTTCTGGTCTACCCTCACTACACCCCACTTCACAGAGAGAACCCGTCTAGAACACCGAGTCTGCCATTTCGTAGACGGACGTTACGCCCTCTGGGTCCAAGCTAAGGACCCAGCCCTTCTAGGGGACCTCTTCCTTTACCGTTAGGTGAGGTCGCGAGAACGGACCTTTTAGGGTACCTGCCTCCTCGGACTATCCAATATCAGGTACCCTAGCGTCTCAGCCTGTACTGACTCTCTGAAGTGAAAGTGAAAAGAGATGGAGTTGTAATAACTGTAAACCCCAACCTACTAAAAAAACAACACCCCCTACGGGATAAGTGACGTCCTATAATTCGTAGTAAGGACCCGAAATTAGGACATTTGGTTTCTGATAACGGGTGATAAGTGAAGACGTACCAAATTTAGTGATCGGTGACGTGAGTGACTGGTTGTTACGTCGTACCTTCCTTAAGTCCTGTTTTTTTGTACACATTGAGACCCGAAACCCTTTTTGTCAACGGAATCTATCAATCTACATATAGAGTCTTTCGTAAAATTCCTTGGTTCCAAAACCTAGAAGAGTATGTCTCCTTCCGTGATTATAGTTACCGAACTCTATATAAAAGAAGATCTGATCGTCACTGGAAGGTGGTTTTATATTCGAAATCACGTACATAAGGAATCGGCGTTTAGGATATATAAGACCGAAGAGGGAGACAGATAAGTCTTCTCCAGAAAGTCTACAAGACCCTCCGACAAAGGATCCGACAACAACGAATCAGTGATTCAAGACAGGTCGAGGAACACTGGGGTACCTGACGTTGTACGGTCCGGAGGGACAGGAAGTGATAGAGGGTCTTAAACGAGTTTGAGTACAAGTAACTAGTCGCTACGGTAGGTTGGTAGATCAGGAGACAGTAGGGGAAGAGGAGGACGGAAGTCAGAAAGAGTCCCAGAAAAGGTTACTCAGTCGAGAAACGTAGTCCACCAGTTTCATAACCTCGAAGTCGAAGTCGTGATCAGGAAGACTACTTATAAGTCCTGACTAAAGGCAATCCTACCTGACCAACCTAGAGGAACGTCAGGTTCCCTAAGAGTTCTCAGAAACGGTTGTGGTGTCAAGTTTTTGTGGTTAAGAAGTCGTGAGTTGAAAGAAATATCAGGTTGAGGGTGTAGGTATGTACTGACGACCTTTTTGGTATCGAAACTGATCTGTCTGGAAACAACCGGTTCACTACAGACACGAAAAATTATTCGAAAGAACCAACCAGTACCGAAAAGAAGGTTCCTCGTTCGTAGAAAATTGAAGTGCCGACGTCAGTGGTAGACGTCACTAAAACCTCGGGGGGTTTTAATTTAGAGAGTAACAAACGTAACAAAGGGTAGATAAACGGTACTTAACTACCCTGGTGTACGTTATAGAATCAAAAGACTTACATGAGAAGTATATTTTTTAATTTATTCGTCCCACTGTTATAAATCGGAACTTCATGGGGAAAGGGTTAAAACTTGGTAAAGTAACAAAGTGTAGACCAAGATTGACAACGAAGAACTGGACGTACGTTCACAGAGTCCTCTGTCCATTCCACCAGACCATAAAGGTGGAGAAATTCTTAAAAGATTCAAACAACACTCGGTGTGTCAGTTTCTCCATCAGTCACTTCGTCTTCATCTACAAAGAGACGTTAAGGAAATGATGTATCAGTATATATATATTCTTATATATATATACATATATATAAGGAACCGATATCAGGAGACATTTCAGGGACTTGTTTTGACTCTGAGTGTAGAGAATATAATTCGGAAAAGGAAAGTCAGTTCTAGATGATCTAAAGTCATCATTGGGGGTGGATTTTAGAACTACAAGTTTTTACAAAGGTTTAACGGTAAACAGGGGGTCTTCATTTTAATGGAAGGTGAGAGTAGAAGGTGATTCTTGTTGACTAGACTCTCTTTGTTATAAAATTAATGGGAGAGTTTAACAAAATTAGGATATAAGACAAAAAACAACTTATTATCATAACAGACAAGTAGATTCCTTACACAAGGAGTGAATTATAAATAGTAAAAAATCCAGTACCATCGACACTCACATCCTCTTTGGTAGATTAACCTTTTTCTACCTTTAACCCACGTCTTTCTTACTTTTCACATTACCTCTCTCAGCTACCGACAAATTAGGAGCCCTCTAAACATTTCATAAAGTCCCCACCAAATAGTGACCTTTATAGATTATCGACATAAGATCTCCGTATATACTATTAGTTCAGAAAGAACCTGATGTACTAACCTCGCGTTAGTAAAGTAAGAAGTAGACTTAAAAATTATCTTCAAAAGTGACAATACGTATATAATCCGTAGGAAAAGAGTAAAAGGTTTACACACTTAACCTCATTTACGTCAAGTCACAATGGACTAAGATTTACCGAGATATAGTACAACACACTTTGTGATTCTGTTGTATTACAATGTATTATATTTCCTGTACCGTTTAATACGATAGTGAAAAAAGGTAAAGTCCCTGTCAAAATATTATAACAAATCTAAATATTACGATATGCTCAAGATACTTCGTCTTCACAGGGTAAAGGAAAGTGTGTGAATCTTTTATTTGTAACACGGTCTAAATAGACCAGGGTGTCGACACACAAACATTTACAGTTTCATTTTGTACGATGAAATCTAGTCTTAGATAATAGTAAGTACTTTTATTCAACGTAAACATATCAACGTTTTTTCCCTGTCTTTCGAATTTTTTTAATTTAAGAAGATCTTGCATTTCGTCATTACTTCTGTTACATATAAAATCGACCGACAATGTTTCTGAAACGAAAGTTTAAGGAATACCAACAACCACGGGACAAGTCCGAAACTTTTAGGTTCGTCCAAAGATGATGTAAAAGAAAATCGCTACCTTTATAATTTATAGAAACATCACACTTAACGTAAGTCGAATCAAGAAATGTCTGAGTTAAGGAGGAGGGAGCACATACTGGTCAACTTTCGTCGTAACGACGAGTAACACACACGTGCAATACACGATTCAGCGAAGTCAGTACAGACTGAGAAACGATGGGGCAACTGACATCGGGTGGTCCGAGGAGACAGTCACCCTAAGAGGTCCGTTCTTATGACCTCACCCAACGGTACGGGAGGAGGTCCCTTTGAAGGGCTGGGTCTCTAGCTTGGGCTTAGAGAATACAGAGGACGTGACATCCACTCAAGAAATGGTGACTCAGTAGACCTTCTGACGACGGGTAAAGTTTAATGATAACCCAACCGGTTTTCAAACAAGTCCAAAAAGACATTGTAGTATGTTTTTTAAGTTTGAAAAACCGGTTAGGTTATGTACTGGTCTCTCTCCTTGTTCCTATATCATAAAACTCTGTACTCTTAAATTTTACAAGTAGTTTTACTAAGAACTTAAAGGAAAGTAATTGTAACCTAATGAAAGACAAGGGGTTTGGTGTGGAACTAAGGGTAAAAACTGACGTATAAGAGAAGGTCGACTTATACAAGTTAGAGTTGAGACTAGTTGAGTAAGAATTAAATTTCTGGTATACAAAGGACCACAGAATTTATTCAATATTAAGGAGGAAACGACCCAGAGAGTCCGACGTCACGGGTACTTATTCTAAGACGGAAGGGAAAACGATCACCAAGGGTAGGAGTCGTAGACCAAAAGGTCCCAACTAGTGGGTGGGAACGGTCTGCCAGGAGGAAGTCGACCTACATTCGACCGAGTTCCCACCTAGATAAAGAGTCATAAAGTATAGACACAACCCTCTGTCAAGAGGTTCTCAGACAACACAAGGACACACAGAGAAAACTCGGATCCGTGGTAGACAGAAACAAGGTCTGATGGAAAGGTTCTTACAAACATATCCCTCGTGAGAACCTTTTGTTTCTTAAAGATTGAGGTCCCGTTTCTCCCTAACCAAACAACAAGTCATATTATGTTTATTATAGACGGGGACCCCATTTATAGTATACCTCATGACGATCGAGATTTCGGGACACAAGAAATTCGAGTCCCAAGGAGAGAACACTAGGTCGGGTTACGGACACTCACACAGAATCAAGAGAACATAGTAGGACACCCACGACCCCGAACCCCTTCGTCAAGTTTACGACTAAGAGGTCGATAATGATAAAGACACTGATCATTTAGTCGAAAACAGAGACTGAGTCCTGAGAACAAAGAGGACAATCAAATGTCCTTTAAACCCGTCGTACGGAATAATCGAGTTTTCATTCGATTTCAGAGTCTGGGAAGTGTGAGAACTGTAAAAACAGCTCCCTTTTACAATTGGAGTTGAAGAAGTGGACAGTCACCCAATAATGAAGAATCTGTTACGGGAGAAAAGAGAGAAGAGACTACGAAGGGTAGAAATCTAAGTAGTCCATACACAGTCGAGTCTCAGTTCACTTTAAAGTCTGAGTTCCCGTTGTAGAGACTGAGAGGGTTTACCAAGAAAGTTTCGGAGAAGAAAGATTCCAATACGACTTCCTTCGTCGTAGAGGAGGGGGACCTTCTGTCTAATATAATACCTTCATTAAGAGAGGTTTCTTAGAAACGTTTTTAAATAAAAAAGAAGAGATTAGACATCTTAAAAATAAAAGAATTAGATTCTCATGGATTCTTCCTGGGGTTTGATTATGTTAATGAAAAACTTTTGGCTGTAACCTTTTACACGGAAAACTATATGTAGGATTGACAACATAACCCATAAGTAGTGTAATTCCGGAAGTTACTTTGACTTCGTTCTTTTTAGGGTAAAAGTCAAAGAAAAATATATATCAAATTTTGTACGTCTTCAAATAATATAATAAATTATTTGTAAAATTTATTCAAGGACCTCGTAAGTACCCTTTATATTTGTAGTTTAAGTCTGTTCGTAAATGTGAATCTGTACTCACCTCTCTCTCACCTAACCCTCTCAAGTTCTCCTTTATTCAAGTCGACATAAACATTCTCTACCCCGTCTTCACCCCCTTATCTATTTTGTACTTCTAAACTGTATCTTACCTTGAAAATTTATACACCATAAACGATAAAATTAGAGACATGACAAGACATAAGATCTGTCTGAAATTGTTCATTATTCGTTACAAATACCATGACATAACCGAACTAATAAAGTTGTAATGATAAACAAAAGGATTATTAACACACTGTGGGATAGTACAATATAACAGGAACCTCGTGTGAAACAAAGAGTTTCAAGGATTAAGAGATCACAGAAAACTCCAATTTACCACGGTACCAAATTGCGACTACGGTGGGTGTAGTAGAAAAAGTTGAATTGATGTAAGGAAGGAATAAGTATGTTCTAAGAGGAGACTACGGGATAAACAATAATAGTAGTAGTAGGAGTTTTAGTAGATGATACTTCTATTATTATCATTTACAAAAATTTAGGAAAGAAAAACAACTCCTACTGAGATTTGTTTATCGAATATAAGCAAGCAAATTAAAACGAACATTGAGAGACATTCCACACTCAGTAACAAGAAGTGGAAAATAAGTCGAAAATAATCTATGTGTCTCATGTAACGTGTTCCGGTATGTCTCACAATTAGACCCAAACTTGTGTCCGTTATACCGAGGTCTCGGACATAAGAATTAGTGATACCATACCACGGAAAAGCTCAACATATTTAACAGGTTTATTGTATTCACGTACGTGTTAAGGATTCGTAATCTTATTATGTATATGTCTGTCGTTTTCGACTCTAAGGAAACGAATGGTCAAGGTGAAGGGAGACATCTTCGTTTGTCTCGAACATAGGAATTAAAAATACTTAGTATGTTCGTACGTGAGTATATATCTTCTCTACAAAAGACGTTAGTCATTCTAGTACCGTATTACAAGATGTCAAATTTTATACTTTTATGAATAATCTTAAGGAGTACAGGTACTTGAATCTTGACGGATTACAAAAATTCATAAAGACTTGTTAGGTTTACAGTTACTTGATATTTGAACGACGATTCAGCGAAGTCAACACAGGCTGAGACCCACTGGGGTATCTGCCGTTGGGTGATCCGAGGGGGTAGGGACCCTAAGAGGTCCGTTCTTGTGACCGCACCCAACGGTAAAGGAAGAGGTTACGTACTTTCACTTTTCACTTTCACTTCAGTGAGTCAGTACAGACTGAGAAGTGCTGGGATACCTGACGTCGGGTGGTCCGAGGAGGCAGGTACCCTAAAAGGTCCGTTCTCATGACCTTACCCCACGGTAACGGAAGAGGTCTTGATATTTGAATAAGTTGGTGATTAGATAAATAACTGTAAGAGGATGACGTAGAATTTATGTACGTATTTTATCAATACAGAAGTTCCACTGAATGTGAATAAAGTATTGTCTTCGTCTATACACACAATCTAAGTCAACTTCCTTTAATATCTCCCTATGATCCACCAAGAAAGTATACGTAGAAAGAAACTACAGTTTGTGTATGATCTTTATGATCTTCTTTTTTACTCTACGGATACCTAACTCGTTTGAATCTGGTGCACCCGAAAAAGGATTAAAGAACGGAGGGTTCTGACCTTACTAGTCGGGTCACATATGTAGTTATGGATAGTGGTTTTATACATGAATACTCCTGGTAAGTAATCGACGTGAATTCTCCATCAGTTCGAATTCTCGAACAGTGTAACGGAAAAGTCTTTGGAGTAAGAGGTTTCAAGTCGGAACGTTCTTAAAACAGACTTATCACAGTGAACCCAAGAAGTAAACGTTTCCCAATTTGAAAACCTACTTCGTGTCTGTAATAGAGTACCTAACAGGAACTCATCCCCTTGAATTGGAGATGTAATAAAAAACAGAATGGTGGATAGTCAGATAACATCGAAACACGGTTAAGCACCAACAGTTCGAGAAATTATAGGAATCGACTTTCCACAAGATTATTTATCTATTATAATTGTATTATTACACTTATTGTTATTTCTCTATCCTTTTTACTTGAGTCTCTTGGAAATCAATCGAATAAAATTTTACTTTTATAGTCTACTTCTAGGGAATATTCATAACATAAACGTATATCTCAATATTCCTAAATTATCACTTTGATTCGTGTCATTTCGGACTGTCAAAATAGGTTTCTGAAAGGTACAAATTTTTTTCGGTATTATGACTCAAGACAAGAAAGGACACCACCACTTTGTACTAAATTTACTTAAGACTCTGACCTAGAAAGACGATTAAAGTCTTTATCTATCGTACAGAATTCGTTAATTTATTTTTAGGTAAAAGGAAATTCGACTACCGTCTCCTGTCCTCCCTCAGAACAAAGTTTTATTCAATTTGTAAAAGTTTATAAACACGAATGGTGAGACTGTTGTTATCTTTTATTTCAAAGGTGTATTATGGTCGAGGAAGTTCATCTTTATGGTACTTTTAAAAGAAATGAAGTGATTTTGATAGTGTGTGATTTCTTTTTACCCGTCATATGGTCGATTACTCTGGAATATAAACTTTTCTAAAAGACTACCGAGTGAGTTTTAAAAGACTTAATAGAGTAAAATCATATGTTTAAACACTACATAAATTTGGTTAAATCTAACATATAAGATGATAAAAAGTTATACTATGACAAAAACGGTCAAATAATAGACTTACATTCCGATTCACACACACGAGTGAGTGAGTCAACACAGGATGAGAACGTTGGGGTTTCTGACATCGGGCGGTCCGAGGAGACAGGTACCCTAAAGGGTCCGTTTTTATGAGTCCACTCAACGGTAAAGGAAGAGGTCCCGTAGAAGGGTTGGATCCCTAGTTTAGGTGTAGACGACGTAACCGTCCACCTAAGAAATAGTAACTCGGTGGGTCCTTCGACATTTTCATATATCATTTTGCGATGAAACTTTATGGTTGTCTGGTCTACTACCTTTCACATGAACCTTTGAATACCTTAAACTTTTGAAAAATCTCATGTTTCCAAGTGATATACGATAAATCCAAACTAATAGTTACGAAAAAATTTTTATTCTAATTTCGTACTTGCAATTACCTATGGTGTACCATCAAATTGATAAGAACCAAGGTAATCGTTGAGACACAATAATATGTTTCTTTTATTGAGACCGAGACAAAGGTGTAGTCACTTTACTGTTATCGCGTAAAAAAACGTGGTTAAGAAGAAATAAAAACAAGAAATGACGCCACACAAAAGACTAGTTCCCTTCCACTGATAGAACTGACAAACCATAACTAAAACAGGGAGTAGATAATCGGAAATAAACAGAAAGTTACTTGTCGGTAGCATCCCGTAAATGGTATGTTCACACCGATGTTTTTAACATCCCTAATAGTACAAGGGAGTCCTAAAAACTCCAAGAGGTCCCTTTCGAATGTTGAGGGGGTAAAGAAAAGACGATGTAAGAAGATTCGTAGGTCACACTCATCGTTTGGAGTCTAAAGGACCTCAGAGTGATTAAAGTACGGAAAGGGTCTTTAGTAGGAGAACAGGTTGAGCACTGTTAAGGGTTGGAAGAACCTCTTTCGTCAAATCGATGAGAAGAAGAGTTCGAGAATAAAACCTTGACCTAGATACGACAAGATCGTATTTATCTCCAAGACCATCACCAAAATAAACCAAAAGAAGTGGAGGATTTACTTTATAGGTCTAGGACGTTCACCTTTAAATTGAGAGATAGAAGTCATTTTTCTTCTCTGGCAACCGTAATTTTCTTGTTACTCATCTTTGGTTTTTGGCATAACTGTGCACGAACATAAAGAACCGAAGATTCTTAAATAAAAACTATTTATTAATGGGGACGTATAAATTTCTCTTTGACATACTAAAACTTTAATCCAGTCCACCTGGGTCCCAGGATGTCACAAGACAAAGAGAAGGTACATGGGGTCCGAGGATTCCCAGGACGCTCTAGGGGTTCCCAACATGATGGTCCCGGATTCCGACTTACACCCACTTCCAGTGTGGGCCTACATACCCCACGAGCAGATTCTCCCGTATCTGTGCTGTATGGAGTTCGTCTTCGACCCTAAACATATGACAGTGTCTTTCTGTTAGGAGTCTCTTTCGTGAATTCTTGTCTCTCCCAAAACGTTTCGTCGGTGCCGTTTCGAGACGGAGGGGACGGGGTAAACGAGGGTGTAGTCTGGTTCCCAAACACACTTCCCTTTGGAACGAAAAGAGAGAAACAGGGACCCGTTGATGACTAAATCAGAGACATTGGCATTAGCGACACCACCACTTCTAACTCCTTTCTCTTGCCCTTTCAGCCAACTACGATAAATTAATTTTCATTCTAATATTGAATTTTTCTTGACCGTTTTGACTCAGAGTCATTTTTACATAACTCTAAGACTTACCAGTCCTTTTCCCTCTCGTATTTTTTGAGTTATGAATAATTGTTTCAGTAATAGGACATTCTTTTTCCTGACCTATATTATATGGATCCCGTCTGCAAACTCTTTTGACGAAAACCCAGATAAAAGTCGTTCAACTTTAAGTTCTTATTTAACCAATATATTAGTTCCTTCCACTAGCACCCCTCTGACTTTTATTCACGTAAAATTAAAAAAGGGGATTACGTCTACATCTTTTATTCAGGACCGTTGACTCTTAGAACCACGTTCAAATTGTCAGAGACTCCATAAATAATAACAGTGACAGGATAGTTTGCTGAAAGACAAAGAAAATAGCACTTAAACTCTTGGGAAAGAATTATGAGATATCGGGGTCCTTTAGACAAAAACCTAGACCAAGGTAAATTGACACGGACTAAGCGAATTAATCATGAAAGGAATCGTAGTCGTGACATTTGAGTAGGTCTTGTGAAACCCAAGACAAAGAGCCCTACGGAAGAGAGAGGACTAATACCCACTGTACCTCCTCGTAAATCTATCACTCTAGGCAAGGGTTTCTACATCTTATCACTGTTGTCCATCACCTTTCCACGAGGATTTCAAGTCTGTAAACCTACCTCCCTCAGTCCCCAGTTCCTAATACGAGGCTCGTGAGATGGAATAATTCAGTTTTCATCAACGTAACCACGTTTCTAAGTTCGTCACCAGGGGGTCTCCTATCCTCCCACGTCCTCTCTTCGGTGACCTTAACGGATAATCGACACAAGTCAATGTCTCAATCCCTCAACTAAGAGTCGATGTCTCGGATCTCTCACTCGACTTTTGTGTTATCGTACGTCTCTATTGTGTTCCAAGAAGATTCGGGACCTGGTTCCGTTTAGTACCAGACCCTAATTTACTGAGTTAGTGACTTTATCGACGTCGACCAACTACCTGTCCTATTCTCACTAAAATGAATCTTACTCCATACAACGTCCACCCTTGTTTACTTCCGTAATCCACGTCTCGATAAAAGTAAATTTTTTTAATGAGACTTTCCCTCTTTTTAAATCTAAAATCTCTGCCCAGAATCACTAGAACTTTATATATGAAAACAATAGTATTATGTGATTTCGAATAATATATCCGAAAACACTACTTCCCGAAGGGAACACCGAGTGGACTATTTCTTAGATGGACGTCACGTCCTCTGGACCCAAGTTAAGGACCCAACCCTTCTAGGGGACCTCTTCCCTTGTTGGTCGGTGAGGTCATAAGACCGGACCTCTTACGATACCTGAGATATCAAGTACTCCACCGTTTCTCAGTCTGTTCTGACTCACTGAAAGGGAAAGTGAAACAGTACTTCTGACGAATTAGTAAGTTTCGATACAGGGAGGATACGAAAATCGATGTATCCTATATGATACAATGACTTCAGACATTAACGTAGTCGTTCTTATGTCTCTTGTGACCCAAAGGTACCGCCGAGTCGTCATTTCTTAGGTGGACGGTTACGTCCTCTACGTCCAAGTTAGGGATCTAGTCCTTCTAGGGGACCTCTTCCTTTACCGTTGGGTGAGGTCACACGAACGGACCCTTTAGGGTACCCGTCTCCTCAGACCACCCGATGTCAAATATCCCAGTGTTTCTCATCCTGTACTGAATCATTAATTTGTTGTTATACTTTCTTGGTCATCCTATCGGCCGTAGCAGATGAAATCATTAAAGCTGATATCATTAAAGATGGAATTTTTATGTAAAAACCTTTTAACTACCTCTATCCCTTCTTTTCTTACTTTATACGTAGATAAATATCACACACAGTTTTCGTCCCACCTTTCAATTAGTAGTCTACGGAAAAAATCGTAAATACGACTCCTAGTGTCCACTAAGGATTAACCTATCCGAGTATCTTTCTATTTAGTCGTGTTTCTACATTAATTTTTGTAAAAGAGTTGATCCGACCCAGGACATACCAGTCCGGTGAGTTCCACTGACAAGAGAACGAGAGACATGTAGACGAACTGGTTCTGGACGAAGTATATGTACGAGAGGTGTACTGACTAGAATGATGTATGAACGAGGCCCGGGGTCAACCACTAACAAAATTAGTTTCCTCACCACTCCCCGTACGGGGAAACGACCAAAGGGACCATTGACCACTCGGGTGGACTATAGATAAGGGGGACATTGACCGTTAGACCGTTAGAGTGGGAGTGGGGTCGTTTCTGTCGAGGGCACAGGACGGGTGGGAGATGACGCGTAACACCCCACAACGAGGTCCTGGAACGAAGTTTGTACATTCGAGGGACTAGGTAATTTGGTGACTATAAACAAAAGAGGAGTCAACGGGCTTTGAGTCGCAGTACGGTTCAGTATTAATCGAATTACGAAATAACCCAGTGAAAAAGTTATCGGAGATAGGTAATTTCAATAAAACCAGAGGTTTATACATGTATACAGGAATCTCCAATAGGATTTTATTGTCCTCTATCAAGTGTTTCAAACTTGGTAACTTAAACTACAAAACTTAATTTGTTTCTAGTTTCGTTTATACACTTATACTTAAAGTCTGACCAAATCTATCTTACGGTAACCTTTGTTAATTGTTCTTCGTAAGTAACCATAGGGTCGAAATATCGTCAACTTCTGGAAATGAGTCGCGAGTCACTCCAGAGAACAAAACCCGCTACTTCACCTCCATTCCCTCCTTCTGTACAGTTCTCGGTTCTTTTTTTTTTTTCAAGGAAATGGAATACGTAAAAATATTGGGTACGGTAAAAACTATCACAATTTGACTGGAGACGAATAATGTCATCTACTTCAATTTGAGGAAAGAAACCCCCATCCTACTTCAGAGTCAAAAATCTAAGATCATGTTCATAACTTAAACAGACGTGTGAGTTCCAGTCGTGGGACACAGTGGAACGTGTAAGTCCGTAAATGAGACTTTAACGGGTTCACGGATACTAAAGACAAGACACAAGTCTGACGTCGACCGAAAGAAGGTGAGTGAGACTCACAACTCGTCCGAACGCTAACGGAAGTTAGTCTTATTTATTCCTCTAATGACACCGTGTTGTTTATTTAATACCCGATTCAGGACAGTATTATTATCAAAAGTACAAATATTGTCTAACTGAACCCTCTAGAACTTCTTAAATGTTTATACCAAAGGGGACAAAACGACTATCCTTTTATAAGGGACCGTGGTCAAATCTTACTGTTTAGAGGGCCTGGTTTCAAATTTTGGTTGTTGAGTGTAAAATCTCTAAACCTGAGACACGTAATCTCGTTCTACTATTTTGTACTGGTCCTAGACGTAGGGAGGCAGTGACCCTCCTCCACCTAAACGACTAAGACGATTTCTTCATGAACTGTTTCATAATAACAAAGGACACAACTCTGAGGTTTTCGCAGATCTTTTACACTTTACACTTAGGATTTTTGATTACCGTCTCCCAGTATGGATGGATTGACGGTAGAGGATCCTTTTAGACCTTCGTGTAAACGGTGAAACTTATTTGTGAAAATAAATACCTCATGTTAGATAGACAGTTGTGTCGTTCTCCGAGACGAACCAATTTATAAGATTATGTTAATCGTTCGATTACATTAACCGACCGGAATTATCTGGAGTCGAGATACCCGTCATAGTGATTTTAATTGTCAATAAGATCTCTATCCTGGTTCTTCGACGTTTACTTCGGTCTACACGTGTGTCTCCCCGAGATCTGAGTAGCCCTAAAGGACCCCCTTTATCAGTAATCTGACATGTAGACCGTCTCAAGAAGTCTTTGGACACGGAGGATTTACTAGGAAACCATGTACACAAACTTTTATGAGGGGTGGGGGTGTAGGTAAACTTTCCGTTTGTATGCATACTAGAATTTAATTATAAAAGTGATTTTCGTAACGAGTTCTGTTGTACTACCGAAGGATTTTCCTTCTCCTTACCTTTGGGAGGGTTAGAGGCTGACAATCTCTTTAATTTTTCTGTATATGTCCTCATCTGATTTCTCCCAACAGGTAAGGAACTGTGACACGAATAGCTCTTTACCTCCAGACACAAAGAAGAGGAATTCATACTCCTCTGGGAAACTGACACAACCGGTTATTTTATAGCGCTTCACCAAAACACACAAAAGTCTGAGTCTGAGATCTACGCCGCTCACAGGTAAACCATAGAGACTGTCAGTGAAAACCTTGGGTCCACACTCCTTTGGTTTCGTTACGGTAACCTGTCCGAGGACATCTCTCCTCGACCCCGGGGTCTAGTGTCAAAATCTGCTCCAAAAAAAAAAAAAAAAAGTTAACCTGCTATTAAAGAAATGTTACAACATAACCAACGACGGGATGTTTTAATAAATCGGTACTCACACACACATATACACATACACACACCACACACATACATATACACACAAACACATATATATACATACATACACATATATAGGGGAGGAAGAACTCGGAGGGAAGGTGGTGCGGGAGAGTCGGGTGGGGAGATCCAGAAGTGTTTCGTATCCCTACTCGAGGGACCCAATACGTCGTCGAAGGATGATCGATCGATAAAATGTAGACCATTACATATATAAAATTGTGATGAGAGAGTTAACTAGGGTGGGAGAGGAAGAGAGTGACGCAGGTGCTCAAGTAAAAGACGTAGACGGAGAGACACGGACGGAACCTTTGTCCAAGTAGTCATAGTAAAAAGATCTAGGGTATATACACGTAATTATGTGTTATAAACAAAACAAAAAGACTGAAGTGAGACATATCGTCCGAGACGTATTGTCCACCTCGAAGGAGGGGGAGTCAAGTCAACTGAGTCTAAGTAAGGAAAAATATCGACTCATTAAAAGATAAACTATGCACATGGTGTTGAAGAAATAGGTAAGATCGACTCAAACGTAATTGTCGGTCACCCTTTCCCGATAGAAACTTTGACAGGGAGATGGGACTAGGTCGACGGGATCGACTGAAGAATACCTCGTCTCTACTTGAACGGATGGAACGTCTTAAAACTGAGTTTATTAAATCGTAATAATAAAATTCGGTACTCCAAACCCCTGTAACAATCTCGTTTACCATCTATTAACCTTACTAGGTGTTCCTTTCCATAGTCGTTTACCTATAAAAGAAAATGAAGTGTTAAAGATAACGAAACGAACTAGACTTTTATGTAAAGGGGGTTATTTCATGAGTGGTCGACAAAGGAGATCCAGACACAAGGATTAGCTATCGAATCCTAGAGAAAAATTTTGAGCTAAGGGTTTGTACAATCCAGAGATTAAGTAGATAACGGCAAGTGAGAGACCTATATGTAGGGAAAGAAACCGAAAGACTTTGAGAGTCGTCCCATTCCTTCTGACGACTGTCGTGGAAGCGAGTACTAGTGTCTCTTACATCTCTCCTTTTCGAAGAATGTTCTTAATTTTCCCGAAATGGACATAGTAATCATTAACTTCATAAAAAAAGAAACACGTAAAAGAAAAAATAACTTCCTATCAACTAAATATTATGTGATCAAAGTCTACATGTCGTCTTTCCAAATTCTCTAATATGAGGTAATTTTCATTAATGTTCTATTACCGATATTAAGGGATGCGATATATTATATAGAAACGAAGAATGAATATAACATGGATCATCAATCATAAAACATTCTAGAGTATGAGGACAAAACGGTGATATGGGAAGAAAGAGGAGTGACCATTTGTCATCGAACAAAAGACATACTTACTCAGACAAAACAGAACGATATATGTAAGTAAATAAAATAAAAAATCTAAGTTGTATATTGACTATGTTGTATTGTAAGTAGGAAGACACAGACTGTAAAGTGATTCATATTATCAGAGACCCAGTTAGCTACAAAAATGTTTACCGTCTTAAAGTAAGAAAAATACCGACTCATTATAAGGTAACACAGACACATAAACACACTTATGTAGATTGAAAAGACTTAGGTAGCAACACAAATACCTATGAAATCAACGAAGGGATAGAACTGAAAATCTTTACTACGACGATGCTAGTGACCCCACGTATATACAAAAGTTCTCACAACAAAAAAAGACCGAGATATGGGTTTTCATCTTAGCAACTTAACATACCATTACAAAACAAACAAAAGACTCCATGGAGATATAACAAAAGGTATCATTGCCGTGGTTAAACGTAAGGGTGGTAGTCACATCCTCACAAGGGAAAAGACACGTAGGAACGGTTGTAAAAAATGAACATCTAAAAAACTACTATTGATAAAACTACCCACACTTCATTATAGAGCAACAAAACGTAAAGAGACTATTGATCACTAAACTTGTAAAACAGTACTCGGACAACCGGTCGACATACAGAAGAAACCTTTTTACTGATAAGTCTAGAAGACGGATAAAAAACTAACTAGCGAACAAAAACAAAAAACTATAACTGAATATACTCGACAAATATACAAATCCCATAATTGGGCAACTTCAAGAGAAATAAAAAGAAAAGCGGAACCTCTATCTAGTTTTTTTTATAACGATGTCAAATAAAATTTAACGGATACAAGAGTTCAGCCGTAAAATAATAAAGTCTAGTATGTAAATCCAGAAAAACAACAACAATGATAAGTAAATGAATAAACTGACGTCACCCACAACCAACTCCGTACGTCCGAGAAGTGACGTCACGCACCCGAAGAGGGATCAACACCGTAGTCCCGAGTGATCAACACCAAGTACACCCCGAATCAACGGGACACCGTACACCCTAGAATCAAGGAACGACGACGACGACGATTCAGCGAAGTCAGTACAGGCTGAGACACGCTGGGGTATCTACCGTCGGGTGGTCAGAGGGGTCAGGGACCCTAAAAGGTCCGTTCTTGTCACCTCACCCAACGGTAAAGGAAGAGGTTACGTCTTTTCACTTTTCACTTTCACTTTAGTGGCTCAGTACAGGCTGAGAGTCACTGGGGTACCTGACGTAGGGTGGTCCGAGGAGGCAGGTACCCTAAAAGGTCCGTTCTCATGACCTCACCCCACGGTAACGGAAGAGGTGAATCAAGGAACTGGTCCCTAGTTTGAGTACAGAGATGGAATCTTCCGTCTAAGAATTGATGACCTGGTGGTCTCTTCAGGGTGTGTGATACAGAAAACTAATGTCGTAAATCAGGTAACCATTAATCTCATTAATAACTGTTCATACATGAATAACGGTAAAATAATGAATAAAGGACTAACAAAAACATAAAGAAGATACAAGGAGAGAAAAAGAAAACGAAGAAGAGAAAGTAACTTTCCCTTCAAAATAATCAAAATAAATTATCAAAATAAATTATCAAAACAAATGATCATACGAACTCAAGGACAGAAATCAAAGGTACATAGACAACATCTAAAAATAAACACCAACCAATGGTATCATCAGTATATACAAACCCGATATTGAAATAGAAGAACAAACTTTGATTATCAGTAAATCAAGTTTGTGAAAAGTCTTCTATATAGAAAAAGAGGGGAGGAGTGTAGTACAAGGACTATAGTATAATATAGTAGAATACCAATGGGAAAATGACTAATAACATCAGTATCAACGAAAATGTAAAAAAAATTATAGAAACAAAGAAACAAAAAACATGGAAATATTGAAAAAAAAAAAATTTGGTACCAGTTAGGACTCGGGTATGATATATAAACGGAAAGGAAGACCCTAAGATGGAGAGAATAACTAAGAAAGAAGAAAGGGTGAATCTACTCTCGACAATTGTAAAGAAAATCCTAACGAAAACATAACTCTTTGCAAAAATCAAAAAGGAACAGACTGTTCAATAAACAGAGAGGAAATAAGATTTTCTATTAGAATAACCCATCTTACGGAGTAAACGTCCATAAGGGGATGTCGTGAAGTTTATAGAATACGTTTAGGGAGACCGGACGTTAAAAAGACGTCTCTTTATTCGATTATCAGAAGACCATTAAGGAAACATACACTGAGAAACAAAAATATAACGACTGAAATCTTAAGAAAAAAAAAAAAAAAAAAAAANAAAAAATTTTTATAAACAATTAAAATAAATAAAAAAATAGAAAATTTAAAATTTTAGAAATTAAGAAATAGAAATTTAAACGGTAAAATTAATACTACACAAACCCAAACTTAGACAATCCAAATATAACAAACCCCTGGAGACACGAAGGACATGAACCTATAGACACAGGAAGAAATCCAAACCCTTTAAAAGTCCGTATACAAAGAGTTCATGTAAAAACTAAGAGAAGAGAAAGAGGGAGAGAAAGAATAGGAGGACCCCGGAGATATTGTGTTATAACCATAAGAAAAAAATTGTAAATAAAAATTAACTAACCACTAACGAAATGTTATAACTAAACTAAAGACAGCATATAGTTTACTTAATTGGTAGCCACATGTATACAGGGGAGGGAGAAGTTAGAGGGAGGTTGGAGGGTGGGTACCGGTGGGGAGATCCAATAATGTCTAGGGGTCAAACCAAAGGGACTCAGTATGTCGTTTAAGGGTAACCGACAGATCAATGTATACAATCACACATACGGAGGTACGATGAGAGAGGTAAGTAGAGTGGACGAGGGAGAAGAGGGGGTGGGAACAGGTATTCAGACAAGAGATACAGACGTAGAGGTAACGACGAAACTTTTGTCTAAGTAGTGACTATAGGAAGATTTAAGGTATATATAACCTATATAGGTTATATAGGTATATATACCTATAAGGTATAATTATATACTATAAACAAAAAGAGAAAGACTGAATGAAGTGAGACATATTATCCGAGAACCAAGTAGGTGGAATAATCTCGACTGAGGTTTGACAAAGGAAGATACCGACTCATCATAAGGTGACACATATACAGGGTGTCGAAGAAATAGGTGAGTAGACAGCTACCTGTAGATCCAACGAAGGTACAGGATCGATAACATTTATCACGACGTTATTTGTCAGCTTATGTACACAGAAAAAGTCAAAACCAAAGAAGTCCCTTATGCGGATCCTCACCCTAACGACTCAGTATACCACCAAAATGAGGATCAAAAAATGTTTTAGAGGTGTGACAGAAGGTATCTCCGACATAGTTAAATGTAAGGGTGGTTGTCACGTTCTCACAAGAGAAAAGAGGTGTGGGAGAGATCTTAAATAACAAACATCTGAAAATCTACTACCGATAAGACTGACCACACTCCACTATGGAGTAACATCAAAACTAATCGTAAAGACATTATTACTCACTATGACTCTTAGAAAAGTATACCAATAATCGGTGGACATACAGAAGAAACCTCTTTACAGACAAATCCAGAAAGGGGGTGAAAAACTAACCCAGTAAACAAAAAGACCATAACTCAACAATACTTGACGAATATATAAAACCTTTAATTAGGAAACAGTCAACAAAGTAAACGATAATAAAAGAGGGTAAGACTCCCAACAGAAAAATGGAACAAATATCAAAAGAAACCACACGTTTTCGTGAATTCAAATTAATCCAGGGTAAAAAAAGACAAAAATAAAGGTCATGAGATCCTTCACCTAGTATCTCCTGGAACACGTAGGAGTGGTGACGGTCGGGGGATGAATAGGGACCTTACAAACAGTATCGAAGGTAGGGGTCCAGGACGGGACGTAACGTCCAGCTTCGAACGACCCTTCCGCTAACGCACCACATGAAAGAGTCGATGACTAGAACGGGAGACGTGTCACCTCTGAACACACACGAAGGGAACCGTGAGACTCGAACGGGAGACACGGTACTCAGAACACACGTGTAGAGAACCGAGGGTCTTCGACGAGAGACCAACCTCGGTTCCAGACACTCGACGAATATTCGACTCTTCACGTCGAAAGAAACGTAAGACGGGAGACCCAGGGACGGAACGGGTCGAGAGTCTCCAAAATTTCGAGGGGGAACCAAGGTGGACACTCCCTCGAGAGACCCCGGACCTTTGAAAAGGAGGAATTACTGAGGGAAGGAACCCCGTGTTCGAGGATATCTTCAAGAGACAGAAAAAGGAAAAATACAGAAATAGGAGAGAGGATATAGTAAGGTCCCTCGAACCTGACGAGAGTATGTCTGGACCCCAGAAGACGACAGCGGATCTCCAACGAAACATCTACAACAGGGTATAGAACTACTCAAAATCTACATAGATACACCTCTTCCTTTCCCGTTGGGTGAGGTCATAAGAACAGTTCTCTTAGGGTACCTGTCTCCTCGGACCACCCGACGACAGGTATCTTAGTGTGTCTCAACCTGCACTGACTTCGCTGAATCGTACGTACGTTACCCTTTACCGTTGGGTGAGGTCATAAGAACGGACCTCTTAGGGTCCCTGTCTCCGCGGACCACCCGACGGACGACAGATACCCCAGGGTGTCTCAGTCTGTGCTGATTTCGCCGAATCGTCTTCGTCCTTGTCTACATGAACATTCTTGGACCTCTAGAAGGGCAGAATAAGGAGATGGTAGAAGAGTGTCACGAGAGTTATAACCATAAGAATTAAATGGACTTTACAGAGAATATGTCCAAAGTAATTTTTTTTTTTAAATTAGAAGACTACTCTACTAAGGGTAATAAGACAGAAAGGCTAGTGAATACGTAAGAAGATATATCCAATCAGACGATAAGTACGGAACATCTCACAAAAATAAACTCCATAATTTAAGAAGTATAGTCTAACCCACAAAAAATACTAAAGGTCAAGTAACAATTTATAAGTCACACGTATAGAGAACAGAAGGAAGTAAGTCAAGTATAAAAATAATGGTAACGGAACTTACATAAGAGAATTAGATCAACTAGTAAATAAAGACAAAGTAATAAATGAATAATCCTCAAACGGGAACGAAAAATTCAACTCTGGTTAAGGAGACGGAGAAGTAAAAAGAATTAAGAAAAACGGAGATAACGTCAGAACTTTCCCAAAAGCACATAGAAACACTCACCCCGGACACACCCCGATAACCGGACACAACCGAGGTCTGTAGATTAGACCGTCTGGAGAGAGACGGAACGGCTCCCCGTTCGGTCGTAGGGACACAAGGAGGAGTCATCATCTGAGGTCCAAAGGAAGTCAGAGAGATAATTAGGGACTCCAGAAAGTCGATCGTTTCACCCGAACAGACAACACGTATCCTGGAGTCCGAATCCCACGGGTCCGATACCTAGAGTAGTGAGTGAGGAGTCCCGTCCACAGACGGGTATATAAGAGGGAAAAGAAGACCCAGGGGAGGATCCCATGTCCAGGTTCGAACTAACGAAAAGAAGGGAAGGATGTACCGACTAATGTACACATAGAAAGAATATCGAAACCAATATGTCTGCGAGATGACGGTCAAAGGTCAATCAAAGGTCACTCTTAATAATGTGTACATCTATCTAAAAACTAAGTAAGTACACCCCTCCACTCAAGGTATAAGAGAATGAGACGGTAGAAAAAAAGGGATTAAACAAATAAAAAACCGATACGACCCAGAAGTAACGACGTGGTCGAAAAGATATCAACGCCACGTGTCCGAAGAGTAAAGTCGCCGAAGAGAACAACACCTCGTGTCCGAAATCTCGTGTGCCCGAAGTCATCGACACGAAGGACCCTAGGTCTAGTATCCGAGTGAGTCATCAACACCACGTACCCGAATCCAACGAAACTCCGTAAACCTTAGAAGGACCTAGTCTCTAGCTTGGACACAGAGGACGTAACCGTCCGTCTAAGAAATCGTGACTCGGTACTCCCTTCGGGAAGGAGACGGCAGAACTAGTTAGACGATGTAACGAAGTACATAAAGACATTCTACACTCTGTATAAACTTCTGAGAAGTGGTAGACTCGGTGGTCCCTTAGGGAACCTTCTTGTGTCAATGTACATTTTTAATGATGTTACTATTGTGAGAATGATTTAATTATCTTAAGTAGAGATACGAACATGGGACTTAGGATCGAGAATATCTAAGAGACACTTAATACTGAAGGAGGTACAGGTTGAAGAAATAGATTATACGCAAGTTCAGAAATGGAATAAAATTCATTTGACTAAGGAGGGAGTCGGATCAAAGTATCAAAAATAATATTTGTAAAATTTTTCTTATTAAAGACGAGAACTAAATAGAGGGAGTAAAGACAGTGATAAAGTGACTATTATTGAGAGTTACTCAGTGGTTGCGGGCAAATATGAGACTCGGATTTCCTAACAAATCAAGGTCATATTAGAAGACGTATCATCAATTGTAACTATTGGTAAAGAAGGAAGAATTTTATGATAAAGAAACTGGAGACACTGTACCGATAGTGGTGTAAAAGAGAATAAAGGCACTGACGAGTAGGAAGTTAAAAAAATAAGGGTAGTATAAGAAAAGAGAAAGATCTACCAGGAGAAATATGGACACCGTTTTTTTTTTTTTTTTTTTTTTTTTTTTGTTTTTTTGTTTTTTTTTGCGAGACACCCAGTCTTGAGAGACAACTCGAAGTTTGTAAATATTGATGAAAGGATGACCTATACAGGTGGAAAGGGAATAACTTGACCGTAAAAAGATAAAAGGTGAAGACTGGTTTGACAGGATAGAAAATACAACAGTTAAAGTCACTCACTTTTGTAAAAGTAAACAGTTTCTTTTTGGTCCTTAGTTCAAACTAAGAAGCGATAGACAATGTGGAGGGTTCAAGTTAGCTAGTGATTCCCGACGAAAAGGGTACGAGAAATCGAGTGGGTTGACAGGTGATGAAAGGTCAACGTCACAAGGTCGGGATCGAATCCGTCAGTAGTGGACTATAAAGAATGGGACAGGGAGACTGAGGAAATAACTAGTGAGGTCAGGTATAAAAAAAGTAAGGTGAGTTTTATTAGTAAGATTTTACGGTTAGGGTATCTAGTTTTAGAAGAGACTATGGATATGGGACAAACTTACATCCTAGAAAGTGTAAAAAACGAAGGGTCTCAAGGAAAGTGAGACGAACGAAAGAAACCGACACCTGAAACGTGTCCACGGTAAGTTTAAGGAAAAGATTTGGTAGTAACTTTTTGTGGTCAAACGTCAAGTTCAGTGACACTATTTGCTGTCTCCCGATCCAATGAAAAGAAGTATCTGACGAAAAGACACTGTGCGACCCGTTTGGAGTTCGACATGGTGTATATTTTACTCTGGTTTTAGTAAACTTGAAACCGTGTTGTAGAGAACTCTTAGGGTGCACGATTCGAATCTCGTGGTAAATAAAACTAATTTATAGGGAAAACTTGGCGTAGGAACACAAAGAGGTACTCTGTCAAGAATTGATGTAAAACGACTTATTATCGTCATACACAGTCTAATTCAAAAAGAAACAGAACAAAGAGAAAAATTTGATTTCAGTCAGACAAAGACCTCCAACGAACAGGTAACTGTCCTGTATGATCCTGAGACACTATTAGGTTTAGGTCAAAGTAGGTTCATTCTTACATGAGTAAGTAAAAGTAAAAGTCACTCTCAGTGGTTTACTACCGACAAAACACCCACATTAGACTAGAAATTTTCTGTTTAGACATACAAATAAATGAAAAAAAATCCAAATATATCAAGTCTTACACACCACCGTTCAATTTTATGTAGAAGAGTGACTAAAAAAACAAATGAGAATCTCGAGTCCCAAAATTTAGTTACAAAAATTTGTTAAGATCAATGTGAGGTCACGTTATCGTTTCGGGTTCCTTTTCGAGTTTTGTTGAGTCGAAAGTGAATAACTAAATGTTTAACTCATCGACTAGAGTATTTGTTACGTATCTCGGTATGAGACTGAGTCTAAAGAGATTCGAATTTAAAACGAAAATTATAGGAGTATCTTACTATGACACGATCAATATTTACAAATTTTTTTTCAAAATCTTAAAGAGGAGTGATATCTTTCATCCTTTATGGTTTTTTTTCACTTTTTTTAATTTTAAAATATATAAGAAATACATAATTTTATTCTAGACAATTGTAAAAATCACAACAGAAAATCGATTTATATTAAAGATAGTGTAATATTTATGACTTATTCATATTATCAAACAACTTACTTACCTCTTTTCATATATTTACATTTATTACCATAAAAGAGTACAGGATTTCAACAAGGAATTATAGTGTTATTGTTTTCGTACGAGAGGTAATATACACTATTAAAAGGATACCCATTGTAAAAAAGATAATAATCCGTAGATTTATTAAGGTATAATATCTATTCTCATTAATACTTTATTGAACCCGACATCGAATAGACTTAAAATTTTATTTCTAAAAGAACAGATAATACAAACTTATACACATTTTTCAACAACTATATATAATAGTTTAACGAAAAGTCTTACTGACATAAATAAAGTTTGTTTTTTACCAACTCTTATAGACGACGTATCATTAAAATAAGATAATTTGTAACAATAAAATTTTATACCTAAAGTACCGTGTCAGTAAAATATAATAAACTCAATGTTACAAAAAAATCATGATATCAATTTATAAATGGTTATGAAACTGAAGACACCCAAAAAACACACTTGGATAACTGTTCTATAAAAAGATTGTGAATTATAATCCCTGATAAGACTCACAAATTGTAAATAACTAAATGAACTAGGAGTGTTGTTGGAAAATCTAGTACTCTACGGGGATATTAGGGGTAAAATTTCTACTTCCTTTATCTAGCGACCTTACTAAAGACTACAACAGATTATTCTATATTATTCTATAAAAACCAATACCTAAACATCTTTGACAAACGTATAACTTTTATAATTGGTCCCATCTCTCTACATAAAGTCTACTAAGGGATAGTGTACCTAACAGAAAACAATCAAATGGTTATGTAAAATAAAACATTCAAGTCAGTAATATGGTAGTTCAAGTAATTTTCAAACTCAAGTATCCCAATTAATAAATATGTAATAGGGATATTAAATACCCAAAAAAACAAAATAAAACAGAGAAACAAAGAAGACAAATAAATATTGAGAATAGGTAAACCTTTAATACACAATACAATTTACTCTTAGAGTAATATAAAAGGGAGTTATTAGTTATTTAAGAGATGACTAAACATTATGAGATACTTCATATGACCCGTATACATGTAGAGGTCGAAGTTACTTTTTTTTAAAAAAAAGAGAATGGTATATACTAGTAATACATGGTAGACCTATATAATACGAGAGAATGTGTCACCGTATTTATACATAGATTGTAGACTGTAAATAAACAAGATAATTTTTGAAGAAATCAACCACGATGAAAATTCATTAAGACTTTGTTTTACTTTTAAATACTAGATATATAAATGTAAAAAATAAGAAATTAATGAATATCGAGAAAGTACGAAGTCAATACAGAATCTACTCGGTTCAGTTGTAAGTAGAATTCCGGTTGTAGATTTACGTATACTCTTACGTACCCCCACACTTTCAAAAATATACCGTTTATCTTACAGTTATTTCTGTCATAAGAACGTTTAAAGTTCTGTAGATTTTTACGGGAGGTTACAATAAATTACCCTAAATCAACTAATCAGAGATAAATTTTCAACACTTAACATAAGATTAACAGTGACAAGTTTCTCATATAGAGTAACTGTCACACATATATTATACAGTAATATCAAGTCATTTCTATCTGAAACTAGTATATATTACAAAAAGTACTTTGTTACTATTCATTAAGTAAATAACAAAAAGACGAAATATTATCTATAAAACGATCTAAAAATTATATATTTGAAATATAGTGAAAATAGTCAAAGTAAAAAGTATTGATGACATTAGGATCCATATAAGCATCTATGTATATAATTTTGTATATCTTCAATTTATTTCTTCATCCAATATTTTCTTCCTTATAGAGTTTGTGGAATTGAAATATGGAGTTCCTCGATCTTTTTGTTCAGTGTGGGTGTAAATGTTCCCCCTGTCCTTTTTTTTTTTCTGTTCTCGTGTTTATTTATTCTATCTTTTTGTTTTCTCTTTTTATTGACTTTGACTCAACCACAAAACTTTTGTATTTTAATTGTCTTGAACTCGATCTGACTGATTGTTTCTCTTCTCTAACTTATTTTAGGTCACTTTCTTCTCTGTAATGTTGACTACTGTCTTTAATTTTACTAATATTCTCTAAAATACGGTTGTTAAACCTTTAGGGTCTTGTTTACTTATTTAAGGATCTTTATATATTATACTATTTTAATTTAGTATCTCTTTCTCCCGTTCGTTTGTCTATGTGATCATACCTCTAACATAGTCATAAGTTTTTGGAAGGATGTTTACTTCTTTTGGGACCCTGGTCTACTGTAGTGATAACTTAACATACTTTGTAAGTTTCTTCTTAGGAAACTTAATTCAGTCACGAAAAGTTTGAGAAGGTTTTTTCAGTGTGAAGAGATTCACTCTCAATGAATATTTCATCATCAAAGATTTCATAATTATCGACTAATGGTTCTAGTGATTTCTCAAAAATTTTCTGTCTCTAATAATTTAGAGAAGGGGTCTCCAATACTAAATTCAACTCCGGAACTTAAGTCATAAAGTTTTCAGACTGAGACTGTGTCTCAACCAAAAGTGAGTACACTAGTGGAGAATACCTGACAACAGAGAACAGTTCTCTTACCACCCGTCCACGACCAGTATACACTATGAAGCACAAAAGAAGTGGAAAGTAGATCACTAAGTTATGGAAAGGAGTAAAAGTTCGACATAACTCTATACAGATCTAAATGGATTCTCAGAAGGACTTTTATGAGGACTTCTTAGTGAAGACCCAAATCCCTACCGAAGGACTTATGCAGAATCTAAAAAAACAACAGACGGTATCCTTAACTGGACAAAGAGATTTGGTAACGACATCTTTTTGACGTCGAGAAAGAAGAATCTTGATAGGAAGAAAATGTCAGACTTTGGTTTACTATATTTTAGAAGAGGAAGGGTATGTCATCGATAAATCCTTACTTGTGTAAAAGTTCAAATAACAGACAAAGGAAAAGTCGCAAAAGTGATTATTATTATACATCTCCTGTTTTTCTTACTTTATTTCAAGTGGTTGTGAAATTCTAGTGGATAGGTTCAACAAAAGATTCACATTGACACTTTTGTTAGAAGAAAGAATAGGAAATTGAGGAGGACCCTCAATCTCTATCGGTCTGTTCGGAAGATCGATTGTAAAATAAGGAATCTAATTATATAGTGGAGAGAAATTGGAGAATCTAAGAGAAAAAGTAATAGAATCTGTAATGGCATTAAGTGTATACATACGCACACGACACACGATTCAACGAAGTCAAGACAGACTGAGAAACGTTGGGATACCTCATTCGGTGGTCCGAGGAAACAGGTATCCTAAAAGGTCCGTTCTTATGACCTCACCCAACGGTACGGGAGGAGGTCCTTTAGAAGGGTTGGATCCCTGACTTGGGTGTAAAGAACACGAAGATGTAACCGTCCACCTAAAAAAATGTTGATCGTAGTGGACGCTTCGGGAGTTAAGTGTACACCCCCGTTCGTTTATGTCGTGATACCCGGGAACCGAACTTTGGTTCCTTCGTTCTGTCAAATAGAATTTGTGATTTTACCTTTACAATCGTAGTAAACACCAGGTTCTTTCTTAGTAAAGTCCTCTAAAGTCCAATTAGTGAAGGTTTGAGAGTACAATACCTCTGTAAACCTTATTACGTGAAAACCTCAACCAATCCTTCTAGGGGACCTCTCTCTCTACCGTTGGGTGAGGTCATAAGAACAGACCTTTAGGGTACCTGTGTCCTCGGACCACCCGATGTCAGTTACCCCAACGTTTTCTCACCCCATGTTGAATCACTGTTTTGTTGTTGAAAACCTCAATTACGTGTTATGTGTTTTTTTCAATTACGTGTTTATAAGTAAACTCCACTAAGGATCTATTATCAAAGGAGAAAGGATGTAAAAGACCATTAGTCACAGTTTGGAGTGTAAGGGATAACTACAAACTAAAACAATCCATTACGATCTTTGATGAGTGTATTTGTATCACGAAATGTACATTTCCTTAAAGTTCTATCCGACCAACTACTACAAGCAGTACACGGTTTTATATAATAATGTACGTGTATTCAGTTGGTTAAAATTTATGTATAGGAGTTTCTGATAGAAGGAGGGAAGTCTAAAAAAGAGATTCAGGAAAACTCAAAACTGCCAAAAATAAAGCCTTTTCTTAATTTCCTCTCAAGACCCTTCCATGAGATCTCTTTTACAGACATATTGTTAGACCGAGGACCAATACTTTTAAACTATAGAAGTTTACTTTACGGGGTATTATACGTCTTTATACTTTCATAAAGGTTTCACTAAATAGTTGTATGAAGGGTTAAGAATGTTAATCTTTTAGTAAATGTTACCTTTGTGAAATAGTAAGAAACATAAAGTAAAATCATGTAGAGTTTATTATACTAAATACTATATGTTACATAAAGATGTTCTTTTAATACAAATATGTTATATATACTAAAGGGAAAAACAGAACGGGTCCTAAGTACATATACAAGTCATTGAAAGACACGATACCCCTCAATTCTTCAGAGTAGGAGACTTTCGACAATACGAACGACCACGGAGAATCGACACACGAGGTATCCGTGGAAGACTCGTGGTCTTCTCACCTATGTACACGTTGTTGAGGGAAACTGACAAAACAAAACAAAACAAAGTCTAGAGTCGGACTCTTTGGACGACAACGAATGTCGTTACAGGGTAGTGGAGACGTTATCGAGTCGTTGAGACACGTGTTACTCCATGATACTGGAAAAAAAAAAATTAAAAGAGACGAGTGTACAACCCTATATTCTAACAAAAAGACATCTTTCTAACGTAATAAGGTCTAGTTCCGGAGTTCTCGAAATCTTTATGGCAACAGTCATGGATCTACTTCATTTTCCTACCGGTGTTCCATGTCAGAGATTCTTTTGTAGAACAACAAGAAAGAGGGAGCAAATCTACTCACACAAACACTGAGAAGAAATTCTCCTCCTAAGTCCTTCCGATAGTAGTCACCAGATTCTACTAAATCACTTAAGACTCTTAATTCGTCCCTACTAACACTATTAAAAAAGTTCTTTAATTTGTACTACAGTAACTCATCTTGACCCGTTGTGTCGGTATTCCTTCTGTCATACTGGGTGAACAAAACATGTGACATCAAGATCCTCAACTATGAAGAAAGTCGGAAAGAATGAACAGACGAATACGAAACCGAACTAATTAAGTTAAACAAAGGAGTTATAAATAAACACGGACAAAACAAGATTCCACCGCTTAAAAGACAACGTCAAAAATTTACCGAGTAGTTATTTTTCACCAAACCCTACATTTAACTGAAACCGACCCTCAACTGAGTAGTCATTTTTAACAAAAACCTGTGATTATTCCGAACCCGCACTAAACCGAGTTCATACTTAAAATGTAATAAAAATTTTTAACAACAAGATGACACTCTATGATTTCAATATTTTGATACTTCTTTTACAAGTTAAGATATTACTTATGAAGTTCAAATCAACTTATATAATACATTCTCCGTACTTAATGAAACCTTTTTCGTTTATATACCAACTATACAGATTTCAATGTTTATGAATTATCAATCTCCTGATATATTACCTCTCATCACAATCAAAAGTTTCTTGTACAAATAACTAAGATTAAAAACGTACAAGACACTCTGGTTCAACACTGTACATAAACAATATATAAGTATTATAGACTTGTAGAAAAAACAGGGACAAGAATTGAAGACGGGTCGATAAAATTTTAAATACCAAACAAAAGATTGACCGACCACAGAATATTATTCGATCACTATTACTGTTAGTCAAGATACTTTACCTTCGACTTTGTCACTTTTGATGTAGTAGTAATCCGTTTTTTATAACTTCCCCCTCCCAAAAGTCTTCTTAGGACCGGTACTCTATGTTTCTACTAACCCTGTCCCGTCTCTTCACTCTTCGATGAGGTCCGTCCTTGTCCTCGTCTTTGAATTCAGAAGTTCCCACCTTACTCGTACTATCCTAACCTTTCACATCTCTACCTAACAGACGTCATCTTCCACTGAGGTAGGGTCAGTACCTTAAGTATCCGTCTCTCCAAGACTATTCTTTTATACCCGAAAAATCTAACCCACAACTTTTCGAACTATCTAATTCTCTTCGAAGACGTGTCTGAGACTTGTTCCTTCTTCGTGACACTTAGTCCTTTAAAGACCCTCTTCATAGACAAATGTTTTTTGCACTCTCTTCTATATAAACCCAAGTATATGTTCTTATTCGTCGTGTCCTCTACCTTTTTCGACATTCCAGATAGAGACTGTTCTGGCGAAAACTTGTCACCCGTCCACCATTTCTTGTGACATTTACAACTTTATTTCTCCCTTCATGTATTTTTTCACTATGACTCAACTTGTAAGTCTATTTATATTGTTGACCTACACACGTTTTAAATTTCTTTTCCTCTATCTTTTCTTTTGTCTTTCTTGTCCTAAAATCAAGTCTGTACTTCTGTTTCCTTCCTTTTTTCGTAGAGTCTAACTGAGTCGTATAAAATCCAGGTACTTCTGTTCGTAATATGGAATAAGGAAAAAATTTCAGTGTTTATTATGAAACTTGGACTTCAGTGAGACATCCATGTACAATTTACTACTTATTTACTTATTTTCCTCGGAACAGTAATTGTAGACTACTATCATCTTAACTTTGTTTTCACCGAGGATCTAAAACTCTACCTTACTGATTTTCTACCCTTCGTAAACTTCACCTCACCGTGTCATCCCTCTTAATCAAGTCAAGTCAAGTCAAGTCAGGAGTCAGCACAGGCTGAGAAACGCTGGGGTACTTAGCGTCGTGCGGTCCGGAGGCACAGGTAGTGATTGAGGACCTCAAGTGAGTCTGAGTGTAGGTAACTTAGTCACTACGGTAGGTCGGTAAAGTAGGAGACAGCAGGGGAAAAGCAAGACGGGGGTTAGGGAGGGTCGTAGTCCCAGAAAAGGTCATTCAGTTGAGAAGCGTACTCCACCGGTTTCATGACCTCAAAGTCGAAATCGTAGTAAGGAAGGTTTCTTTAGGGTCTCGACTATAGGAAATCCTACCTGACCAACCTAGAGGAACGTCAGGTTCCCTGAGAGTTGTCAGAAGAGGTCGTGTTGTCAAGTTTTCGTGGTTAAGAAGTCGCGAGTCGAAAGAAGTGTCAGGTTGAGAGTGTAGGTATGTACTGGTGACCTTTTTGGTATCGGAACCGATCTGTCTAGAAACAACCGTTTCATTAGAGAGACGAAAAGTTATACGATAGATCCAACCAGTATTGAAAAGAAGGTTCCTCTTATTACCGGGAGTTTAAATATATGGACAATACTCTGGACACTTATACAATCTAATATACCGTTTCCCCTTAATTGCAACGTCTACCTTAAATCCAACGATCAGTCGACTGGAATTTTATACGTCTAATAAAACCTATTAGATCCAACCGGGTCACACCAGTGTTCACAGGACTTCAAAACCTTCTTTCTTCGTCTTCAAAGACATAGACTCACTATGGTACATTCTGTCTGAACTCCCCGGAGAGAACCGAAACATTTACTTTTCTTCGGTGTTCGGTTACTTACGTCCGTCAAAGATCTTCGACCTTATCCGTTTCCTTATCCAGGATGAGATTACAGAGGTCTTTACTCGGTTGGGATGACTTTACAACGAAAATCGACTCACACTGGGTAAAGTCTGGGGAACAGAGATCTTAACATTCTCTTTATGTGAATTAAAACAATTGTTATCGTTTGTCCTTTGATTACCTTTAACACTTCCTCCCCATACAGTCCTAAATCATCACGATCTAAACTATAGACCTTCTTACTGAGACACTAATAGATCGACCTTCCACAACCCCTTTAACGAATAGAAGAATCCTATAATAAAAGGAATAATTACTAATTAAACCATGGACTGTTTTGAGCAAGAACTAACATCACGACGGAAAGACTGACTAAAAAGAAACTAAAGATATTTTGAGAATTGAACGAAGACCAGAGGTCATAAACCTAAAGGAGTAAAGACTAAAGGAAAAATTATTTAACTGAGAATATGAGACCATCAAGGTTAACAGTGTATAAAAGGGTTTACACTTCGTACAAATAGATGAGTTTTGGGTTAACAAAAAAGTTTAAGGTATAAATGTTTACTGAGGGATCGTGGTAATCTTCGAGTCGAACATACATAATTTTTTTTTTTTTTTTCTTTAATGGTACAAGAGAAGGGGACTCTAAGGAAAATTCGTAAAGTCAAAGTGAATTCGTTTACGGAAAATTCGTGGATTTTATTGTTACAAAACTAGAAAAACCAAATTCAATGTATGAAAATAATAAAGAGTAGTAGGAGTAACTCTTCTTCTCCAGACCTTTTCTTTACTTGTAAATAACTTGTGAGTCATATACAGTCTATAACTTTATCTAGAAAAGAATAGAAACTTTACCCCTAAAAATTTTTCACAATTTGTAAATGGTTCGAAATGACACGGAAAGGTTCGTAAATTTGACTCAGTAAGTATTGAAGACATCCTCTCTTCCATGGTTTATCTTGTTCCTAACCGTTCGAAATAGACATCTTCTGAGTAATTCGGTTCAAAGTAAAAAGAGAGTATAAGAAGAAACTGAAACCCAAGAAACCGGTAAACAAACAAGAAATCGTTGAAGAAATTAAATAAATAATTTGACATAACTTCATATCAACTAAATGTGACAGTACAATTAAAGACAACGTATCGTTTCACTAACTTAATATATATGTATGATAAAAAGTATAATAAAAGGTAATACCAAATAGTGTCCTATAACTTATATCAAAGGATACGATATACTATCCTAGAACAACAAATAAGTAAGATATATATTATCTAGATCTTTGTAGACACTTTACATTTCAGATAAGAATCATGTACCTGGTAAGTTTTCGTCTGAGTCAAATCGGGTCCCTGACTTAACCCGAACGTATGATATCGAACCGAAGGGACCATCGAGTCTGAAATTACTTAGACGGACGTTACGTCCTCTGGACCTAAGACAGAGACCCAACTCTTCTAGGGGACCTCTTCCCGTGCCGTTGGATGAGATCATAAGAACGGTCCTCTTATGGGTACGTGTCTCCTCGGACCACCCGATATCAGGTACCCCATCGTTTCTCGACCTGTGGTGACTCGTTGATTCATGTGGGGACATCGAACGGATGATGTGTTTATCCCGTTACTACTTAAAATAGTATCACTTTTATAAGAACGTTAAGTCTAAAGTAACTCCTTTTTTTCATTCTTGATCAAGATTCCTTTACTCGTAAAAATGTTAATCGATAACTTGTCTCGTTACCTAAATACCCTATAAGGATTTTCTGTTCTTTCCCTTCATCTTTCTGGAAGACCTAGACTCTCCACTTCGGTTTCTTTTTCTACTCTCTTTACGTTCACCTGTAATCTCGAGAACGTAAAAAAAAAAGTTCCAGAATTCAGTTTAATGATCCTATTCCCATTTTTTATACCTCCCTTTCTAAAGTCTTCTGACCTTTAACAGTACTTGAAGGTTACATATAGGGGGGTTTAATATCGAGTAATGGCTCCATGGAATTGGGGTTTAATAATTTACAACATCTCGTTGAAACCGTCTTCCACCACCAACTGTACCGGACTCATAGAGAAGACCGTATGAGTCAACGACTACCGAATATCCTCTAAATGTTATAGGATAACGGGACCTGCGTTCGTCGTTCCATGACTTTCCCGTCCATCAATTCTTCTTCGGACCGCAAACTCTACTTCCCCAAAGTATCGAAGTATTATCACCTTAGATATTCCCTGGTACTTGAAGTTTTCGACTATGTGAAAACTACGAGACTATTTGTTTAAATCGTCATCTCATGGTCCCTGGTCTAGTCTCACTGATAAAAGGTCACTCACAGGTGTCCTGTCATACCACCTGTAATAACGAAGAACTCTAAGTCGGTTCGTTATTATCTTATGTTGGTTGGTTTTAAAAGAATATAAGGAGGGTAGTACATCACCCCTAATATAGTGGGAGGGGAATATAGTCTAGTCCAAGACACTTACAAGACTGGTTGTATTGTTACCTTTATTGTACGGTCAAAAGTATGGGTCCGGAAGACCCCGTCCGTGTGAAAAGAAGGACAGAGAACTTTGTGTACGAGAACCCTGTGTGGGAGACTCTTATAGATTTGAGTAACAAAACTCTTCGAGTTTGATGTTCTCTTTCAAAGTACGTCCACAAGTCCAGTTGTCGGAGTCGACTGGACGGTCCACGTAGGTCACTATATTCTCTCGGTCTAGCCTACGGATTGGGTCGACGAGAGAATTCGTATAGACATTGGAGTCAACTAAAGTCTACAAAGACATATTCCTTGGAATTCAATATTGGGAGGTTGTCTCGGTAATCAGGTGTCTAGGTACTCTCTGTCCTTTTGTCATGTTATCTATTAACGTACTGTCCGGTCCTTGTGAAGTAGGATGTACCTCTTCTTAAGAGGCCCACTTAGAGGATGGGGTCCTCACCCGTAAAATACTCACTCTTCATCAGCAAACATATAATTTAGTGAATCTAAAGTCCCAATTAAAAACGGTGTCAGTTTGTATATCAAAGAGTTTTCTACATCCGAAACCTCGAATCGTCAATAGTTTTATACCAGACGTCTTGACCCTGAGGGCTTGTTGTGTTGACACTCCAGTATTTGATCACCATTAAATAATACCGTTGTTGTCTTTTGACTATGTAAACCTTTTGAATAAACAATGGAATACGAGTTCTCTGTAACGAGTACTCTGGTCACCATAATGATTACCTAAAATAAAAACTGAAACACATTACTTTACACAGTTGTTTTACCTTCTAGACGTATTTAATAAGTTGGTTATAAAAGGTTCTCTACAACCCTTTAGTACGTACTGATCTTCTCGATAAGTTTAATGTTTCATTTGAACTCTTGTTTTTTTGTTTGTTTTTTAATAACTATACCAAAGGCTAATGAATCGATAATAAACGAAAATTCCACAAGAGTGGGTAACTCAACCCAAAACAATATCATAGTTTCTTATGGGTTTTAGTATACTTTTCTGATAATATTAGGAGGAAGAAAACGATTATTTTATACACATACTCGGTCCTAAAAGAAGTTTATAAAGTTAAGTTTCTTGTATAGAGTCGTCTAACTCACTTTATAAATACTTTTAGGTCCATAGAAGATAATCCAATCAATCGGTCTGTAATTTCTCTAAACATTTTACATTTCCTTACGGTAAGAATGGTGATGAAAAACTTTTTACAATAAAAAGTGTTCTTATAAAAATACAATTATATTACTTAAAAATCACAATTAAATTTTAATTACACGTAAATTGTAAAAAGACAAAACTAAAGATTATACCACTAATAGTTACTGGGTGTATTAGTGTTTTCGTTTCGTTGGGTGTATTTGTGAAAAAAAAAACCAAAGAAAAAAAAATTTAACTTCATATCTCATGTTATAACATAGTCAATGTTCACATGTCATATCACTAGGTGTTAAAATTTCCAATATGAGGTAAATATCAATGTATAGGAACATCGAACAGAATATGTATCATCAAACATGGAGAATCAGACAATGGGGTTATAACGGGGAGACGGAGGGACAGGGCGAGGGGTGACCATCGGTGACGAAACAAGAGATATAAGCACTCAGACAAAGGAAAAACAATATAAGTGATCAAACATACCTAAAGAATTGTCAAAAATTACACTTCCCCTAGGAGTCTAGTTCTGTAAATTCTTTGTTACGGAAGTAGTTAAGGGTGTTTATGTGTAACGTATACTTGGTCTCTCGGGAGGAGGAGGAGGAAATTCTCCTCGAGTCGAGAAAGAAGAGAGACACGGACCCTGTAAAATTCGTTCTCGTTTCCCTTCTTTTACGAAAGTCTTCCCCTTCGTCTGAACCAAAACTTGGACTCGAAACTTGACTATCTTTTTCATTTCGATTTTTTGAGATAGAATTCGGTCTTATTGGTTCAACAAAAAGTGACCCGTCCAATTCAAATAAATGGAACATGAGGAAAACAATAGTCGTTTTTGTCTTAGGTCCTATAGTACTTTAGTTAAAATTTTAACATGAAATTTAAAATAGTAAATAGTAAAAATACGTAGTGAGTTAAAATAGTAAATATTTTTACCTCTCTTTTATATTTAATATGGAAACGTAATTAAAAAATTCGATAAATAAAACATAACCCCGTATCGACTAATTGTTACAACACTATCAAAGTCCACCTGTCGTTTCCCTGAATCGGTAGTAGATGTATATGGGTAAGAGGAGGTTTGAGGGGAGGGAAGGTCCGACGGTGTATTGTAGCTCGTCTCAAGGCATAAGACATGTCATCCAGGAACAACCAATAGGTAAAATTTATATCGTCACATGTGGACAGGCAACGTTTGAACGATTGACAGGGCAGGGGGACCGTTGGTATTCAAACAAGAGATTCGGAGACTCAGAGAAAGACAAAACATTCAAGTAAACATAGTAAAGAAAAATATAATGTGTATATCCTCCATAGTATACGATAAAGAGGATGAGACCGAAGGAAGTGAGTAATACTGTTAGAGATCTAGGTAGGTACAACGATGTTTACCGTAATAAAGTAAGAAAAGTTACCGACTCATTACAAGGTAACATACATACATGGTATAGAAGAAATGGGTAAGGAGAAAGTTACCTGTAATTTTAACAAAGACATAGAACCGAGAACATTTAACACGCCGTTACTTGTGACCCCACGTACATAGTGAAACCTAGTACACAAAGAAGTCTATATACGGGTCCTCATCTGACGTCACAGGAAAGGACAACCGAGTCTACCATTTCTTAGGTAGATATTACATCCTCTGTGTTCGATTTAGGAACCCAACCCTTTTAGGGAACCTCTTCCCTTACCGATGGAGGAGGTAGTAAGAACGGATCTCTTAAGATACCTGTCTTCTCGGACCATTCGATAACAGGAACCCCAACATTTCTCAACCTGTACTAACTCCTTGATTGTGAAAGAAAGGGAAAGTGAGAGTACCATCGAGATAAAAATCAAAAAATTCCTTGTAGGTGACAAGAGGTATCACCGACATGGTTAAATGTAAGGGTAGTTGTTACATCTTCCCGAGGGAAGAGAGGTGTGGGTGATGTCGTAAATAACAAACACCTAAAAAACTACGATCAGAAAGACCGACGACACTCCACTATAACGTAACAACAAAACTAAATATAAAGAGATTATTAAATACTATAACTTGTAGAAAAGTACACGGAGAACCGGTAGCTAAACAGAAGAAACCTCTTTACAGGTAAATTCAGAAGACAGTAAACAACTAACTCAACAAACAAAGCTAAGACAATTCGTAGTACTCGAAAGACATTTAAAACCTCTGATTAGGGAACAGCTAGTGTAGTAAACGTTTATTAAAGAGGGTTATACACCCAACAAAAAACAAAGTAAATAACAAAGGAAACGACACATTTTCGAAAATTCATCCACGGTAAAAATAAAGGTAGTAAGTCCCTCTGTCTAGTTTTTTTTACAATGACACTAAATACAGTCTCTTATAACATACAAAAGGAGATCCTCAAAATATCACAGACCAGAATGTAAATCCAGTGTAAAACTCGAATAAAAAGACATACCCCAATTTCTTACTAGATTAAAATAAAAGAATGTACCTTGACAAGTCAAAAAGGGTCGTGGTAAACAACTTCTGTGAAAGAAAGGTTATAACACATTAGAATGGAGGAAAAAGTATCAATTAACCGGTATCTGTGTACCCAAATAAAGACCCAAAAGATAGGACAAGGTAACTAGATATAAAGATAAAAACACGGTCATGTTATGACAAGACTCCTGATCGAAACGTCATATCAGGTTTCAGTCCCTCGGGTTAAGGAAGTCGAGACAATAAGAAAGAATTCTAACGAAACTGATAGTCCGAGAAAATACAGAGGTATCAATATATTCTAAAAAAACAACAACAAGATCAAGACACTTTATACGGTAACCATTAAACTACCCCTAACGTAACTTAGACATCTAACGGAACCCATCATATCAGTAAAACCATTATAAATAAGAAGGTTGTGTACAAACGTCTAACCGTGAAGAACGAATTTATCGAAGAGTAACGGAAGACTTACTACATAACTAGGGTCGGACCTGTGACAGATCATACCCACCAAAGAACCGTCACAAAAGACGGTGGTTTTAAAATATAGAACACACATATGAATCTAAGATAAGTTTATACCACTGAAAGACAAAGGATTTATGTTGTCAAAAGAAAGGACGGTTCGGGACACGTAAAGAAAAGACAGAAATTTTACAGGAAAAGGAAGAATATGTGGGTTCCAAGAATGAAATTTTTCTGTTAATAATACAGTGGAGAACACACTTTGGATGGAACTACTTAAGGGGATTCTAGAGGTGGTTGGTACTAATTAAGGAAGAAAGAGACAGAAGAAAATATAAAGTGTAAATAAAGATTTACCTTGACATGTCACAAATCACCCCAAAGAATCACCCACTTTCTACTCTATAGTACGATAAAAGAACCATTTACCATCTTAAGATGGAAAGGTGAAAACTGAAGATAACATGAAAATAAAGAACAGCCGAGTAGAGTAGACCGATGAGGTAAGCACAACCGTCGTCTTGAAAATCAGGTGGACTCATACAGTCAGTCCTACCTTAACGCGTCCTTTGTCTTCTGCAAGACACTTTGACCCCTATCCACTTCCAACAAATAAACAATTAACACGGTGACGTGATGTTTAGGAATCTTATATCATAAGATAGAAACACAAGAATCGTGTCAAGAACCGTGTAAATCTACGTTACGACTCATTTATACACCGACTATTCACAGAATCACAATGTTACAAACTTGACCTATTAGAGAGTGAGAAAGGTTTCCAGGAAGGTTGAGAAATATAGAAAAAGAGACTTGACCGAAAAAGTAAAAGAGGTACTTAATAAGAAAAATAAAGACCAAAATAAAAGGAAACAGTAAAAACATAGATCTAAAGAAAGTAAAAGAGACTAAAAAAGGATGTTGTTTGTTTACATGTCTGAAGATTAAATTTTACTGTGAGTTGTCAAAAGGGACATCCGAAACGACAAATGAGAAAAGGGTGGCTACGCACGTACCTTCATTTCTCCCTTACAACGGAATTCATTTCTACTCGTCTCATGGAGAACAGTAATATCATTTCCACACAAAATTAATTCTATTTAATAGTCCCCGGGTAAGTGCCGAATTTACTAATCCAACCACTACTACTCTTAATACCGTTGGTATTGGTTTCTCTCGGTGGTTGATATGAAATTGATATTTGTGAATCGTCGTATATTATAAATGATTCGGAAATCCTTTGGTCCTTATACCAAATTACGTAAATGGTAGACCCAGGTTATTTGGAAAAATCCAACAATATGTAAAAACAGTAAAATACTTTTAAATGTCGTCATTCTTATTCCTCTATTATTTTTATTGATCTAAACAATTACATTTGTACCGTTGTAAAAACCATAGTTTCTTGACACCATATGTTGGTCTGTTTTCCACTTTCTTATAACAGTGTATATAAAAATCGTTTTACCCTAGTAGATCCAAGAGCGACACTTTATCATGCACCTATCAATCCAATTCCAGGATGAACAAAATACTGATTGACCAACCATTATACAAAAAAGAAATACAAGAGTGTTTCCGTAAAAAGTGAGTCTTGAAGAACTCAAAATTCTTTTAAGTAGAGTCTAAAGTGAATATCCTTGTTAAAGTGACAGTAATAATTTCAGATCCCAAGACGAGAGTCTGAACACTCTGTAGAGGAAGATAGTCAAAAGAAGGAAACCACCAAACCCATCTTTAAATTTTTAAGACTTAAGAGTAAACATAGATTATATTCATTTTTTGTTTTATGTTGTTCACAGAAGTCGGAAGAAAATATGAAAGAACTTTCCACCATATTTTGAAATCTGTTATATTATTCTTTTGATTCCTTCCTTTTTATAGTAGGAAGACCTGAGAAGATAGGACAAAAGAGATAAGGACAAAGTTTGTAGTCACCACTATTCACTACATATTACTTCTAATTACTATTTTATTTGAGATTTTACTAATTATTAGAGATTTTACTAATTATTATTTGATATACTTCTATATCTTTTTAATTCGGGTTTTCAAGGTATTACATCGTACGTATATTTCCCGAGATACCTACCTGACCCATTATCGTTCTGACTTATACATAAAATATAAAACGTTTTACTCATTTTAAAGAGAGACTATGGTCCTTTTTAAATTCGTTCCTATTTTCAATAATTTATAATTAAGAGTGTTTATAAATCTGGACTAATTTTTTTAAGTTTTTGATTTTAAACTAGACTACCTAAGACTAGTATATGACTCCCAAATATGTACGGTCGTATCGTCATCACGACTCTTCTGTAATGAGTAGAAACATGAAGTAGAAAGAATAAGATAAGTCTTGTTGATTAGTTCTGTCCTTTACCTCAAACGACCTTTCCCCTTCCCGTTCCTCCAATCACCTTCGTGTAAAATAGTATTTTTAATATATTAAAATCTCAGATATGTAAGTCACAATATCCTCTCAACCTTGGACCTCCTTTGAGTCATCGTTACACTCGAGGTCTGTCGAGAATAAAACAGTAGAACAAGAGTCACTAGTGTTGGTGTCATAGTGTAAATATGTCCTGTGACTCGTAAAGTGACCCATGGCAAGTATATTTCGATAAGATGAAGAATTTAGATTCACTTCGAAAAGTAGTCTTATTCTCATGTCTAGATTCTAGACTCGCATCAAGATTCCAGGTGGAGAGACTCGTTAGTGACGTAGTTCTCTCAAAAGAGGAAGTTTATTCTCTTTCTTATTCAACAAACAAAAAAATTTTTGATTGGTTATACCCTGGATGTTTGTCTATGATATCGTATTTTCTATCTTTTATATAGAATTTATAAGACTCCTTCTCATAAAGTTTTCACTAAAAACCATATTAGGTACTAATATACCAGATATGATTCGTCTTCGTTTTTGTTTGTTTGTTTGTTTGTTTGTTTATGGGTCTTCTTTAAACTTTTCCTTACACGTTTTATTTCTTCTTAAAGTTCCTCTGATTTTAACATCATATTAAGTTGAGTAGTATCTTCTGTTTCTTCCCTAGACTGTAACGTCTTTTACTTAGGTACTACACCTACTATTTGAAATTTTATCTTTATTTTCTATATTTTGATTCTTTCCTCTACTTTTACGTTTCACGTCTTTTACCGTAGGTTGGATTTTGAAAAGAATCCTTCAAGTCTTTTTAATGTTCCCTTTTTTCAAATTTAGTCATCACAAATGATGTTTTCTTTGTTGATATATGAAACGAGGATCTAGTACTGACCTATTATATCAGTGAGTCAATTATGAACGATTTACAAACTTAATTCCTTTCTAATTAACCACTATTAATGGATTTACAACAGTTTACTATCAAATATTCGTTTATTCTGATCGTCCATATAAAATGAACCGAACACGTTACAGTGAGTTTCTCTTTGTCTAAATTAGGTTGTACATCTGTCACACTAAAGTATGGAAGAGAACTTTTTACTCTGACAAACCCATGTGAATCTGGGGTAAAGGTTTACCGTTGGTAAAGAATTCAAACTCATCGTTGACGAGGGGAGTCCATCCCGGACATAAAAGGGAGTCCTATGTAAAATTACAAATGTAATGAACGGATCTGTGACCTCAATAACCTTAAATACTTGGGACGAAATGTTGTTTCTTTTTCTTAGTCATTCTCGTATAATTTTACCGAATATTGTTACATTCATATAGACTTCTCTCCAGTTACTCAGATCTGTGTAAGACCGTTTTGTTAATGTCTCTAGTTTTTGTTTAAAAATGTTCGTAGACACGATTTTTATACCAATGGAATGGTTTATTCTCTTCAGTCTTACTTAAGGCTCAAAATGAGAAATCGTTATTTATACCTTGTTATTACCTCGTTATTGACGTTTCAAAGTTCTCTTTTAAAATGTTAAACATTTTATATATGACTTTAGTAGAAAGACTTACGTTGTAAAATATCGTCTTTGTTTCGTAATTTTTGTAATAGTTGTACGATGACTTTATGTGTGTGTGTGTGTGTATAAAATGTCACTGTAAAATCAATTCATTTCGAGTTCTTATCACTTATAAACAAATTACCCTACCTCTACTAGAGACTTCGGTAAATTTGTATGTCAACGGGTACATCGGTACTGTTAATAATGTTGTATATCGGTATATCACCGTTTCATTAAATTTTGTGTCCTTCATTGTTGTGTCTGTGTATACGGTTTGAGGTTTAGGGTATGATTGTTTACAATTTTTTTATCTGTGTAGTACTTTCCAGTCACTTTTGGACCACTCAATGATCAAAATATATTTTCCTTCTCTAAGTTCTCTATGGTTAATCAAGTACTGAAACTACTAGTCCATTTAAGTGTACTTTCTTCCGAAAGTTTTTAAAACTTCGACTTATCATCACAGATATTTTGTCATTCGTTTGTTTTATCGTGTATTGTCACTACTAGAACGGAATGGGTTTACCCTTTTAAGTGATTTTCTCTTGAGATTGGTCGATATTAGTGTTTCGTAGATGACGTCAATAGTACTGTTGTCAATTGTAAATAACTCAAGTTCTAAATAAAAACTTACGACGTTTAACCCATTGAGGAAACGTGATTACCCAAGTGAAGATAAACGATCGGGTAACTTAAGAGTTGGTTATGTCTACGACAATGGGTGTGGAAATTTTACTTTTTTGTCTTAAACCTGTTAAACTTTGTCAGGTGTGCATATCAGGAACTATCGTACTTTTAAGTTAGGGATCTTTGTAGTCCGGTGAGAAAGGTGATTAACTGTAAGCTTAAGGGATCCTTACTGAGTTATCCGTTTGATTAACGTCCTTCGTTGTTTAGGTCTTGAGGTGGGTTGTCTCCCCCATTTGCAAAAGTCCACTGTAAAGTTTTTCTCGAAACTTTAACAAAACATTCATTTTTTACCTTAAAACAATGTAAACAAATATGAATAAAATTTCAGATTATAAGAATAAAAATTTTTGTAAAGTTACACACACACATACAAAACCCTCACCCCTGATATTAATTAAGTTACGAATCCAGTACTTTTTTCTTTGGTAAATGGACCTAGTGACAAGGGAGTTTAGTACCAGACGTGTAGTAAATACGACATTAGAGATCTGCCTCACTATTTTTATACCCAGGTGGAGGGGGGCCGAAACCGGAGAACTTAACTCGAAATATCACTACTCTGGATTTTCGATTCCCAAATTATACGAGAGGTCTACGGAAATTACGTGTAACCGTACATTTCTGTACATAAATCTATTTTAGATTTACTTCGATCCGAAAAGGACCGACCTATCATGAATAAGGTCAAAAAGACAATAGGAAAACCATCTATAGAAGATTTCATCGACGGTTGACGTGAAGTGAGGACCATCAGTGAGGGAACATATCGAGGAAAGAGTCACAGTCGACTTGGAGTATTGAACTAAGACAACTTACTGTTTCATTACCCTGAAGAGAAGACTCTAATCCGATGTTTCTCTTGTATTGAATCCCGAGGTCACACAAGACAAGAGAGAGGGCAAGAGAATCTGTTAGTGGGACGTCCTCCGGTCGACGTACAACACTCCGACTAGATCTCCGAGTTCTCTCACCCAGACCTTAGCATAGGAAGTCGGGGTCCGTTTAGAACTCTACTCCCGTCATCGGGCCGACTGTCGGACAGACTCCTGGAACATGATCTCCGTGGTCGACGTAACACGGGACTGAGGACTGGGTGTCTTTGATACTCTATGAGTTATGAATCACATTCCACGATTTAAGACCCCATTGAACGATGTGTTATATATTGATTACGAGGAACCTCCGTATTTTGGGTATCCTAACAAGTAATCGTAATAATACTAGGGTGACAGAAATATAGGGAGAGAAATCTGACAATGAAGGGATTGAGCAGGAAGAATCCTAGGGGCACTGGATCAAAGGAACGGTAGATCACTAGAGACTGAGTCTAAACATATAAGTTAGTTCAGTTGAAGACCTAATCCAGTCGGCCCTGTCATTTGGACCAGAGAGTTGAAACTCTAGGTCCACCTGACCGTGTTCTACAATACATGACTTCAAGACTTACAGTAATTTTAAGTTGTAGTTTACAGAGGGAAATTGACATAGGGTTCCCTGGATATTTTCTACGGTTTTATCATCAGAGGAAGGTTCTTCAACTCAACGATTCCGGTTGATTAAAATATTTGAATCTACAACAAACTCCCAATAAGTGGATCTAGACTATCAGTTTAATTTTTATTTCCTACTTGGAAGATTTACACCTTACATCTCCGATTTTTTCAAACTACCACATATATACACACACACCGTCCATTCATATTATCAAAAACATGTAGATCAGAAAAACTGTGGGTTGGTAAGATATTGTAAACGATAGTGTGGACTAAACATTGTTTTTATGTACACTTGAAGTAAAACTTTTCGAAACAATGGTGATTGGATAAATTGAGAAGATCCTAAACTTTTACAAGAAACACATCGGTTTGAGGATTTCAGTACAGAGTCTCATTTAGACAACTCTACCGTTATTCTACTACATCTCCCGTACCATGACAGGAGATTTAAAGGGACTTTGGGCGACTCGACACTTCTGACCCCGACTACATGAGACGACACCCGACTTGGAGACGACCCTTATGTACTAAGTGCCACAACACTTTGTTACGACTGCCTCTGAGACCGGTTCTTGGAGGGTTATCATATACCACCGATCTGTTACTGAAACGGACGACTACGGTTTAGTTGACTACACGGGACAGTTTTGATGATCAGTTCGACAAATAAACGGTAACCCCTCTCTTTTACTGGACTTCCAACGGACCTCAAACGCTAAATGTTGACAGAAACGACCGTGGTTGTTCTGTCTGAATGTCGACCTCGAGAAATGAAGTTGAAAATAAGGGGTTCGATCATGAAACACAATTGTGACATCTTAACTTTTGTACCCGAAACTCCAATCTCATGTTCCCAGTCCTAACACCGGGGTAGTGCATAGTCAAGGCACAGGAACGGGTCTCACAAACTTAAAAGTCAGAGTCAAAAGAGTAGACATTTACCAATAGTTTTATCATTAAGTGTGGGCTCCTTCCTTTTATTCTCTTTTTATGTACCTTTTTCGAATTTTATGATCGACCGTGTGTCGTGAATTATTTACAATCGATACTTATAAAATTATAATATTTATAATAACTATTGAGTTAAGATATTTTAATGGGTATTCGAAGTCACTTGTTAGGAAGGATATTTGTTAGTAAAATTTTAAGGTGAATAGAGATGAAAATATCAATCCTGTAACTCGTGAAAACCTCTGATGAAGAGACTAGTTACAACTTCGGAAATTAAATTAAATTAAATTAAAAAATTTAAATTAAAAAAACTTCGGAAATTAAAATTTTTAAATTTTACAAAAGAATTTCAATTTCCGTTTTAATTTATATACTAATACTATATGATAATCATGAATTGATATTTGAACCCCACAAAATTTGACATATAAAGAGGTACATCAAAAATTATATTTTACATTTTTGAAAATGTAAACAGTTAACGTTTATGAACAAATAAGTTTAAATTTTTTTTAAACAGGGAGAAATGTAAACTTTTGTCTAACAGAGTTGGTATTGTTGAAAATACATAAAAAGGAGTTTATTTAATAAGAATCTCGAAATAAGTAATGATTACTTTTTTAAAATGTAAAGGGGAGATGTAAACGTATTTTTTCTTTAGTACATAAGTATTACGTCCATGTATGGGGTTCACATCTACGAAAAGAATACTTTTTAACCGTCTACATCGGTCTACAAGTAAAAAGACGGTCGTACTAGTAGTAAATTGGTCCTTAGGATTTACACAAAGAAGAAAAAAGAAAAGAAAAATAGGAACCTCTGTCGATATTAGTTTGATGGAACGACGTGCTCCAGTCACATCAGTTCTACAGAAAAGTAATAATTACTGTAGGTGTGGGATATAAATCTATTCCATTACGTCTAACCGTTCATTCAGACCTAGGAATCTCCGGAACTGGTCCAGTCAGGTAATCGGTGTCTCAGACCGACTAATTTATGATGAATCGTAAGAACTAAATCACCGTAAATAGGATTATAACCGTATTCTAGAAACGAATAAATCAAGTTTTTCTTAAAAATTTGAGATGACATAAAACTCTTGTGGGATAGGACCAGATAGAAGGAACGTTTGATTATACATGGTCTCAGTAATAACATCATTGACTTGGAGGATTGGAAAAGAATTTTATCTTTAGATCTATTTTGAAATGACAGTAAAGGTATATATTACCGTCGTAAGTCTTGTCGGGACCTAGAATCTTTACAAGGGTTTGGTTTCCTACAAACCACTAAGAAGGTTAACGGTGTCAAAACCTTTCCGTAAATGAGTCTTTCCTACAGTTTGTTATCCACTCACAAAATCCATGTAAGTGGAGTATTCACATACTCTAACGACACCTAAGTGTCGTATACCATTTTATGATCTGATGTTATATAAAATATGGGTTACATCGAGATAATAGTAAGGGTTCTTCTACGTAACTCAAGAGTCTTCAACTAAGGAAGTAATTAAGTCAGTAAGATACTAATAAACAATTTAAACACCTTAAATAACTTAATAAACGTAGGACACTAATGTTATCACTTGTTTGTTCAGGAAAACGAAATACCTTGAATGAAAAATTACCCTTCTCTGTTCGTTGTTTAGTTGTGAAATTTTTACGACACCCTTTTATTTCCATATTCTTTATCTTTTCGTTCCTCCATCCTTCCCCACCATATTTTTTACATCGATCTACTTTAGTGAGATGTTTCCGTTACAATCTTATACCCTCCTTTACTCCCCCGATCAGTATCAAGTCAAGTCAAGTCAGTGAGTCAGTACAGGTTGAGAAACGTTGGGGTACCTGACGTCGTTCGGTCCGAAGGGACAGGTAGTGGTTGAGGGTCTCAAATGAGTTTGAGTACAGATAACTCAGTTACTACGGTAGGTTGGTAGAGTAGGAGACAGCAGGGGAAGAGGAGGACGGAAGTTAGAAAAGGTCGTAGTCCCAGAAAAGTTTACTCAGTCAAGAAACATAATCCACCGGTTTCATAAAAAGTCGAAGTCTTAGTCAGGAAGGTTACTTGTGAGTCCTGACTAAAGGAAATCCTATCCGACCAAACTGGAGAACGGTAGGTTCCCTAAGAGTTCTTAGAAGAGGTTGTGGTGTCAAGTTTTCGTAGTTAAGAATTCGTGAGTCGAAAGAAATGTCAGGTTGAGAGTGTAGGTATGTACTTATGGCCGTTTTGGTATCGGAACTGATCTGTCTAGAAACAACCGTTTCATTACAGAGACGAAAAATTATACGATAGATCCAACCAGTATCGAAAAGAACGTTCCACATTCGCAGAAAATTAAAGTACCGACGTCAGTGGGAGACGTCACTAAAAACCTCAGGGTTCTTTATTTCAGTCGGTGAGAAAGGTGACAAAGGGGTAGATAAAGGGTACTTCACTACCCTGACCTACGGTACTAGAAACAAAAGACTTACAACTCACAATTCGGTTGAAAAAGTGAGAGGAGAAAGTGAAAATTGTTCTCCGAGAAATAAACAAGAAACGAAAGACGGTATTCCCACCACAGTAGACGTATAGACTCCAATAACTATAAAGAGGGGTGTTAAACTAAGGTCAAACACGGAGTAGGTCGAGTCTTAAAGAGTACTACATGAGACGTATATACAACTTACTCGTCCCACTACTGTTATACGTCGACACTGTATGAGGAAACGGATAAACCTTGGTCAGACAACAAGGTACGGGTTAAGACTGACAACGAAGGACTGGACGTATGTCTAAAGAGTCCTCTGTCCAGTCCACCAGACCATAAGGGTAGAGAACTTCTTAAAAGGTGTCAAACAACACTAGGTGTGTCAATTTCCGAAACCGTATCAGTTATTTCGTCTTTATCTACGAAAAGACCTTGAGAGAACGAAAAAACTACTAAGTTGCCTACAACCTTTAAACTAGAGACCAAGGAAAAGGAAAAGATTTAGGTCGAACTTGTAGACCTTCAAGTGCCAAGTGTATAACGACTTCGGACCGAACCTCTTAAAACTCGTAATGAAATGATAACACACTCTACTCACGTTAACACGTCATCGAACTCGTAAGAAACCGTAACGGAAAGAATCCCTAACTTTACTTTCGACTGGAAAAGGTTAGGACGCCGATGACGACTCAAAAGGTTTAAACGACCGTATAACTCACGTCATGAAAGTGTCATAGTAGAAAATTCCTAAACTTTGTCGAGTTGACCTCAAGGTAGTGGAGATGATCGAAACATAAATCCTATACGGTTATCTGTCCTCATACTGACCGTAGTAATATGTCACCCAGTTCCTTGTCATAATGCTGATTACACTGACTTCGTTTTACTTGGTCTCCTTCTCATCATCCCCTACTTGAGTTTCCCAACCTCACTTCCTCAATGATACAACTTGTAACCACTCTTACCCTTTTGACGATGATTCTAGCTCGTCCGTTTGTAACCTCTCAGAACTCGTCTTGTCTCTCTACTCAAAAGAATATAAAATATTTCCTAACGAGACCAACAATATACACTTATCTGACTTCTTAAATCCCGCACTCTTCTCCTGTTTTCGGTCAATGATCAGATTCACCTATTCTTGACTTCCCACCAGTAATCTGAATCGTCGTACTACCAGTATAAGACTGAAACTGTTCTTGAAGGGTCGTACCGTAAGATGTATTCGTCTGTGACTATACCTGGAATCGTAGGATCCATATGTAATCTCTAGGTGGGGACACCTCCCTCTTATTCTTTCGTTTTACCTCATCTCCTACTTGAACTCGGTACTACGTAAACGTACAACTCCGTCTAAGATTTTTCCTAACCCGTCAAGATATCTCACGATTCTTGTATTAACCTCACAGTTCCCACAAAAGTAACCCGAGTTTATAGACCTATAATTATTGGACCATGTTAGTCAGTAACCTACGTACACGTGACCCTCCCCGTACACGAACCAACCCCTTCCGTCGAAAGACGTTGACTTTGTTTGGGACTTCGACCAGCGACCTCAAAAAGACACGTCACTAGGTCGTAGTTCCCTTTTATACTTGTGTTCTCTCACCCCTTAACGACCTCACTACATGGAAACTTCCACTTTCTTTGACCGTAGATTGACTAGAAACTTGTTTCATCACAATTGGTCACCAATAGTTTTACATACGTAGACTAATATTTCACTGGATAAAGAAAAGGGGTAATTTATAAAGTCACTGTAATTTAAATACGAATAATCTCCTTTTGGATCCCTTCCTTTAGAATCCAATAAAGGATGAGTAAAATTTTTTCAGTAAAAATCTTCCACTGAGATCTTCTCAAAGGAAAGGATCTAGAGAGTAGTTTAATAACTCAAGTCGTTGGATATTGTTACAATAAGACGGTAATATGAATTGTAAACTTCTCTTCAACCTTTAGTACAACCTTTTTTGCAAACAAAAAGTGTAAACACTTCAAACCGGACTTTCGAAGACTTTGGACAACGTCACCATAGTATGAAATGATGGTGAGGGGTTGGGGTCCCGGACTTTGTGTGTAGAATCACCATGTTTGCTCCACCATATCTTTAAACCTCATCTCCTTATCCCACTACAAGACACTGAGGATGACCCTACTGTACATAAAAAGAACAGTTGAGTTAACGAAAAGTCGTATCTCGTACGATCAGTGTACTTATGTGATATGACTTCTCTTTATCTTATACATTGTTCAGTGTATTTAAGTTTAAAACACACACCATTGAATCAATATGGAATAAAGTACACAATTTCAGGTTTTTTCTGGAGGATTCCTGAGGGGACCACTAGTTGGTCAATTCTGAGACTTGAAGGTGACGTCCCCTGTGGTCAAGTTAGGGACCAACCCCTTGATTCTAGGGTCTACGGTGGACTACACTGGTTTTTTATTTTTAGGAAGGATTGAAACATCACCTGTACCAAAAGTTTAAATGTAACCTTTACTTAGTTTGACCGTCATGACACGAAATACACGTTCGTTAATTTTATGATCCTTTGTGTAAACAACCTCTCTATAAGTGAGATTCACCCGACGTCAGTCCGTCCTCGTCAAGATCCTCTCTATTGATTGTACCTGAACATTTGAAACCTCTCCAGTCACTTTTTCCTGTGTCTTTACAGAGGAGACCTCCCGTGGCTTATTGTGTCAATCGTCAGGTTACTCTTACTGTCAACTACTGGAGACTGACAAAGAAAGTTGGAATCCTAAGAGAAGATCAGACAGGGTCTTCGTGACAACCGACTACCGACTTGATGAAATAAAGAGATGCGGAGTAAAGAGAAGGATTATTTAAACACTTACAAGAAGATTGTGTAGACCACCTTACCAATATTCCTTTGGGTGGGTGTTTCTAATAAAAGTGGAATTCAAACCTAAGTTTGAATCAAGACAGTGGACTGTAATGTTGTCGGGATATGAAAACGTTCGAAAAAAAAATTCTTCACTTTCTCTTGCTATGTCTACACAATTCTCGAATATTAATAACCAATTAGTTCCAACGTTGGTCTTTCTTTAGTATTTGCAATTCCTGAAAATTTCTGATTGATCTCAAACACAATCTAAGGTAATATAGGGGATAAAATAAAATTAGGTATGGATAAAGGTGAGAAGAGGTTATAGTGGTCGGTACTGTCAATCCCCTAAGGTAACGGTCCTTACGTGAAGAACGATATTGTATACGTTCGGGATAAGTGAGAAGTTTAGTGAGAGTAATGTATAAGAAGACAATGAAGTCCAGAGTAACTAGAAAAAAAAATTAAGTGTTTAGGTTATCCTAAATATCAAACGTCTTCTGAGAAGATCTAAATTAATGTGTTCCAGTACATAACAAGTGGTCTCAAAGGTAACAGAGTAAAATAAGGGTTGTGGATGGTGTCACGAGACGGTAATTTTCTAGGGACTATTAACGGGAGAATTTTGTGACTAAATCAGTACTCCAAAGATTTCCTTGTGAAACACGTAGAAAGTTCCCGTATCAGGTCCAGGTCAATCTGGACCTGAAGATTAATTAACGTAAAAATTCCTCACTGACGTCAAAAGTAAAAAGTTTCTCGAAACCTGATCTATTAAACCTAGTTAATAGTACTTTCATTTTAACCGTCTGTCATAAATAAATAGACACCTCAGTCTCTTTTCCTTAATTTCTTTTTTTTTTGAGAGTGTTTCCGTACATTAAAAGGAGACTTGTTCTCAAGTCTTTATTTTATATCGTTTTTATTAATAGATGAATTCTTTATAAGAAACCACAAAATACCAAGTTTTACCATTCGTTTCAGTAAGTAAATCTTGATTTTAGAACTGTTTATAATTGTATTTACTAACTTACATGTGTACCTATTTAGCGGAGACTTGTTCAAAAACAGTATTATCAATTGGAATTTTTGTGATGACACTTTTAACTTCGCATTCATTCCTCCGTATGTTACGGTCCCACTAACAAGGAACTCCCCTTTACTCTGACCCCTTCCAAACTTTCCATTAGGCTGATTTATACATACTAAATAAATTTTTCCTTACTAGACCTCGTTTATACCATTTTCTCTTATTGTAAGAAATTAAATCCCAATTAACCCGAAGGAACCACCGAGTCGACCACTTGTTAGACGGACGTTACGTCCTCTGAACCCAAGTTAGGGACCCAACCCTTCTAGGGGATCTCTTCCCTTTTCGATGGGTGAGGTCATAAAACCGGACTACTTAAGGTACTTCACATATTAAGTACCCCAGCGTTTCTCAGTCTGTGTAGACTCACTGAAAATGAAAGTGTCCATACTTTTAATGACATAATAAGGGCCACAAGTAAAAGATTCAAAAACAATTCATTTTTTACAATCATTAGATCACAGAAGTCCAGAGGATAAAAGTTTCTATTGTCAGTATAAAGTAACAATTAACTGTGAAACTACTCGGTCAATTTAGACGGATTATATATAATTTGTGGATTGTATATGTATTTTGTGTGAGAGTCCTTCAATTACCCCACCCTCTTATTTATTTACTTAATATCCTTATTTTTACTGAGTTACCTATAATCCTTACCATTCTAGACGTCATTAAAATTTCCACCTTACCTCACTTTACCCTTAAGACCTTTCCTATGTTGGACTTCTTTCGTTTCTCCTTTGAGTCATATACAAACCCTTTATCACTTAGTATGTAAAGTCAAATTTGGAACCTTCGTCCTTCTTTAGTCCGAACGTGACAAGGAATCTCATAATTCATATGTAAGGGGGGTGTGGGGTATGTGATCCTCTTAATTTTTGATCTAATATTCGTTCAGTGTCATCCTTTATTTTCTTTTATTTTGTAACAAAAGGTTAAAAAAAAGAAAAAAAACGATATATAGTAACAGGAGTTGGTTTTTATCCTAGTATCAGTAAAACCTTAAAAAAAATTCTATTTATCCCGTTCCTACTTAAAAGATAATTACTTTCAATATTCAGTTAGTCTTTTATAATATCGAGAGTTGAAGATTCGTCATTTATTTGACCGTTATATTGTAAATTCCTTTCTAACAATTTGTACGTTCACATTTAATTGTCCTTGGGTTAATCATCATTTAAAATTACATAGTAAAAGTCAAGACCGGTCCTTTTTACATACGTTTTTACATCATTACGAAAAAACGATGAGTTGACTATTTTTGCTTATATACATAGAACATTTGTACCTAATACCAAGTAAGTTTGTAAGTGAACTACATCTATTTTAGTCTTATTTTTAATCAGACGTGTAATAATCTCGGTCAGATTATCTCTTCACATATAACCGATGACATCGGGTCGTGACACATTATTTTGTAAGTCGTTACTACTTTACGAGACATAAACGTATTAAGTATAGTCGAAAGATATGTGATAATATTGATGACCTATATACACCGATAACGTATGAAGTCTACACCGGTCACACTGACTTCTTGTGTTAAAATTACGATAAATTAAAATTAACTAAATTTAAATTTACCAGTGTACCTCCAATGACCGAATATATAACTCATTGGATGGAGCTCGTAAAATATACAAATACAAAAGTTCAATAACTTAATTTTTTGAAGGGTTAGATCGTATTACAGTCCAAAACGATTATCCACCTAAGTCTTCACTACACATAATAAAGACTGAAAAATTTATTACTTACGAAACACAGGATTCCATCTAAGGTCAAAACATTTACAAGAAGTTACGTGTATCAAGTGACATATACGTGACAACATATATTATAGTCTGTCATTATCGAGTCAACGACTTTTCTTTCATCTACACTAAAGCTTCTGAGATGTATAATCATGACAACATAATCTTTCAGACATGTCTGTGACACGTAAATTCTCACAGAATAACATTTATCAAAACCATCCAATGTTTTACTCTTAGTTTACCACGAGTCAATTGTTTTTTTCATTCTTGACTCTCTCCAGAAAAGAGATTTTAGATTAGTCGTTAGTTCCACTGAATTTCGAAGGATCAAAAGACTCTCGATCACTTTTATTAAATTCCTAAATTTTTATAAAAAATAAGTACATAATTTATATAGAACACCGACAGGTACGTAAAAGTATAATGAACGATAACGACGACGATTCAGTGAAGTCAACACAGGCTGACACGCTGGGGTATCTACCGTCGGGTGGTCCGAGGGGGCAGGGACCCTAAGAGGTCCGTTCTTGTGACCTCGTCCAACGGTAAAGGAAGAGGTTACGTACTTTCACTTTTCACTTTCACTTCAGCGAGTCATCATGGGTTGAGAATCGCGGGGGTACCTGACGTCGGGTGGTCCGAGGAGACAGACACCCTAAGAGGTCCTTTCTCATGACCTCACCCAACGGTAACGGAAGAGGCAGTATAGTGAACTGATTTGTCTTTTCGTCCGGTAGTAAGGGTTACGAAACTTTAAGACTTTGGACTTTAATGAGTTATGGACATGGTAAATCAAAACTAGTCAAAGTCTTTCGTCTTTCACTAAATAATACTATCATTAAATTATCTTGAGTGAATTCTAATCAAAGGATTTGATTTGTAAATTGTATAAGGAGGTACATTATGAAGAGTTTAGTACACAAGAGAAAAGTTTATTTACTTTTATATTTAGATTCGATAGTTCCTTTATTTACTGGGTTTAGTACGGTCACTGGGTATGTACTTCGCTGATAGTATTGTTTACTTAAATCTAGAAACTCCTTTTTGTACATGTAAGTTTACACAAACCCTTTTGTCTTATAGCGATGTCTACTATAATCCTTTCATCACATCCCTATAAAGACTTTATCGTCCTCGTTAAACTTTAAAAAGAAACATAATTTTTATTGATACTTATAGTTCATCAAGTCGATATCTCGTAAATTTTACGTTTTCGTTTAAAGATCTTCTTAAAAGATTTAGACACCTGTTTCATATTTAATATTAAAAAGTTATTTAGAGGAAGTCCTATTCTTTAACCCTTGATAGATCACTCTGGACTTGTGAGTAGTTTATCCACAGTTATTATATAATGTAGACCCTGAAGGGTCCACCATTTCATCACTTCTTAGGTAGACGGTTACGTACTCTGTATTCCGTACGCCCAATCTAAACATCCAGTCCTTCTAGGTCACCTCCTCCCTTACCGTTCGGTGGGGTCATAAGATTTACACTATTAGGGTATTCCCTCGCGACGTCCGATGTCAGATACTCCTCCGTTTCTCAATCTCTACTGACTCGTATGTATGTGTGTGATATTTTTTCTCTTGAATTACTGGGTCTATTGATACTACCACACTAGTGAGTGGGTTTCGGTCTGTAAGACCTCACACTTCAGATCACCTGGAATCTTTCGTAGTGATACTTGTTTCGATCTCCTCCACTATCTTAAGTCGACTCGATAAAGTTTAAGATTTTCTACTACGACACTTTGATGTCGTGAATTATACGGTCGGTTAAACCTTTTGAGTCGTCCCCGGTATCCTGACCTTTTCTAGTCAAAAGTAAGGTTAGGGGTTTTGCAAGTTTGATGGCGTGTTAGCGTGAGTAAAGTGTCCGATCGTTTCATTACGAGTTTTAAGAGGTTCGATCCGAAGTTGTCATACACTTGACTTTTGAAAGTCTACAAGTTCGACCTAAATCTTTTCCGTCTCCTGGTCTCTAATTTAACGGTTGTAAACCTAGTGTTTTTTTTTCACTCTCTTAAGCTCTCGTAGATGAAGACGAAGTGACTGATGTGATTTCGGAAACTGACACCCCTAGTATCGTTTGACACCTTTTAAGAAGTTCTCTACCCTTATGGTCTGGTGGACTGGACGGAGGACTCTTTGGATATACGTCCAGTTCTTCGTTGTCAATCTTGGCCTGTACCTTGTTACCTGACCGAGTTTTGATCCTTTCCTCATATAGTTCAGACATATAATAGTGGGACGAATAAATTGAAGATACGTCTCTTGTAGTACACTTTACGACCCGACCCACTTCGTGTACGACCTTATTTCCAACGGTCCTCTTTATAGTTATCGGAGTCTATATGTCTACTATGGTGGGAATACCGTCTTTCGTTTCTTCTTGATCTCTCGGAGAACTTCTTCCACTTTCTCCTCTCACTTTTTCGACTGAATTTTGAGTTGTAAGTTTTTTGCTTCTAGTACCGTAGACCAGAGTAGTGAAGTACCGTTTATCTACCCCCTTGTTATCTTTGTCACTGTCTGAAATAAAAGAACTCGAGGTTCTAGTGACATCTACCTCTGACGTCGGTACTTTAATTCTTTTTTTTTTTTTCTACGAGCGACGAACCTTCTTTTCGATACTGGTGGAATCTGTAGTATAATTTTTCGTCTCTGCAATAAAACGACTGTTTTCAAGCAGATCAGTTTCGATGTCAAAAAGGTCATCAGTTTATACCTACACTCTCAACCTGGTATTGATTGTGTATATATACCTTAAATCTTTCTACCATTACTATTGGCACATACGCTCTGTCGTTTTCTCTGTGTCTACATATCTTACCTGAAAACCTGAGACACCCTCTCCCTCTCCCACCCTACTAAACCCTCTTACCGTAACTTTGCACATATGATAGTACATTCTTTACTTAGCGGTCAGATACAAGTTATGTCCTATGTCCTACGAAACCCGACCACGTGCCCCCTCTAGGTCTCTCTACTATACCCCACCCTCCACCTTACCCCCAAGTTCTAACCCTTGAGTACATGTGGACACCACCTAAGTACAGTTACATACCGTTTTGGTCATATCATAACATTTCGTTTTATTTCAATTTTTATTTTTAAATTTTACCCCCCCTCCCCCTTTCTTCCGACTCGGGACTTTTCGACTACGATAATTTGACACCACAACCTCTTCTGAGAACTCTCAGGGAACCTGACGTTCCTCTAGTTTGGTCAGTTATAATTTCCTTTGGTTAGGACTATAAGTAACCTTCCTGACTACGACTTCGACTTCGAGGTTAAGAGACCGGTGGACTACACTTCTCGGTTGAGTAATCTTTTCGGGGACTACGACCCTTTCTAACTTCCTTCCTCCTCTGTCCCTACTGTCTCCTTCACTATCAACCTAGCATAGTGGTTGGTATACCTGCACTCAAACTTGTTCGAGATCCTCTGTCACGACGTCAGGGACCCTAGTGTTACTGACGTGTAGTCACTATATGTGTGTGTGTGTGTGTGGGTACGTGTGTATAATATATAATGTGACGGTTTGGTTGTAGTCACTGTAGTCTATAAAACGAGTCGAAGTGAAAATGACAAAATGAAGGAACTGATCTAATTCTAATATTTTATTTACTATATGTGTGTGTGTGTGGATATGTGTGTGTAATATATAACGTGACGGTTTGGTTGTAGTCACTGTAGTCTATAAAACGGGTCGAAGTGAAAATGACAAAATGAAGGAACTGGTCTAATTCTAATATTTTATTACGGGGTTGTACCTTTGAATATAAGTGTAGTCATATACAAACGAATACATACTCATACAAACATACATGTATATATGTGTACACATAAAATACACACATAAAATTTGACCTTTTAACGTGGAAAAATGAGATATGAAGGGTACAGGCCCTTTATATCAAACTTTTTAAGTAATAATTTTTCATTAAACTCCTTTAAGGGACCGTTAGGTCATCAATCCCGTACCACACCGGGTTTTTTCTTTTTCATTAAACTAAAATACTCCTAAATCCCTTCATAAAACAACATAAAATATATTGGGTAATTATATACAACATAAATTGTAATTTTTATTTGAATGAGAAAACAATTTCATTGAATTTTGGACCTTTATTCCGAGTTTACCAAAATACAAGAAAGTTCCAGTATAATCTCAAAATGGATAGTTTGATCCAGTAGACTTAAAGATTCCCTTACACTGAATAAACTGAAAGACAAATCCTAATTAGTCCTGGGTCTAAGAAATTGCAATCTCAAATTGAACCTCCTTTGTCTATTATACGTTCGATAAAACCATGTTATGACTACATAACTAAAGACAGAATATTTCTTCTATACAAGGTTCTAATAATAAAAAACTTAGTAAATTTTTTTAGATTTGTGTAAAAACGTTTTAAAAAAGGTAAGAATACATAGAAAAACGTAAGAGAGAACTTGTTGAAAACAGTAAGACGACCGGGTACTAATCACTCAGTTTGTTTTAAAACTGTGTACGAGTGACACTTAAATACACTGTTAATCCGAAAGTTGTAAAACAAACTCTGGTGATAATATACAACCACTATTCTAAAAATTTTCGATTGTCTTAAAGTACCTTACGAACCGTGTTACATAGTAATCCTTTTTCGGTATTCCAATGTACTATAAAGTCCGACTCCTTTGGACTCTTCCTTGTAGTAGAGGCACCCTTTACCAAATGTTAAGAGGTGTATGGTAGACAAGTAGTGTTAGTTACGTTACTGGTAGTCTTCATTCTCCTCCGTTTAGACATTTGAAGGGTAAATCATGACAAAAAATTTTGAGATTAATAGTAATTCCGTTTTAAGTAATTTAATAGAAAACACGTCTCATCACCTATGTAGTTAAATTGTACAGAGAACGGAGGACCCTCGCCTAATATTATTTATGATCACTATTTAGGTTCCCGTTTGACTGTATATGTATTCTAATCGTGGTACTTGTCTCATTTACCTATTCTAATTATAAACAAAATCTTTCTTCTCTTTTACACTGAGAGTGAGTCTTCAATGTCTTACGATACCAGAAAAAAGTCAGAACATAGACTTAATTTTGAAGGTCGGGGTAACATGCCTGAATTAGTACTCTCCGGTGACCTTTTCCTTTACCGTTTGGTGAAGTCATAAGAACGGAACTCTTGGGGTACTTGTCCTACTTTTCCGTTTTCTATCCTGTGACTTTCTACTTGAGGGGTCCAGTCATCCACGGGTTATATGTTGACCTCTAGTCACCTCTTTATTGAGGTCTTTCTTACTTCTCTACCTCGGTTTCGTTTTTGTTGTGGGTCAACACCTACACTAATCTCTACCTTCATTTCAGGTTACGACATTTCTCGTTATAACGTATCCTTGGACCTTACCATCCAGGTACTTAGTTCCGTTTAACCTTCACCAGTTTATCCTTTACCGTTCTCACTTGCAACTGTAAAATCCTGAGTCACTTGATTTGACCTGACCTTACCCACTTAGATTGAGTCTTCTGGTAATATAGATGATGACACCCGTTCTTAGGGAATCTCTTTCACCTCATCGGTAGTATCAGTTATTTTCTCAGGTTTTACGTCATGAACCTACGTCAGAGTATTTACTGTCTTACTAGAGACAAGCAAAGGTTCCGTTTGGTAAGTTATAGAGCCATTAGGTTCAGATACGGGGCTGGTCATTACGACTTCTTCGACTTCAACTTACCAAGACACTTCTGGATATTCTGAAAGATCTTGATTGTGGGTTTTTTCTACACGTAAAGTAATATGCCCAGACCTTACGTTTTCATCTTTCAGTACTTTGTGGACTTATTAACCGTTTAAACCGGAACCTCATGTCTTGCTTCGTCCCGTTTCCGATTATCGCAAAACGGTTCTCTTGTGTGACCAGTATCATTTGTTGGAGAAAGTTGTTGTGTTCTCTTCTGTGATGTGTATCTGTAGTGGTCTACCAGTTATGGTTATAGTCTAACTAATATAAGAAAAATCGGTTTCTACCTCTTCGAGATATCTCAGTCGTTTTTGTTCTGGTCCTCGACTGACACCGAGTCTAGTACTTGAGGAATAACGGTTTAAGTTTGAATTTAACTTCTTTCACCCCTTTTGGTAATCTGACAAGTCCATACTAGATTTAGTTTAGGGAATGTTAATATGTCATCTTCTCTGTTTATCTAAGTTCCCTAATATAGACTATCTGTCTCACGGACTTCTTGATACCTACCTCCAAGCACTGTAATATGTCCTCCGTCACTAGTTCTACTAGGTGTCTTTTTCTTTACGTTTTTATGTTTTACCAAGAGACTCCTCCAGAATGTTTATACACTTTTCTTCTCTTCGTTTTCCGTTTCCTCTTTTCCTTTCTATATGACTAAACTTACGTCTCAAGGTTTCTTTTCGTTCCTCTCTATTCTTTGGAAGGAGTCACTAGTTACGTTTATTTATCTCCTTTTGTTATCTTACCCTTTCTGATCTCTAGAGAAGTTCTGTTAATCTCTATAGTTCCCTTGTAAAGTACTTTTCTACCCGTGTTATTTCCTGTCTTTAACATACCTGGATTGTCTTCGTCTTCTATAATTCTTCTCCACCGTTCTTATATGTCTTCTTGATATGTTTTTTCTAGAATTACTGGGTCTATTGATACTACCACACTAGTGAGTGGATCTCGGTCTGTAGGACCTTACTCTTCAGTTCACCCGAAATCCTTCGTAGTGATACTCGTTTCGATCACGTACACAACCTTAAGGTCAACTCGACAAAGTTTAGGATTTTCTCTACGACACTTTCACGACGTGAGTTATACGGTCGTTTAAATCTTTTGAGTCGTCCCCGGTGTCCTGACCTTTTCGAGTCAAAAGTAAGGTTAGGGTTTCTTTCCGTTATGGTTTCTTACGAGTTTGATGGCGTGTTAACGTGAGTAGAGTGTGCGATCGTTTTATTACGAGTTTTAAGAGGTTCGGTCAGAAGTTGTCATACACTCGGTACTTGAAGGTCTACAAGTTCGACCTACAAGTTCCCCTTGGCCTGTAGTTTAACGGTTATAGGTAACCTAGTAGTCTTTTTGCTCTCTTGGTCTTATTGTAGACGAAGACGAAATAACTGATACGATTTCGGAAACTGACACACCTAGTGGAGTTTGACACCTTTTAAGAATTTCCCTACCTTTGTTGTTTGGTGGACTGGACGGTAGACTCTTTAGACAAAAGTCCAGTTCTACGTCGTCAATCTTGACCTGTACCTTGTTGTCTGACCAAGGTTTTGTCCTTTCTTCATATAGTTCCGACATATAACAGTAAGACGAATAAATTGAATATACATCTCAAGTAGCACTCTTTACGACCTGTTCTACTTCGTGTTCGACCTTAGTTCTAACGACCCTCTTTATAGTCATTGGAGTCTATACGTCTACTATGGTGTAAATACCGTCTTTTACTTCTTCTTGATTTCTCGGAGAACTACTTTCACTTTCTCCTCTCACTTTTTCAACCGAATTTCGAGTTGTAAGTCTTTTGATCCTAGTACCGTATACCAGGGTAGTGAAGTACCGTTTATCTACCTCTTTGTCCCTTTTGTCACTGTTTGAAATAAATAAATAAATAAACCCTCTCCTACGTTTTTAGTGACATCTACCACTGACGTCCGTACTTTATTTTTTCTACGAACGAGGATCTTTTCAATACTGGTTGGATCTGTCGTATAATTTTTCGTCTCTATAATGAAACGTTTGTTTATAACACATCATTTTCGAAAAGACCATCAGTACATACCTACACTCCTAACCTAATATATCTTTCGACTCACGGTTCTTAACTACGAAAACTTGACACCAAAACCTCTTCTGAGAACTTTCAGGGAACCTGACGTTCCTCTAGGTTGGTCACGTAGGATTTCCTTTAGTCAGAACTTATAAGTAACCTTCATGACTACGACTTCGACTTTGAGGTTATGAAACCGGTGGACTACTCTTCTTGACTGAGTAAACTCTGTTACGACTACCACCCTCTCTAACTTCCTCCCTCCTCTTCCCCAGCTGTCTCCTACTCTACCAATCTATAGTAGTGACTGAGTTACCTGTACTCAGACTCACTTGAGGTCCTCAACCGCTACCTGTCCCTCCGGACCGCACGACGTCAGGCACTCAAGCGTCTCAGTCTGTACCGACTCGTTGACTCGACTTGACTTGACTTAGTACTCTCCACCAACACCTGTAAAAATAATTAAAAAAAAAAAAAAAAATGAGATTCAGTCTCTGGGTCACCAGAATCAACCCTTACATCGTGATTCTTGAAACTCCCATCTTCCCTAGTGACTTTTAATATCTTCAATGAAAGACACGAATTACTTGAACAGGTTCATTACACAAGGTAATTAGTCCAAACAGAGTCAACATAAAAAAAAACATAAAAATGACGTCAGACAGTTATTAACACTTTACGACGTTATAGGAAACTTTATCAATAAAACTTCGGTTTTAGACCCACGATACACCCGAGTGACTATAAACCTACACTAACGGAGATCCCGGAAAGGTCCCTGTCTCCACTCTTTAAATTGACACTGGAGTGAGACTGTCGAGGTTAAAATCACGTTGGGGCATCCAAAGAGGAATCAAAAGGTGTTAAGTATAAAAAGAGGGGATAAGGTGTAACTTCGACTGATCTTGAATATCACTACAGTGGAGAAAGTTAAGAATATAATAATTGTATGTAGAAGAGAAAGTACCAATTAGACTATTCCCTAAATATTTAAATAAAGGAGAGTTTCTTAGTCGAAAACTAAAATTAAAATATAATATCAACACGATCAAAGTTCTCATATCGGTTTACTAAGTCAATAGGTGTATGTATACAATCAAGAAAGAGTCAGAACGGTATTTCCAATAACGTCTCATAATTTATATCTAGGAAAAAGATATACCACCCAGGAACAACTAATAGACAACATATATCATCATACATATACAATCTTAGACGAAAACGACAGATACTTCCGAGTACCGTCTCCGTTCCACCTCGTCCTTATACATTCTAGTACGAGACCCTACATACCTCCTAAAAGGAGAAGAATCAATACACATAAAACAACAAACAACAACACAACAAGTTACCGAGTCACTACATGTTGAGAAACGTTGGGGTATCTGACGTCATCCGGTCCTAGGGACAGGAAGTGATTGAGGGCCTCGATCCAGTTTGAGTACGGATGACTTAGTCACTACGGTAGGTTAGTAGAGTAGGAGACGACAGGGGAAGAGGAGGACGGAAGTTAGAAAGTGTCGTAGTCCCCGTAAACGTTACTCAGTCGAGAAATGTAGTCCCCCGGTTTCATAGCCTCGAAGAGGTATTCAACAAGGTCACTTATAAGTCCCAACTAAAGGAAATCCTAACTACCCAAATTAGAAGAACGTCAGGTTCCCTGAGAGTTCTCAAAAGAGGTCGTGGTGTCAAGTTTTCTTAGTTAAAAAGTCGTGAGTAGAAAGAAATACCAGGTTTAGTGTGTAGGTATGTATTGATCACCTTTTTGGTATCGAAACTGATAAGTCTGGAGACAACCTTCTCATTACAGAGACGAAAAATTATGTGACAGATCCAGCCGATATCGAAAAGAGGGTTCCTCGTTCACAGAAAATTAAAGAACCGACTTCAGTGGTAGACGTCACTAAAACCTCAGGTTCTTTTATCAGACAGTAACAAAGGTTAAAAAGAGGTAGATAAAACGGTACTTCACTACCTTGGTCTACGGTACTAGAATCCAAAGACTCAAAATTCGGTCTAAAAAATGAGAGATGAAATTGTAAGTAGTTCTTCGAGAAATCAAGGAGAAATGAAAGACGGTAATCCCACCATAGTAGACGTATAGACTCCAATAACTATAAAGAGAGGGACGTTGGACATCCGGTCGAACGCGAAGTAGGTCGGACCTTAAAGTGTACTTCGTTAGACGTATATTCAATTTATTCGTCCTACTGTTATATGTTGGACTGTGTGAGGAATTTGTTAAACCTTGGTGAGACAACAAGGTACGGACCAAGACACCGTAGAACTGAACGTACGTCTAAAGAGTCCTCGGTCCATTACACCAGACCAAAAGGGTGACGAAGTTCTTAAAAGGTGTCAAACAAAATTAGGTGTGTCAGTTTCCGTAATCACATCAGTTACTTCGTCTTCAACTACAAAAAAAGACCTTAAGGGAACGAAACAGATACTAGGTTATCTACAACCGTTAAACTAGAGACCAAGGAGATGGAAAAGATCTATGTAGAACTTGTAGACCTTCAAAAATCAAGTACACGACAACTTCGGAACGAACCTTTTAAACCCCGTAATCAAATGATCGTACACTTTACTCACTTTAAAACACCATCAAACTTGTAAGAAATTCCTTTACCGTTGGGTTAGGTCATGAGAACGGACCTCTTAGGGTACCTCCCTCCTCGGACCATCCGATGTCAGGCACCCCAGCGTTTCCCAGCCTGTGTTGACTCACTGAAATGAATGAATGAATGAACTTATAAGAAACCGTAACTGGAAAAAACCCTAACCTCGCTTTAAACTGGAAAAGGTCAGAACATCGTTTACCACAAAAGGTTTAAACGACCGTATAACTGACGTTGTGAAATTGTCGTAACAGAAAATTCTAAACTTTATCAAGTCGACCTTAAGGTAGTGGAGGTCATCGAAACAAGATTCATTACGAAGGATTCTGGGTGAACTGAAGTGGGAGGTCCTACAGACCGAGATCCACTCACTAGTGGATCTATTGGTAACACCAATAGACTTAGTAATTCTGGACAAAAAATTTCATGAAGACACATAAGAACGGTAGAGAAGGATTATAGAAGACGAAAACAATCCAGGTATGTCAAAGATAGGAAATGACACGGATACAAACGTACTATATAAGGGAACCATAGAGATCAAAAGAACTTCTATAGCGATCAGAAAGGGTAAGATAACAAAAGGAGACAAAGAAACGTAATAAGTGAATCCCTCCGTAAGAATAGAGAGGAACGATAAGAAACCTTGAGACGTAAGTCTTCCAATATAGAAAGGAAAAGAGACGGAAAGTGAAGAGAAGGAAAGAGTCGAAAACATTCCGGAGGAGTCTATTGGTAAAACAGAAAAACGTAAAGAAAAAGAACCCCTACCAAAACTAGTGGTGGAGGACATGTCACAATGTTTGAAGGTTCAGGTAGTAAGAAGTCTGTAAGATAGTCCAGATTAGGGAACTTAGACAAACAGTGAAGGTGACATATTAGCATTCCCTAAACTAAATCCAGTATGGACTTACCGGATCACCAAAAGGGACGAAAGAAGGTAAATTCAGAGTAAAAACGTTACTCAAGTACTAGACTCGGTGTCAGTCGAGGACCGGTACAAAAACGACTGACGTATCTCGAAGAGGTAGAAGACAACGTTTATTATGTTAGTTAGACTAAAACCATAACCGGTAGAACACTATAGGTACACGTCTCAGTAGAAACAACCTTCTGGTACAAGATACTGGGTACGTAAGAGAACCGTCTTTTGAGGTAATCGGAAACGGTACAAAGTAAAACATTAGGTTCCGGTTTGAACGGACAATGAGATCCATAGAGAACTGAAGGATGAATACGTAAGGTCAGGAAATACTACCTTTCCTGTAGAAAAAAATCACAATCATCATCTTCTAGACCATCCAGAAGTACCTTGGTAAGTTGAAGTCGAAGAAGTCGAAATCACCAACCCCACATCTGAACCTAATGTCACTATGACTTAACAAACGAACCTTTGTTGACTCTAGGAAGACAACAAAAACTCCAACTTGGGTTCATGACATAACAACCTGAGAAAACAACTAATAGTTCCGACGAGGTAAAGAAAATTCCCTAATAACGGGTGTCATCATCTATATTATCAGTAGATTTAATTCAGACGGAGAAGGGTAGGTAAAATCAAGTGTCTAACGATTTTACAACTACAAGTGAGAACGGTAGAGGATAAACTTTTCAAAGTCAAATAGAACCGAGTACCTTGATTGTAAGCTCAAGGATACGTTATAAAAAGAAATGTGATAGTCTGAAATGAAAATGGTACTCTGTGTAGGTGTCGAGCCAAAGTAAAGACGAAACCAAGTCGGAGAAGTAAGGAAGACTTCAATAAAGAAACGAGAAAAACTCATCGTATAACCTGTGGATGACTGGATCCCCCAAGTAGAAAGTCACAGTATATAAAAACGGAAAAATTATAAAACTACAAATGCACAAAAGATATAAGTCAATACGACTCCTGTACTAAAAACATATCACAAAAAAAAAGAACAAAACATGACAAAAACTTCCCTAATAACTCTTTACGGACTTTAGATGATAACAGAAAGTTATAGACCTTTAGGTCTTACATTCAAAAGTAGATAATTTGGTTACTATCAAACTATCATAAAATTATATCTAATCGATAATCAATATAATGATGGGACTGAAATAATTACTTATAAACTTTCTGTACTTAAGAAAAAGAAAGAAATGTTTCAGAATTATTAAAACCTTAGTACCCATAAGAAATTACTTAAATGGGATTATAAGACGGAGGTAGTATTTTACTAGGTTTTGATAGTAAAGGTAATTATAGTCATTATTCGTTTCATGTAAACGATACATTTAATAATAAATTATAACAAAATCTTCAATAAATTTTTTCATTAATCAGAGCTTCGTCATTATCTCTATATGTTCAACATCTTCTACTCTTTTTGTGTAACAAAGTTTATGATAAATATATTAATTGTTAATTGGTGAATTCCTGAATTACAGATCGTATCTTTCTGTTTAATTTACGTCTATAAAGTCTGAATCAATTTTATCATTGTTGGAAGACCTTTTAATGACTTTTATTTTAAAGGTAAGTATGAAATCGTCTTAATTTAATAAACGTAAAGTTTTCTTCTCTATTTACTATGGTTTTAGTCAAGTCAAGTAAAGTCAGGGAGTTAGCACAGGTTGAGAAACACTGGGGTACTTGACGTCGTGTGGTCCAGAGGGACAGGTAGTGGTTGAGGGTCTCAGGTGGGTTTGGGTACAGGTAACTCAGTTACTACGGTAGGTCGGTAGAGTAGGAGACAGCAGGGGAAGAGGATGACGGGAGTTAGAAAGGGTCGTGGGCCCAGAAAAGTTTACTCAGTCGAGAAGTGTAGACTACCGCTTTCATAACTTCAAAGTCCAAGTTGTAGTCAGGATAGTTACTTGTAGATCCTGACTAGAGGAAATCCTACCTGACGGACCTAGAGGAACGTCAGGTTCCCTGAGAGTTCTCAGAAGAGGTTGAGGTGTCAAGTTTTCGTAGTTAAGAAACCTCGAGTCAAAAGAAATATCAGGTCGAGAGTGTAGGTATGTATTGGTGACCTTTTTGGTATCGGAACTGATCTACCTGGAAACAACCGTTTCATTACAGAGACGAAAAGTTATACGATAGATCCAACCAGTATTGAAAGGAAGGTTCCTCGTTAGTGGTGGACGTCACTAAAACCTCAGGTCTTTTTATTTCAGACTGTGACAAAGGTGACAAAGGGGTAGATAAATGGTACTTCACTATCCTGGTCTACGGTACTAGAAACAAAAGAATTACAACTCGAAATTCGGTTGAAAAAGTGGGAGGAGAAAGTGAAAGTAGTTCTCCGGGAAATCAAGAAGAAGTGAAAAACGGTATTCCCACCACAGTAGACGTATAGACTCCAATAACTATAAAGAGGGCCGTTAGAACTAAGGTCGAACACGAAGGAGGTCGGGTCTCAAAGAGTACTACATGAGACGTATATTCAATTTATTCGACCCACTGTTATATGTCGGAACTGCATGAGGAAAGGGATAAACCTTGGTCAGACAACAAGGTACAGGTCAGGATTGACAACGAAGGATTGGACGTATATCCAAAGAGTTCTCCGTCCAGTCCACCAGACCATAAGGGTAGAGAAAGTCTTAAAAGGTCAAACAACACTAGGTGTGTCAGTTTCCAAAACCGTATCAGTTATTTCGTCTTTATCTACAAAAAGACCTTGAGAGAACGAAAAAGGTACTAGGTCGCCTACAACCGTTAAACTAGAGACCAAGGAGACGGAAAAGATTTTGGTCGAACTTGTAGACCTTCAAGTGTTAAGTACATAACGACTTATTTATACAGTTTTTGACTTTTAAACAACTTAATTTTTCTTTTACTTCATAAATAGTTTAAACTAATGAATCATAGTATTACGGTATTTAGTAAAAGGTAACTTAAACTTTAGTAAAACCATTCAATTTTTATTTTTTTAATTAAAGCGAGAAAACGAAATACGAATGACCTCTTCCCTTTCTGATGGGTGAGGTCATAAGACCGGACCTCATAAGGTACCTGATAGATAGCTCAGGTGCCCCAGTGTTTCTCAGCCTGTACTGACTCGCTGGAGTGAAAAGTGAACTACAAATGTATGAAGTAGATAATCTTATCGATAATAAAACTTTTTCACAAAATTATCCTTTATGTTACGGTTTTAAATTTTGTATGATCAATTCCGTAAGACACTAACCTCGTCCTGATAAGATTATCACTTACATACTCTCTATTCATGAATGATTCAATTTTTTTACTATAAAAACGTCTTATAATTGATACGATACTTTAATAGTGATAAATAAGTAAGAAATGTATTTTATAAACAGTACTTTAATCGTACGTACCATCATTAAATTCATAAAAATCTTTACTATACACGTAAGTTTTTCTTGAAAATTGATCCATATAAAAAATTTTTTAGAAACGTATAAAAATATAAAAGATTTTACATATATCACTTTAATTTTTATTAACAAAACTTTTGGAAATGGAGTAATAAAATAACGGTCTATACTCAGGATAATTATTACTCCCTATAAGTGTTCCTAAATAAATATACATATAATTAATATCAGAATAAATGTTAAATATTCTATTAATACAACCTTTTTGTTCTCAACAATAATATGTACGACAGTATTGTAATTCGTTGTAATGGAAAATTTCATTTTTAAGTTTAAACTGAATTACCGTTAAAGTTTTATAACTCACCCTCTCGTCACATGTAGTAATGCATAATATCTATTAATGTCATTTGTTTGGACTTTGGTTTTGTTCTCAGAACGTATGTGTGTGATTTGCATCCGTGAAGACGTACCAACATAATTTCCACTAGTATTTTGTTGAAAGACAGACTTTGAAAGATTTTATTTGATAAATTACATAATAGTCTTCATTTGGTCATCTACTATCAAACAAATTATCTCACTATTTAGTCATCACAGTTTACGATGTATTTAAAATCACTTTATCCTTACCTTCACATAGTTCATCTTAAATTATTTCTTTTCCGGACCTCTCTGGGAAGTGAGACCTCAGACGACCGTGTGTAGTCATTCGTCTACTCGTTCGTCACTTACCTATAATTTCTCCTCAGATGAGAATTTCTGGAGTCGTCATTTCCCTTTCCCAAAATCTCGTTACCACCCTTTGCGTCTCATCATTATTTCTTTTCAAAACTCGGTTTACTTTGCGACTACTTTGCCGGGAACCTTCTCCTCTTTCCTTTTCTTGCCCCTTCTCCTGTACACTTAGTACTACGCCTGAGGAACACCTTTTTCTTCCTTTATTAACCCTACGTCGTATACCCACTTTATTAATGCCTTCTCCAACCTATAGAAACAGTGTCATGGATTTCTTTCTTTCACTTTCACTTCAACGAGTCAGCGCAGACTGAGAAACGTTGGGACACCTGACATCGGACGGTCCAAGGAGGCAGGTACCCTAAGAGGTCCTTTCTTATGACCTCACCCAACGGTAAAGGAAAAGGTTCCATAGAAGGGTTGGGTCCCTAGCTTGGGCCAAGAGGACGTAACGTCCGTCTACGAAATAGGAGACTCGGTGGTCCCTTCGGGAATTTCCTTCCCTATTTTCTACCTTTTTCTGAGTTTATAATTCATTTATAATTTATACCTACTGACAGTAGACTATAAACACCGAGAGAAACATTCTCTTTTACACACAACACCATTCAACGAAGTTAGTACAGGTTGAAAAACGCTGGGATACTTGTCATCGGACGGTCCGAGGTGACAGGTACTTTAAGAGGTCCTTTCTTATGACCTTACCCAACGGTACGGGAGGAGTACCCCTTAGAAGACCTGGATCCCTAGCTTAGACATAGAGAATACAGAGGACGTAACCGTCCTCCTTAAAATTTTCTCTTTTATCCTCTCTCTTTGTAGAGAAGTATGAGTGATCAGAAAGGTCTCATAAATCGATCGTACGACACAATATTTATGTTTTTTTTTTTTTCAGACTCAACCACTAACCAGATTAGTATGGTGGAAATTTTTAATTTTGTATTAAAACCTAAACTGTCAAATTCTGTCCATCTTTTCAGTTTCACTTTCACAATCAACGAGTCAGGACAGACTGAGAAACGCTGGGTTACCTGACACCGGACGGTCCGAGGAGACAGGTACCTTAAGAGGACCGTTCTTATGACCACGGTAAGGGAAGAGGTCCCCTAGAAGGGTTGGGTCCCTAATTTGGGTCCAAAGGACGTAACGTCCGACTAAGAAATGGTAGACTTGGTCCCTTCGGGTTCCGTACGTCTTCAAAAGAAAAAGAAAAATAAAAAAACTGGAAGTTCAAAGAACTGATGAGACAAGTCTGAACTGATGAGATAAGTCACGAAACCTTGATATCTAAAGAGTCAGGAGTCAAATTACTGTGTTATAAACTTTTACGATTGATAACTATTCCACAATTCTTTCCTCTTAACAATGTATAACAATAAAATTCATTTTAATTACATTGATGAGACCTTTTTACTAAACCTTAAGACTTATTTCAATCTCTGTCGTGAAAACTTAAGACCGGGTGTATTTGAAAGTATACATGTTCCTTTACCGATATTTCTGTCAAAAATCTCGTGATAATATAATTGTTTCTTTACCTTTTTGAAGTAAAGGATTTTTCCCTTACCTCCTTGACACTAAATAAATGATTTTATGTTTACTTTATGTTTCTATGTTTTTATTTAAATGGTGTATTTTGTTGACGGTTTATATATGATTTATTTTTTAGTTCAACATTTTCCTATGTATATCATACTATATCAGTAGAATGACTACTAATATTTGTAGATAATTTTTTTGTATCTATATGTATCCCTATTAAATCTCTTGAAATCCCTATCCTAATGGTTAATAATCTTTCCCTTTGTACTATTCCTCACCTCAAAAACGACGTAGACTTTGGAAAAAGTGAATCTTTAAAGAATTTAAATTTTTTATTAAATTTTCAATAAACGTATTCAGTTTGTGTCAAAAATTAGTGTATTTGTTTGAGAATGAAGACACTGATGGATACAACTTCTGTCTACTTGAAATTGATTTTAATAGTGAGTAATTAACCCCTGAATTTTTAATTACACATTATAGTTCATAAAAATATAAATTTTAATTCATAAGTACTTCATTATATAAACTCTTCCACTTACTCCGTTTAGTCGTAAGTCCACCCTCCTTTTGTTTGAGGTGGATACTAGAAAGTGTCTTGAGCTGACTGGGAGTGGATTCTTGATCACTAACCACTAGTGATCAAAACTTTAAGTTTGAGTTTTTTTTCTCAAATTTTCAGACGAAAACTTTACATTTAATTTAATAACACAACAACATTTTATAATATAATCCTAATAAATGACCTTCGATATCTGTCAATATTTGAGTTCCTTTGTGACGAATTGTTACATCTCTATTTAGATAAACTTACTTAGGGTCACTACCTCTTAAAATATGTAGGATTTTTTAATTTAGTTAACTTATTATGATGTCCGATCCCAAATCTTAAAATACCTTTTATATTTATTAATCAAGGAGATTAAGTTTCTAAAATTCTACAAAAAGAGACCCCAAATACTCATACATATGTCTAAGTTACCTATACTTCCAACATCAAATTAAATATAATTTTTCTTACTTTCACTATAATTAGGGAATGGTCAGTATAGTAAGTGTCTACTCCCCTCCCTGTTATACCCCCAGTCCCTCACCTTCCATACTTGATAACACACATTCTATAAGACGTTCCTACATAACATGTTGTACCACTTAAATCGGTTATAAAACATTATTGACATTTACATTGGAAATATAAATATTTTTATTTAATTTTTATTTTTACTCTTCTTTCTCTCTTCTTTTTCCTAAGAAAATACGAATCTCTTTACTACAAGACTCCACAACCATGTAAGATAAAGACCTTGACCCACCCGAAAGTGTCTATACGAGTTAACACTATTATGTAACTTGATAGAGAATTACTAGTCACGTCAAAAAAATAAACATAGTATGAAGTCAATTTTTTCTTTTCTGAGACCGTAAATTTAAAACGTTCAAGTCCCAGTTTATCGCCCAGTTTTATTTCAGTTACTTCATCTAGAAAACACATTATGACATCCACACTTTTCATGGTACTGGAGCTTTCAGTAATTTAGAGTAAAAATGAGAAGTTCTAAGTGTCTACTTTTAAGGTTGTACCTTACTCTATTACTCAGACGTTTCGAAGAGACTCCCGAATTACTTGAGTTCCTCTCTTTCCTGTAAAACTTTAAAGATAGTGATTTTATAATTACGGTTATAAATTAGTTCGTGTCACTAAAAAAAGTATCCAAGGTTAAGTATAACTAGTATCACTACTCTACCGACTGTAAAGTAGTAATAAACTCACGTAGAACAGGTACACAACTGACTTTCATAAATGAAGAGTTCAGACGTATTTGTACTTTGTTATACCTTTGTTTTCGATGTTATACCTTTATTTCCGATGACATGAAAGTTTATATACATATCTTATCTCAATGTTTTCAGGTGTATTTTTAAAACCTATACTTGATTATTGACGTCAATGGTTGAACTACGGAAAACACTTTTCGAAATACTTAAAATTAAAATAGAGGAAAGTCTTGGTGAATGGAATTTATATTGAATCTAATGTCGGTCGATACTACATAGTGTCGGTAAAAGACCCCGTGAAGGGGTCGTATGAAAATTACCTCCCGTCTCCTCTTTAATAAAGGAAATATTAAATGTGCCTGAATATGGTCTTTATACGAACCTATTAGGATCTTCGTTGAACAAGATACTCAATTATGTTGACTATAGTATCGACTCGAAGAAAGACTTCCATAACAAAACTCTCGTGGGACTAAGGAATCGGTTAATTCGAAAACAGATTGTTTCGGTTCGTAAAAACAGTTCTGAAAAATTATCTTGTTTAAGTTTTTTAACTTATAAATTTTATTATTTTATTGAGACTTACAAGAAGAGGAAAAATTATCAAAAAGATCAGTAGGGTCCCTGTACATAAACCAGGACGATTTTATCACTAACCTCTTCCGTTACCGTTGGGTAAGGTCATGAGAACAGACCTTTTAGGACACCCGTCTCCTCGGACCACCCGACGTCAGGTACCCCAGCGATTCTCAACCTGTGTTGACTCGATGAAGTGAAAGTGAAAAGTGAAAGTACGTAACCTCTTCCTTTACCGTTGGGTGAGGTCACAAGAACGGACCTCTTAGGGTCCCTGTCCCCTTGGACCACCCGACCGCAGACACCCCACCGTGTCAGCCTGTGTTGACTTCGCTGAATCGTCGTCTTATCACTATTTTTATTATCAATTGTAAACGATATATGAAATATAGCAGTGTTGTTAGAATTTTCCGTCAATCTAAGTAAATAGGAACAAAAAAATACTCGACATTTAACTTTCAGGTCCGTTTATTCATTGAAATTCCGGAGAATTTGTTTCAGAGAAGATTATACCTTTCACTTTCACTTTCAACCAGTCATCACAGACTGAGACGCTGGGGTACGTGTTATGTCAGGTACCTTAAGAGGTCCGGTCTTATGACCTCACCCATCGGCAACGGAAGAGGTCCCCTAGAAGGGTTGGGTCCCTAGTTTGTGTCTAGAGGACGTAACGTCTGTCTAAGAAATACTCGACTCGGAGGTCCCTTCGGTTTATGACCTCACCCATCGGATAGGGTTATGACCTCACCCATCGGATAGGGAAGAGGTCTTCTAGAAGGGTCGGATCCTTAACTTGGTCCCAGAGGACGTTACGTCCGTCTAAGAAATGGTCGACTCGATGGTTCCTTCGGGTCCCTATGACCAGTTTTGAAGGACGTACAAAAGACAACTCTTTATCGTACAAATCGGAGAGTGAGGTTTTTAAATTAAGGATCCCTGTAGAAATTAATAAAGAAGGTACTAAGGTGAACAGATAAGATCAACGTATTTTTAATATAATTTTTTATCCTTTTATTTTGGTTTCTTTATTATGCAAGTATAACAACAAGTCAGTGGTTCGGTACAGACTGAGACACTGGGGGTACCTGACGTACGATCCGAAGGGACAGGGAATGGAAGGTCTCAAACGGGTTCTTGTACATGTAACTTAACCACTACGGTAGGTTGGCAGAGTAGGAGACAATATGGGAAGAGGAGGACGGACGTTAGAAAGGTCGTAGTACCCGAACAGGTTACTTAACTGACAATCCCAGTCCACCGGTTTTATAACCTTAAAGTCGAAGTCGTAGTAAGGAAGGTCACTCATAAATCCCAACTAAAGGAAATCCTGACTGACCAAACTAGGGGAACGACAGGTTCCCTGAGAGTTGAGAAGAGGTCGTGTAAAGTTTTCGTAGTTAAGAAACCATGAGACGGAAGAAATACCAGGTTAACAGTGTAAATATGTACTGATGACCTTTCTGGTATCGGAACTGATATGTTTGCAAACAGTGGTTTGACTACAGAAAAGAAAAATTATGTGATATAAACAGTATCGAAAGGACGGTTTTTCGTTAACAGAAGATTAAAGGATCGACGTCAGTGGTAGACGTCACTAAAATCTCGGGTTCTTCTCCTTTAGACAGTAACGAAGGTTGAAAAGGAGAAGATAAATGGTACTTCACTACCCTGATCTACGGTACTAGGATCAAAAAAATCTTGACTCTAAATTCAACTGAAAAAGTGAGAGGAGAAAGTGGGAGTAGTTCTCCGAGAAATCAAGGAGAAACGAAAGACGGTAATTTCACCAGTCAGTCAAGTAAGTGAGTCAGTACGGACTGAGAAACACCTGGGGTACGTGACCTCGTGTGGTCGGAAGGGACAGGTAGTGACCGAGGGTCTCGAATGAGTTTGAGTACAGGTAACTCAACCACTACGGTAGATAGAGTGGGAGACAGTAGAGATAGAGGACGGAAGTCAGAAAGGGTCGTAGTCCCAGAAAAGGTTACTCAGTCAAGAAGAGTAGTCCATCGGTTTCACAACCCTGAAGTCGTAGTCAGAAAGATTACTCATTAGTCCTGACTAAAGAAAATCCTAACTGTCCAACCTAGAGGAACGTCAGGTTCCTGAGAGTTCTCAGAAGAGATTGTGGTGTCAAGTTTTGGTAGTCAAGAAGTCGCGAGTTGAAAGAAATATCAGGTTGAGAGTGTAGGTATGTACTGATGACCTTTTTGGTATCGGAACTGATCTACCTGGAAACAACTGTTTCATTACAGAGACGAAAACTTATACGATAGATCCAAACAGTATTGAAAATAAGGTTCCTCGTTCATAGAAAATTAAAGTACCGATGTCACATTACAGTAGTTGTCACTAAAACCTCGGGTTTTTATATTTCAGACAGTAACAAAGGGGTTGATAAACGGTACTCCACTACCCTGATCTACGGTACTAGAATCAAAAGACTTACAACTCGAAATTCGGTTGAAAAAGTGAGAGGGGAAAGTGAAAGTGGTTCTCCAAGAAATCAAGAAGTGAAAGACGGTATTACCACCACAGTAGACGTATAGACCCCCATAACTATAAAGAGGACCGTTATAACTAAGGTCGAAGACGAAGAAGGTCGGGTCACAAAGAGTACTACATGAGACGTATCTTCAATTTATTCGTCCCACTGTTATGTGTCGGAACTGCATGAGGAAAGGACTAAACCTTGGTCACACAAAAAAGTACAGGTCAAGATTGACAACGAAAAACTGGACGTATGTCTAAAGAGTCCCCCGTCCAACCCACCAGACCATGAGGGTAGAGAAATTCTTAGAAGGTATTAAAGAATACTAGGTGTGTCAGTTTCCGATGTATAGACTCCAACGATAAAGAGGGTCGCTAGAACTAAGGTCGAACATTGAGTAGGTCGAGAGTAAAACGTACTACACGAGACACATATTCAATTTATATGTCTCACTGTTATTTATCGAAACAGTATGAGGAAAGAGTTAGGACTTTACCAGTCAACAAGGTACGTCCCAAGATTGACAAAGAAGAACTGGACATATGTCCAAAGAGTCCTCTGCCCATTCTACCAGACCATAAGGGTGGAGAAATTCTCAAAAGGTGTCAAACAGTACTAGATGTATCAGTTTCCGAAATCACATCAGTCACTTTGTTTCCATCTACAAAAAGACCTTAAGAGAACGAAAAAGATACTAGGTCGTTTAACAAACGTTAAACTAAAGATCAAGGAGACAGAAAAGATTTGGGTTGAACTTACGGATTTTCAAGAGTTGAGTGTATTGACGACTTCGGATTGAAATTCTTGGAACTCGTATTGGAATGATTGTACCATCTACTCACATTAATAGACCATCAAACTCGTAAGAAATCATGACGGGAAGAACCCTTAACCCGTCTTCTGACTGGAAAAGTTCAGAACACCGGTGAACGACCCCAAAGATTTAAACGACTGTATGACTTATATCGTGAAATTATTCGTAGTAGAAAATCCTCGATTTATCGAGTCGACCTTAAGGTAGTGGAGGTGATTGATATAGTCGTCGTCACAAAGGATTCCGGGTGAATTACAGTATGAGGTCTTATAGACCGAAACCCATTCACTTGTGTGGTAGTACAAATAGGTCCAGTAATTCTAGAAAAAAGATGTCAAGAAGAAATACAGTTACCAACGTTCTATGAGTTTTAAATATCCATAAAGTAACATAAGACCCAAGATGACAAATTCCGAGACTTACAGGAAAAAAAGGACTAGAAGTAGAGGGAGGGAGGAAAAAAACGGGTCAAGAAAGTCAAGAAGATGACACGCGTAATTCTCGTTTGTAGTTAGCAATCGGTCGAGGAGACACTAGAGTTACAAAAGGAGAGAAGAACAAGATTATTCTTTCGGTAGAAAAGGATTCAATTGAGAGGGGGACTACAGGAGAGTGTGTCACCAAGAAGAAAGGGAGGGTGTAGACAGTAGGAGAACCCGGAATTCATCTTGTATATAGGAAGAACAAGGAGTTACGGTAAAAGTCTGATAGAAGGGAGGAAAGAACGTTTTTTTGAAGTCAAGACTTATCGTATAGTGGTCTGGTATGTTAGGTTCTTACGGAGTTGGTTGATGGTAATTTTGTTAAGTAATCATGAAAGACATACCTCGTGACGTAAGAGAACCGAAGATCAGTGGTTTATACCAACGTGAGAATTGAGTGAGTGACTAAAAAAAAAAAAAAAAACCAGAAGAAACTTCTAGAAAGGAGTGTATATGTTAGAGGTCTAACATCAAACGATCACTAGTCGGGAATTAGGAAAAATAGAGATGATATAAGTGGGTCAACTAAAAGTAAATTAAGAATAGTCAACATGGAGAGATGAGACTTCTGAGGTGACTTGAGGTTTGAGTGGGTAGGTTTAAGGATAATTTATAAATGTAAACCCACATATTATGTGGGGAATCGACCAATTCTTGGACGGACATTGGACCCTCTGGACCCAAGTTAGGGACCAACCCTTCTGGGGGACCTCTTCCCTTTCCGACGGGTGAGATCATAAGACTGGACCTCTTTAGGTACCTGACATATAGGATGTCCCAGTGTTTCTCAGTTTATGATGACTTGTCGAAAGTAAAATTTGAACTGTAGTCACCGTTGAAGAAGGAGGGTTTCGGAACCTCAGTAAGATCTAATGCGAAAAAGAATATATACAGGATTACGTAAAGATGATAGACACGACAATAGTGGGACCAAGTCGGGTAGTAAAAGAGAGTTGACCTAATAACATTGTCGAAAGAATGAGTAAAGGAACAAAGAGGACGTTGGAACGAGTGGTGTAGGGTGTATAAGTAAGATAAGCGTTGTGTCATAAGTTCTACCAGCAACCTGTAATATTTGGTCTCATACGGTGAGAAGACGAGTTTTGAGACCTTACCGTTTGGTAAAGTATGGTAGCGGTTTTAAGTCTACGAAATCACCGGAAACTTTGGGATGGAATAATGTTAGGTGGGGTAGAGGATGTGAAAAGAAGGAATGGATATGACAAGGACGGTGACTGAAAGAAGGTTTGTACTCACCGTGAGTGAAGGACATATGAGACGGGGATTTAAAGTCACATTAAAAAGAAGGAACGGAAGAGTTTCAGATAAGTTTTATGGGAACTATCGTTCCGAAGGTACTGGTTGAATAAAGGTTGACGTTGGGGAGGGGTAGTAGATAATAACGGAGATATAAGAGAAGTTGACGAAGTATCGTTAATAGAGAAGGACCGTACAAGTCAAGTCAAGTCAAGTAGAGTCTATGAGTCAGTAAAGGCTGAGAGACGCTGGGGTACTTGACGTCGTGTGGTCCGTATGGACAGGCAGTGGTTGAGGGTCTCAAGTGAGTTTGATACAGGTAGTTCAGCCACTACGATAGAGTAGGAGACAACAGGGGAATAGAGGACGGGGGTCAGGGAGGGTCGTAGTCTCAGAAAAGGTTACTCAGTTGAGAAGTGTACTCCACCGGTTTCATAAGCTCAAAGTCGAAGTTGTACTCAGGAAGGTTTCTTGTGGGTCCTGACTAGAGGAAGTCTCACCTGACTAACCTAGAGGAACGTCAGGTTCCCCGAGAGTTCTCAGAAGAAGTTGTGGTGTCAAGTTTCGGTAGTTAAGAAGTCGTGAGTCGAAGAAGTGTAAGGTTGAGAGTGTAGGTATGTACTGGTTACCTTTTTGGTATCGGAATTGGTCTGACTGGAAACAACCGTTTCTTTACAGACACGATAACTTATACGATAGATCCAACCAGTATTGAAAGGAAGGTTCTCCATTCGTAGAAAATTAAAGTACCGACTTTTGTGTTAGACGTCACTAAAATCTCGGGGGGTTTTATTTCAGACTGTGACAAAGGTGACAAAGGGGTAAATAAAGGGTACTTCACTACCCTGGTCTACGGTCCTAGAATCAAAAGACTTACAACTCGGAATTTGGTTGAAAAAAATGAGAGGAGAAAGTGAAAGTAGTTCTCCGAAAAATCCAGGAGAAGTGGATAGCGGTATTCACACCACAGTAGACGTATAGACTCCAATAACTATAAAGAGGACCGTTAGAACTAAGGTCGAACACGAAGAAGGTCGGGTCACAAAGAGTACTACATGAGACGTATCTTCAATTTATTCGTCCCACTGTTATATGTCGGAACTGCATGAGGAAAAGGATAAACCTTGGTCAGACAACAAGGTACAAGTCAAGATTGAGAACGAAAGACTGGACGTATATCCAAAGAGTTCTCCGTCCAGTCCATCAGACCATAAGGGTAGAGAAAGTCTTAAAAGGTGTCAAAGAACACTAGATGTGTCAGTTTCCAAAACCGTATCAGTTATTTCGTCTTTATCTACAAAAAGACCTTGAGAGAACGAAAAAGGTGCAAGGTCACCTACAACCGTTAAACTAGAGACCAAGGAAACGGAAAAGATTTTGGTCGAACTTGTAGACCTTCAAGTATCAAGTACATAACGACTTCGGACCCAACCTCTTAAAACTCGTAATGAAACGATCGCACACTCTACTCGCGTTAACACGTCATCAAACTCGTAAGAAACCGTGACGGAAAGAAACCTTAACCTTACTTTTGACTGGAAAAGGTCAGGACACCGGTGACGACTCAAAAGGTTTAAACGACCGTATAACTCAAGTCGTGAAAGTATCTTAGTAGAAAGTCCTGAACTTATCGAGTTGACCTTAAGACAGTGGAGGTGATCGAAACAAGTATGACTACGAAAGAGTCCGGGTAAACTGAAGTCTAAGGTCCTACAGACTCAGACTTATGGTCCTACAGACTTAAGGTAGCACTGATCGAACCGGCACTTCGAGAAAAAACATGTCAAAAAGACACATAAGAACGGTGGAGAAGAATCATAGAAGACGAAGACAATCCAGGTATGGTAAAGACAGGAAATAGCTCGGGTAAAAACGTACTTTACAAGGGAACCATAGAGATTAAAAGAACTTCTCTAGAGATAAGAAAGGGTAAGATGACAAAAGGAGATAAATAAACGTAACCAGTGACTTCTTCCGAAAGAATTGAGAGGAACGATAAGAAACCTTGAGACGTAAGTCTACGAATATAGAAAGGAAAAGAGGAAACGAAAAACGGAGAGAAGAAAAGTGTCGATAAACATTCCGGAGGGGTCTGTCGGTAAAACGAAAAAACGTAAAGAAAAGGTACCCCTACCAGAACTAGGGACAGAGGACATGTTACAGTGCTTGGAGTAAGGTATCAAGTAGTCCGTGAGATAGATAGTCTAGATCCGGGAATTTAGATAAAGAGTGAAGGTGACATATTAGTATTCCCTAAACTAAATCCAGTATGGACTTACCAGATTACCAAAAGGGATGAAAGAAGTTAAAGTCAGATTTCAACCGTTATTCCTCAAGTACTAGACTCGGTATCAGTCGAGGGCCAGAACAAAAACGACTGACATATCTCGAAGAGGTAGAAACCAACGTTTCTTATATTAGTTAGACTAAAGTCACAACCGGTAGACCACTACAGGTACACATCTCAGAAGAGAACACAACAACCTTCTCCCACAAACGATACTGGTCACACAAGAGAACCGTTTTGAGATAATCGGAAACGGGACAAAGTAAGACATGAGGTGCCGGTTTAAACGGACAATGAGGTCCACAAAGAAATGAAGGACGAAAACGTAAGGTCAGGGGCTATTCCTTTTCCTGTAGAAAAAACCCACAATCAAGATTTTACAGAAAATCCAGAAGTATCTTGGCAAGTTGAAGTCGAAGAAGTCGTAATGACCAACCCCGTATCTGAACCTAGTGGTACGATAACTCACCAAACGGAACCTTTACTTGTCTGTAGTAAAACAATAAAAACTCTAACGTAGGTGAACAACGTAAAGTCTGAGAAAACAACTGGTACTATCGATGAGGTAAAGAAGATTCCCTAAGGACGGGCGTCATTATCTATATCACCAGGAGACTCAATTCAAGTGGGTAACGTCAGGTAGAACAAGTGACGTTACTTGAACAAGTGATCAAGTGACTAAGAATCTTACAGCTACAAGTGAGAACGGTAGAGGACAAACTGGTGAAGGTTAAACGGAACTAAGTACCTGGATTGTAAGGTCCAAGGATACGTTATAACGAGAAATGTCGTAGCCTGAAACGAAGATAGAGGACAGTGTAGGTGTTGACTCATAACAAAAACGAAACCGAGGTAGGGAAATAAGAAAGACCTCAATAAAGAGGTGACTAGAGATCATCGTATAACCGTGAATGGCTGGACCCTTTAAGGAGAAAGTCATAGGATAGTAAAACGGAAAATCGTGAATAGACTTCCAGACAGTCAATGTGTGGGTATGGGTGTGGGTGTATGTGAGGGACCATACGGAGGAAGGTGTACCTTACATTTGTGGTCTTTCTATCGAAAATTACGGAAGAGATGACGAAAAAGGTGAAAGGTTCTTATCATCTTCATATCATCTATGACTTTTCTAGACACGACTTACTTATATACTCACTGATTGGGTTATACCTCACCTAATTTATATCGGTATTGTCGTTACTGTTGATGATAGTGACGACCCGTGTAAAATTCATTAAAAGATTAAAATTTAGAGTAAATGTATTTCTTCTTTCTTAATGATTCTTACAGATATTTTAGCAATTGCTTTCAATAGAAACTCAAAACTCCAATAGCTTAAAAAACAGATAAAATAAAAGTACGGATGGAGAGAAAAGATTTACAAGACGACATGTGGATAGAGTACAAGATGACAAGTCAAGTCAGGGACCACCGAGTCTACCATTTCACAGACAGATGTCACACTCTCTGGGCCCAAGTTAGGGACCCAACCCTTCTAGGGGACCTCTTCCTTTACCGTTAGGTGAGGTCATATAACGGACCTTTTAGGGTACCTGTCTCCTCGGACCTTCCGATGTCAGGTACCCCAGTGTTTCTCAGCCTGTGCTGACTCACTGAAGTGAGGTGAAGTGAAGTCAGCAAGTCAGTACGGGTTGAGAAACGTTGGGGTACTTAGCGTCGTACGGTCCGGAGGGACGGGTAGTGGTTGAGGGCCTCAAGTGACTCTGAGTGTAGGTATTTAAGCCACTACGGTACATCGGTAGAGTAGGAGACAGTAGGGGAAGAGGAGGACGGAGGTTAGGGAGGGTCGTAGTCTCAGTAAAGGTCACTCAGTTGAGAAGCGTACTACACCGGTTTCATGACCTTAAAGTCGAAATCGTAGTAAGGAAGGTTTCTTGTGGGTCCTGACTAGAGGAAATCCTACCTGACGGACCTAGAGGAACGTCAGGTTCCCTGAGAGTTCTCAGAAGAGGTTGTAGTGTCAAGTTTTCGTAGTTAAGAAATCACGAGTCGAAAGAAGTGTCAGGTTGAGACTGTAGGTATGTACTGGTCTCCTTTTTGGTATCGGAACTGATCTACCTGGAAACAACCGTTTCATTACGGAGACGAAAAATTATACTATCGATCCAATCAGTATTGAAAGGAAGTTTCATCTTCTAAAAATCAAGAAAAAAAAAAGAAGAACGAAAGGAAAAATAAAAAGAATATTAGTCATAGAGAAGATCTCTGGTTCTAACTAAAACCTTTTTCTATAAAATTTTCATTATAAAGTGTTTGTTCCTTATCGAGAACTGGACCTACAATAAACTATACTGCAAACGAATGATATAAATAAGGTTTGTGGACAACACTCAGAAATTCCCTTTTTATTTATTTATTTACTCTTGTAGAGACGTATTTTGTCAACAGTCTATTGTTCATTCCGGATGAACTGGTCTGTGAAGATCGAACATATTCAGTTCTTTTTTAATTGGTATCAAAGGGACTAAAGTCGTGACTTTACTTTAATAATTTCTTACGTTTTAGACTTTTCCTAGTTTATTTTTAGAGGTCAGAGGGTTTAAAGGTTATCACGATGTAAACACTAAAATTTTAACTTGACTAGATGAGGGACTTTACGTCATTGTTAAATTTTGTGTTTCGTTTCAATTTTAGAGTGTGTGATTTTACATGACTCCGGTAAAATTTTATCCGAATATCTGAGTTCAAAACGAATCTTATACTGAAACGTTCTTAACTTCGATTAACTTAAACCCTTCACAGTCCGTGATAAATATTCGTTTTGGTTTACGATACTCGAAAAGTTCGAATTTAGACTAAATTCGAAGTCACTTGAGTTAAATGTTTAAGTGAAAAATAAACGACTTATTTTACGTATATCCCACACCCCCTGTACTAAAGTAGTCATTGAATAACCCTCAAATATGTAGGATAAGACAAAGAAGGTTTAATATCTTTATGAAAAGTTGGAACTTCATTTCTAAACTTCCCCTCCCTATATTTTTTCGTCTCTGTAATGAAACGGCTGATTCCAGGTAGATCAGTTCCGATACCAAAAAGGACACCAGTACATATCTACACTCTCAACCTGACACTTCTTTCGACTTACTACTTCTTAACTACGAAAACTTGACACCACAACCTCTTCTGAGAACTCTCAGAGAACCTGACGTTCCTCTAGTCGGGACCCTAAAGAAACCTTCCTTACCACGATTTTGACTTTGAGGTCATGAAACCGGTGGAGTACACTTCTCAACTGAGTAACCTTTTCTGAAACTACGACCCTTCCTAACCTCCGTCCTCCTCTTCCCCTGTTGTCTCCTACTCTGTCGACCTACCGTAGTGCCTGAGCTACCTGTACTCAGACTCACTTGAGGACCTCTACCACTACCTGTCCCTCCGGACCGCACGACACTAAGTACCCTAGTGTTTCTCAGCCTGTGCTGACTCGTTGACTTGACTTGACTACGTTTTTTCGTTTAGTTTAGACTAAGTTAAACAGACAATCAACCTTTATAAAAAGTTCTTACATTAACCCCCTTACTTTGTGAAACTGTATAAAAAGAATCCTTCATGAAATCCGGTACTGACGGTTTACCAACTACATGGAGCCAACGATTGGATAAGTTTAACGTTAATCTTCCACAGCGATAGTACTTAATTCTATCATATTCGTTTAAGTTTCCTCAGAATAAAGACCGGGAACTGTACACCGAGGTTTCTCGTTTCCGAATCCTTGTTGTGGTAAGTACTTCCCGTTCGTTTTACTGTTCTAATCGTCCTCGGGAACCCGGGTGTCATACTTTACTTTACTCCCTATTACCTAGATTTCAGAGCCTACGGTCATTTCTCTTGTGTTTTACTACCTTCTCTGGTCAATTTTCCCGAAGGGACCACCGAGTCTACTATTTCTTAGACGGACGTTACGTCCTCTGGGTACAAGCTAGGGACCCTACCTTTACAGGAGACCTCTACCCTTACCGTTAGGTGAAATCATAAGAACGGACCTCTTAAGGTACCTGTCTCCTTGGACCATCCGATGTCAGGTACCCCAACGGATCTCAGTCTGTGATGACTCACTCATTGTGTGTATGTGTGGTCAATCTTCCCGACTCTACTGTACGAGACGACTACTGTTACGTGTTTCCTTTATATGATATAGTCACTTAGATCTTGGGAGTGATGATATCTGAGACACACGTGGTCAATTACCGAAACAGTCTTTATTATAGAAAAGAAATATTTCGGAGTGGGAAACCACGGTGTCCTTATCCTCTTAGTCTTACTTCTATAAAATAATCTTCCGACTTCTTCTCTCTGTGGGAATGTTCTTGTTCTTCAACACTCTTACGGTACTCTTTCTCGAAGTAAGTAGAATAAAGGTCCTTTAAACGTACACAAGTAAAGTGGACCAGGATAAACAAACGGAAAGGGGGTTTTGGTAAACAGGATGAACAATTACCAAATGGACTAAATAAAATCCTAGACAGGGGGAAAGAAGTCAAGAAACGGTGTTGACCTTTCTACTGAGTTATGGAGAGAAGAGAAGTACCCAAAACGAGACAACAAGGTAATCACTAGAGTTAAAGGTCCAAGTTCAGTCAAAGTAAAATGAGTGATTTGACAGAACTAAAGACGGAGTGTAAAAGACCTGGGGGTATAACGGTTTCGACATTGTGGGTGTCAATGGATCCGTCGACAAGATTGAGTCCGTACTCGAACGTTCTTACCCTCAATTGTTGAACAGTCGGTTGGAAATTATGTGTCCCCTGATGTCTTAGGTTGTCTATTTATAAGGACAGAGAATCCACCCTTTAAGTTTTTACGTAAGGGGTACTTCTCTAAAATTGTTACCCTTTAAAACCGACGTAGGTTAAAATCGAAGGAGGGAAGGAAGGAGTGAGACAAGGAAAGAGGAAAGAAGAGAATCGGAGTAAAGAAACAATGAAGGAAAAAGTGAAATAAGAAAGAACATTCTGAAACAACTCTACCTCCTATTACCGACGTGTTTTATGGTAGTATCTTACATAGTTCCACGATACTAAAACTCTTCCACAAATATCAAGGTATGTGGTCCTAAAAACTCTGAAGATAAACCTACATGCAGTCAAGTACTTAACTAACACCAATCTTTTTTGTGAAAAGGGTGAACTGGTTATTAAAAAAAGAAATATTGAAATGGAAAATAATATTTTCAAAGTTTGTAACTCTTTTTCTCTTAATATATTACTTATGGTTATGTGGGTAACGAACTAAATCGTTGACAATTATAAACCGTACAGACGAAGTAGTTAAAAAAAAAAAAAAAACGTCTTCACTAAAATATCATTTAAAATTTTTAGTACCAAAAGTAGAGATAAATGAAGTCATTCTATAATGATCATTTATTTTGAAATACGATTTATAGTGGTTTATGGAAATACTTACATACATAAAAGAGTCTCATTTAAATAAGTATTATCGATTTTCAACTTTACTCGGTTTATTGTAGGTTTTCATTTAGGTAATTGTGTGACACCGTATAAATGTGATGTCTTATAAGGAGTCGATATTTTTCCTTGTTAGAGTATGTACGATTATAGTTTAACAAGTAATTTCACTAACATAGTTAGATATAAGGACGGTCATGAAATACTCTAGAAGGTTAAGTAAACGGTGAAGACCCAAAAATCTAAAAACAGTAAGACAATTGATATTATGAATTTTGTCATAAATTTTTTATCTTGACCGTATCCTTATATGTTTAACTTTCTTTTATCTCTCGGTCCCTATTTGAGTGTGAAACCACCTTTGATTCATTTACGATGGCTTATGGAAATAGTGCGGATGGTTTTTATGGTAGATTATGAATGGTGTATAAGGCAAAGTACGTTTTGGAGAACTATTCTAGTTTAATTCCTAGTCTACTCTAGTTTAACTCCTACAGTACGATATAAATTAATAAAGAGAACAAAGAAAAGTAAAATAAAGAAAATTACTGAAAGACACCATCAAGTCTGCCATTTCTTAGACGAACGTTACGTCCTCTGGACCCAAGTTAGGGACCCAGTCCTTCTAGGAGACCTCTTCCCTTACCATTGGGTAAGGTCATAAGAACGGACCTCTTAGGGGACCTGTCTCCTCGGACCTCCCGATGTCAGGTACTACAGTGTTTCTCGACCTGTAATGACTTCGCTGAATCGTGTGTCGTGTTACTGATAAAAACTAAAAAGTTTTTTAAGACGGTCTACAGAAAATATTACAAAACGGAGCATCCAAAGAGTCTAACAAAGGAGACTACGATAACTCAAACAAGGAGATATGGAACCTAAAACACATTTAGTTTTTAATCTACACTTATTAACTAACATAAGTCCAATTTATAAAAGTTCTCCTTCAAAGAATCTGCTACATCGTAATATTATAAAGTAGTCTAAGGGTGTACTTTATGACATAAATAACTATCAGATAAAATATCACTTGTAACGTGAGTCTTAACCGTTTATACAGTCCTTTCTTCTGGGTAATTTAGACACGAGTGTGTCTAGAATTCGAGAAAGTGAAGGGTTGAAAAGAGTCCGTATCCTGTGAAAGACTGACTTTTCTCTGTAAAGAGAAGTTCATCAACAGGACGAAGGGAAAAACATTAATCAATCACTTACATACTCACTAAATAAAAACTACACAAAATGTCTATCACAATAAAAATAACTCAATATTAATTGTATGTAATATAATTAAAATCCACAGGTCATATCACTAAACCATAAAAATATATAATACATTACTAGTGGTGTTATTCTGGTGATGGTAGACAGTGGTATGTTTCAACAATGTTATAACAACTGATATAATGGATACACATGTAATATAGGGACACAGAATAAACAAAATTAATGGAAAGAAAAAAGAGGGATGATGGGGGGACGAACCATTTGTAGTCGAACAAGAGACATAGACTGAGAAAAAAACAAAATAAAATAAACAAAACGTAAAAATCATGTTACTGAAAAACATAGTATTTCAAGGTATTAACTACATGGAAACGAAGAGAAAGAATTTATGTAAATGTTTCTACAATAGAAGATGAAAAGAAGAATAACTTATTCTTTCGTGTAAACAACAAATCAACGATTCAGTACAGGTCGAGAAACGTTGGGGTATCTGACGTCATATAGTCTGAAGGAACAGTAAACAATTGAGGGTTCCAAACGAGTTTGAGTACAAGTAACTCAGTCACTACAGTAGGTTGGTAGAGTAGGAGACGGTGGGGAAAGAGGAGGACGACAGTTAGAAAGGGTCGTAGTCCCAGAAAAGGTTACTCAACCGAGAAACGTAGTCCACCGGTTTCCTAACCTTGAAGTCTAAATTGTAGCCAAGAAGGTTACTTCGTTCTCGTACCTCCGACCTTAAAGACCTCGGATTACGTACATCTGTACCAGTCCAAATTTTGACATAACGGATTAATAAATTAATATAAGTATCACTCTTGGAATCCGTACGACTACCAGTCTATTGATGTGTTACGTACACAATAAGATAATTGGTAGAGTAGAATTTATTAGGTTGTACAAGACGTAAGGTTGGTCGTCAAAAGTAAATTAAATAATAAAAGAGTGATAGTGTTAAAAGGAAGAACCTTGACAGGGTGAATAAAAAGAAAATGGATAGTTTAAATAAAAATTTAGGAAAAGGAATTGAAATATAAAGAAGAATTATTCCATCACATGAAAGAAGTATTTATAAGTCATTTTTTATTTTAAAGTAAGACACCTAAATAGTATATTAACAATTGAGGGTTTGGTGTTGGACGAAGAAGAAGGGTACGTGGTTTAGGGACGGTCATCCCATCTCTACAAGAAAAATGAAAAATATATGATTATATACATTAAATGAATAGGTGGGTTTCAACTGAAATGACAAATAAAACTATGTTCAACTAGTCTTTACATTACAAGTCACAACCTGATTTCTACTACAGAAATAAGACGAGTCCTAAGAACTTTTACCTAGATTGATAAGACAGTTGTAATTCCTTAGAGAAAGTCATCTTTTAGAAAATAAAGGTATCTTATTCTACATCAAAGACGAGAGTTCCTTGAAGACCGAATCACCAATAGTTTCAGAATTACCTAAGTAGTCGTAATCGTAGTGAACCTTTTGACAACGTTTACGTTTAAAACCCTGGGGTGGAATCGGAGTGAGTCAGTCTTTAAAATTCCCACATAGGGTTCTTAGACACAAATATGTTCGGAAGGTCTACTAAGACGGTATACGACTTCAAACTTTTTATGACGACAACGGATTCTCTACCCGACAGGACCACCGAGTCTCCATTTCTTAAGTGGATGTTACGTCCTCTACACCCAAACTAGGGAACCAACCCTCCTAGGGGACTTCTTCCTTTACCGTTGGGTAAGGTCATAAGAACGGACACTTTAGGGTACCGTTCTCCTCGGACCACCCGATGTCAGGTATCACACTGTTTTCTCATCCCGTCCTGAATCATTGATTTGTTCAGATTCTCTATGATAATACAATTATACGTTTATCATACAATCCAATGTTCGTCAGATTTAGGGAATCACATTAAAGTGATTAGTCGGATTGATTTAACGGAGGTTAATGAAGTAAGTAAGTTTTACGTTTAGATTCACTGAAGGAAACAGGAGAAGAACCTAGTAAACACTTTTTATATTTTCACGTTTTCTTCTTTTAACTTCCTCTTATTTGTATTGTATCAAAAAGGCCTTTTTATAACTTTCACATAAAGGAAGATTCAGGAATCAACATTCAAAAGGAGACACTTAATGTAACAATTTTATTCCCTGTCTTACTAATGATATAAGTAAAAGAACTCGATGACCTTTTTTTCACTTCACTGAGTATTTTGTCTACAGTCTCTACTTCCTAGACCCTGGAGTATATAGTAGGTCAGACAAGTGAATGAACTTGTTTTAATAAATAAAGTCACATAAAAGACCACAAAACAACTCGGATTAAAAAAGTTGACCTATTGTATAAACCAACATATACTTCGTCTGAAAATACGTTTCAGATAGAAGATATATATATATCTAAGTTGGACCGTAAAAAGACAAAAGTTATGTAAACCTAACTACCTAGTATTCGCGAACTAGACAACACGAATATCCCTATAAACCGAGAAAGTGAGGGGTACCGTATTGAACTAAGTCAGGATGGGATCACGAGAAGAGTTTTACTCAAAGAGTCCAACCAGAAGGACTGTATAAGAAGTCATTAAAAAAGTCCATAGATCGAATTCGTTTTGTACGTTCATCTCCTCGGCTCTTATATTTTACAGAGTCCCATAAACGTGGTAACTCTATTTTCTTTTGGTTTACTTTCGCCTTGTTTTATTTCACGGTGAAATTACCTTAAACTGTCTTATAACTTAACGACACTTTTTGAAATTCATCCATGATTCACGAATTCCTTCGATCAGAAAATTGTGACACTCGTCTAGACGTCAAGTTCACATGTACGAGGGAGGAGGAAGGGGGCGAGAAAAGAGAGAGAGGGGAACGGTCACGGAGGGGACATAAAGAAGGGGAAGGAAGGAAAGAGGAAAGGGAGGAAAGGAAGAGAGGGAGAAGAGAAAATACAGTAGTAAATAAAGTGTTTGTAAATAATTTATTGGATATTCAGTATAGTTTGTAGGAGAAAGTTGTTGGGTTCTCTACTGAGATGTGTACCTGTAGTGGTCTACCAGTTTTGGTTTTAGTCTGACTAACATAATAAACGTCGACTTCTACCTCTTCGAGCTATGTCAGTCGTTTTTTTTTCTGGTTTTCGACTGACACCGAGTGTAGTTCTTGAGGAATAACGGTTTAAGTCTACATTTAACTTCTTTAATCCCTTTTGGTGTTCTAGTAAGTCCACACTGGATTTATTTTAGGGAATGTTAATTTGTCACCTTCACTCTTTGACTAGTTCCCTAATCTAGACTATCTTACAGACTTTTTGATACCTACCTCCAAGTACCGTAATATGTCCTCCTTCACTAGTTCTGATAGGGGGGGTTTTTTCTTTACGTTTTGCCGTTGTACCAACAGACTCCTATTGGAATGTTTATCGACTCTTTCCTTCTCTTCGATTTCCGTTTCCTCTTCTTCTTTCGATGTGGGTAGACTTACGTCTAAAGGTTTATTATCGTTCCTCTTTATTCCTGCAAAGGAGTAACTAGTTACGTCTCTTTATCTCCTTTTTTTATCTAACCCTTTCTGATCTCTCGAGAAGTTCTTGTAATCTCTATGGTTCCCTTTTAAAGTACGTTTCTACCCGTGTCATAACCCGTCTTTAACATACCAGGATTGTTTCCGTCTTTTATAATTCTTCTCGATCGTTCTTATGTGTCTTGATACGTTTTATCTAGAATTACTGGGTCTTTTGTTACTACTACACTAGTGTGGATCTCGGTCCATACGACCTCACGTTTCAGTTCACCCGGAATCCTTTGCAGTGTCTTGTTTCGATTACCTCCACTACCTTAAGGTCAACTCGATAAAGTTTTGGATTTTCTACTACACCACTTTCACGACATGAGTTATGTGATCATTTAAACCTTTTGAGTCGTCCCCGGTGTCCTGACCTTTTCCAGTCGAAAGTAAGGTTAGGGTTTCTTTCCGTTACGGTTTATTACAAGTTTGATGGTGTGTTAACGTGAGTAGAGTGTACGATCGTTTCATTACGAGTTTTAAGAGGTTCGGTCCGAAGTTGTCATGTACTTGGCACTTAAAGGTCTACAGGTTTGACCTAAATCTTTTCCGTCTCCTTGGTCTCTAGTTTAACGGTTATAGACACTCTAGTAGTTTTTTCGTTCTCTCAAGGTCTTTTTGTAGATGAAGATGAAATAATTCATGTGGTTTCGGAAAATGACACACCTAGTGTTGTTTGACATCTGTTAAGAATTTCTCTACCGTCATAGTCTGGTGGAATGGACGGACGACTCTTTGAACAACATCCAGTTCTTCGTTGTCAATCTTGACCTGTACCTTGTTATCTGACCAAGGTCTAACCCTTTTCCGATGAAGTTCTCACACATAACAGTGGGACGAATGAATTGAAGTTACGTCTTATGTAGTACGTTTTACGGCCCAACTTACTTCGTGTTCGACCTTAGCTCTAACGTCCCTCTGTATAGTTATTGGAGTCTATACGTTTACTTTGGTGGTAATACCGTCTTTTACTTCTCCTTGATTTCTAGGAGAACTACTTTCATTTCTCCTCTCACTTTTTCGACCGAATTTTGAGTTGAAAGTTTTTTCCTTCTAGTACCGTAGACCACAGTAGTGAAGTAACATTTATCTACCTTTCTGTTACCTCTGTCACTCTATGAAATAAAAGAATAGAGGTTTTAGTGACGTCTACCACTGACGTCGGTACTTTAATTTTTTTGCAAATGAGGAACCTTCTTTTCAATACTAGTTAGATCTGTCATATAATTTTACGTCTCTTAATGAAACGACTGGTTCAAGACAAATCAGTTTCGATGCTAAAAAGTCATTAGTATATACCTAACTCTTAACCTGGTATTTCTTTCGACTCATGGTTTCTTAGTTACGAAACTTGACACCACAACCTCTTCTGAGAACTCGTAGGGAACGTGAAGTTCCTCTAGTTTGGTCAGTTAGAATTTCCTATAGTCAGGAATTATAAGTAACCTTCCTGACTACGATTTCGACTTCGAGGTTATGAAAGCGTTGGACTGCACTTTTTAACTGAGTAACCTTTTCTGGGACTACGACCCTTTCTAACTTCTTTCCTTCTCTACCCCTGTTGTCTCCTACTCTACCAACCTACCACAGTGGGTGAACTACATCAAACTTGTTCAAGACCCCCAACTACTACCGGTCTCTTCGGACCGTACGATATCAAGTGCCCCAACATTTCTCAACCTGGACTTACTCGCGGACCTGACTTGACTTGACTTTGGACATACATTTTTCCCCGAAAACCTCTTCCTTTACCGTTGGTTAAGGTATAAGAAGAGTACCTGTCTCCTCGGACCGTCACATGCCAGGAAACCTCATCGTTTGTCAGTCTAAACAGACTCGCTGATTTGTTGTTTCCCGAAATAGTCGACACATGTAAATCTACCGTGACTTGTAACGATCCGATGTTGAAGGAAAAGGGATTTTTTATCATCGTTGGAGGATCTTAACAATTTACTGTGGGACGTACACTTGTATAAATGTTTGATGAAGTTGTGTACCATTTTAAACCCACAGTAGGGAGCTAATTTGTAGTTTTATAGCAACAAATTAGTCTTACTACTATGAGGATGAACTCTAGATTAATTGTCAGACATCATTCACAGAATGTGTAGGTTTGATAACGTAGAAAATTTTTATGTGTCGATACCTCTTTATACACAGACAGAGACACGTGTGTACGTACCTACGGACGAACGGACAAAATCCTTCTAAACCTTATAGGATTACGATTCGTTTCGAGATCTCTTAGTGAATAACTTCGACCAAATCATCCGTTGGTACGTAAAGATTTTCGGAACTTTTGTCATCTAAGCTACGTGTTTCTTTTACACGTGTAGTCTAACGGTATAAATCACTTAAATCTTTCAACCCCGAAGTTAAATTTAATATGTGTCCTCTTTAAAAATTTTTATAAAGGATGCAAGAACAAAATTCTTTATCGAGAATCTTAACTTGTTCATATACCACACTGAACTAATGTGTACAAAAACTCGAAAACCAAAAATATAAGTTATATAAATTTTATAGTACTGATATTAAATTTAGAATAATTATGATAAAAATTTTAAGTTATTATTTTGAAAACTTTCTGAAAACAAAAATACTCTTGATATTCTATAAACAAGGGCCACAAACATAATGTCTGGCAGCGAGTAAGATAATTATTAATAGTTAGAAAAAACCACGTAGTGATTATAACGACCACTTTACGATTTAGACTCCTATAGACCTTTGTCTTACTTCGTCAACCGGTTATAGGAAGGAACCTTTTCATTGAACTTCGGAAGGGAGTGAAAATCTTTTAAAACTTATTAGTGAACTAACCCCCTATGGACTACTGATTAGTGACAGTCCAATTGGTGGTGTTGTTTTTAAGAAAAAAAAAAAGGGACGATGATAATCACTGGACTTTCACTAAAGTGAGTCAGCACGGGCTGTGAAACGTTGAGGTACCTGATATAGTACCTTAAGAGGTCCGGTCTTATAACCTCATCCATCGGAAAGGGAAGAAGTCCCCTAGAAGGGTTGTCTCCCTAGTTTGAGTCCAGAGGGTCCCACGTCCATCTAAGAAATTGTCGACTCAGTGTTCCCTTCGGGTATAATTATATTGACTTACACAAAGACAAACAATGAACTCGTTTAGTTTGTACTAAAAGATCTAGAACACGAGTCAACACAAGTTGAGAAACACCGAGGTACCTGACATCGGGGAGTCCGAGGAGACCGGTACCCTAAAAGATCCGTTCTCATAACCTCACCCCACGGTAAAGGATGAAGTCCCTTAGAAGACTGTTTCCCTAGTTTAGTCGTACAGGTCACAGAGGACACAACCGTCCGTCTAAAAAAAAAAAAGAAAAATGGTGATCGTGGTGGACCCTTCGGGTCTAAGGGTTGGACCCCTAGACAGTTTCCCTGACTCTTGGGGATCTCTTAAACTGAAACCTCCGGTCAGCCTAAATTAATGTCTTGAATGTGTCCTGACCCCTATGTCTGAGAACCTCCCGTGTTTGTTTTGGAACACACGTGGTCCTGAATCCTCTTTCCTCGTCACTGGGACGTTCTCTATCTGGGTCCGAACGGACACTCACAGGTCCTCAGAGACCTCCTCCGTACCCAGTCGTTACCGGACGACGTCCCATCCTCCGTGAATCACGTCGTCACGCCCGGGTCCTCGAAAACTTCCTCTAGTGATAATAGAAGTAATGGAGGTAGATCAAACCAGAGTCCAGTTTTTTGTCGGGGTGGGTAGTTGTCTTTTGATCTAATTTCTAAATAACTCCTACCGGGACGGGTAGTCTTGTTCTGGGTCAAAGGCGGTGTCAGTCAGAGAGGGAAGTCTTTCGAAGGTAGTTGGAGAACAAGAATAGGGAGTCTCCCGACTGTCTTACTTTTGGTGTTAGTGTCTTTTGATTAGTTTGACTAGTGTACCTGGTGTCGGAACAGATTGAGTTACTTTAATACTCGTAACGGTACATCCCGGTGGGTTCTGTGTGTCCAGTACCACCTCTCAAGACTGTTTTGTACCAGGTGACCTGTACCCTTACCGTTTGATGAAGTCATAAGATCGGGGTACTTGTCATCCTTTTCCGTTTTTATATCCCGTTAATTTCTACTTTAGAGGTCCAGTCATCCACGGGTTATACTTTGACCTTTATTCATCTCTTTATTGTGGTCTTTATTACTTCTCTGTCTCGATTTCACTTTTGTTACGGGTCAACACCTACACTGACCACTGTCTTAATTTCAGGTTACGACATTTCTCGTTATAACGTATCCTTGGACATTACAATCCAGGTACTTAGTTCCATTTTACCTTCACCAGTTTGTCCTCTACCGTTCTCTCTTGTAACTGTAAGATCCTTCGTCACTTGATTTTCCCTGACCTTATCCACTTAAATTAAGTCTACGGGTAATATAGATGATACACCCGTTCTTAGGGAATCTTCTTTACCTCATCGGGAGTATCAGTTGTTCTCTCCGTCTTTCGTCATAAACCCACGTCAGAGTTTTTACTGTCCTACTAGTGACTAGTAAAGGTTCCGTTTGGTAAGTTATAGTACCATTAGGTTCAGATCCGGGGTTGGTCATTATGACTTCTTTACTTTAACTCACCAAGACACCTCTGGATGTTCTGGATCTTGATTATGAATTTTTTCTACTGGAAAAGTAGTATCCGCTGTCATTACGTTTTCATCCTTCAGTTCTCTGTGGACCTCATTGTGCGTTTAAATCGGAACCTCATTTTACTTCTTCCCGTTTCCAATTCTGTCAAAACGGTTCTCTTGTATTATCAGTATCGTTTGTCGGAGAAGGTTATTATGTTCTCTTCTGAGATTTGTACCTGTAGTGGTCTACCAGTTATGACTTTAGTCTAATATAATAAACATCGGTTACTACCTCTTCGAGATATGTCAGTCGTTTTTGCTCTGGTCCTCGATTGACTCCGAGTCTAATACTTGAAGAATGACGGTTTAAGTCTGAATTTAACTTCTTTGTCCCTTTCGGTGATCTGGTAAGTCCATACTAGATTTATTTTAGGGAATACTAATATGTCACCTTCACTATTCATCTAAGTTCCCTAATCTAGATTATTTGTCTCACGGACTTCTCGACACCTGTCTCCTAACATTCTAACATGTCCTCCGGTACTAGTTCTGGTAGGGGTTCTTTGTCTTTTTGTTTTTCCGTTTTACTCCTCCGGTATGTTTATCGACTCTTTACTTCCCTTCGCTTTCCGTTCTCCCTTTTCCTTTCTATACAGGTAAACTTATGTCTCAAGGTTTCTTCTCGTTCCTCTCTATTCTTTCGGAAGGAGTCACTAGTTACGTTTCTTTATCTCTTTTGTTATTTTACCCTTTCTGATCCCCAGAAAAGTTCTTTTAATCTCTATGTTTCCCTTATAAAGTGCGTTGTTACCCGTATTATTTCCCGTCTTTTTTATACCTGGTTTGTCTTCGTCTTCTATAATTCTTCTTCACCGTTTTTATGTGTCTCGTTGATATGTTTTTTCTAAAAGTATTGGGTCTATTGGTACTATCACACTAGTGAGTGGATCTCGGTCTGTAGGACGTTACACTTCAGTTCACCCGGAATCCTTCGTAGTGATAGTTATTTCGATCACCTTTACTACCTAAAGGTCGACTCGAAAAAGTTTAGGGTCTTCTACTACGACACTTTCACGACGTGAGTTATACGATCGTTTAAACCTTTTGAGTCGTCACCGGTGTCCTGACTTGTTCCAGTCAAAAGTAACGTCAGGGTTTCTTTCCTTTACGGTTTCTTACAAACTTGATGGTGTGTCAACGTGAGTAGAGTGTACGATCGTTTCATTACCAGTTTTAAGAGGTTCGGTCCGAAGTCGTTATGTACTTGGTACTTGAAGGTCTACAAGTTCGACCAAAATCTTTTTCGTCTCCTTGGTCTCTAGTTTAACGGTTGTAGGTGACTTAGTAACTTTTTCGTTCAAGTCAAGTCAAGTCAAGTAAGCGAGTCAACATAGTCTGAGAAACATTGGGGTACTTAGTGTCGTACGGTGCGGAGGAACAGGTAGTGGTTGAGGACCTCAAGTGAGTCTGAGTGCAGGTAGTTTAGGCACTACGGTAGATCGGTAGAGTAGGAGACAGCAGGGGAATAGGAGGACGGGGGTTAGGGTGGGTCGTAGTCTCAGAAAAGGTTACTCAGTTGAGAAGTGTACTCCACCGGTTTCATGACCTCAAAGTCAAAATCGTAGTAAGGAAGGTTTCTTTAGGGTCCCGACTAGAGGAAGTCGTACCTGACCAACCTAGAGAAACGTCAAGTTCCCTGAGAGTTCTCAGAAGAGGTTGTGGTGTCAAGTTTTCGTAATTAAGAAGCCACGAGTCGGAAGAAGTGTCAGGTTGAGAGTGTAGGTATGTACTGATGACCTTCGTTCTCTCAAGGTCTTTTTGTAGATAAAGATGAAATAACTGATGTGATTTCGGAAACTCATACACCTAGTGGTGTTTGACATCTGTCAAGAATTTCTCTACCCTTACGGTCTGGTGGAATGGACGGAGGACTCTGGACAATATTCAGTTCTTCGTTGTCTTTGCCTGTACCTTGTTGTTTGACCAAGGTTTAACCCTTCTCAGAAGTTCTGACATATTACAGTAGGACGAATAAATTGAAGTTACGTCTCATATAGTACACTTCACGACCTGACCTACTTCGTGTTCGGCCTTAGTTCTAACGGTCCTCTTCATAGTAGTTATCGGAGTCTATACGTTTATTTTGGTGGGAATACCGTCTTTCACTTCACTTTGATTTCTCGAAGAGGTACTTTCACTTTCTCCACTCACTTTTTCGACCGAATTTTGAGTTGTAAGTTTTTTGATTCTAGTACCGTAGACCAGAGTAGTGAAGTACCGTTTATCTACCCCTTTGTTACCTTTGTAAAAGTCTGCAGTAAAAGAACCGAGGTTTTAGTGAAGTCTACCACTGACGTCTGCACTTTAATTTTCTGTGAACAAAGAACCTTCTTTTCGATACTGGTTGGACCTGTCGTATAACTTTTCGTCTCTTAATGAAACGACTGTTTCAAGACAGATCAGTTACGATACCAAAAAGATCATCAGTACATACTTACACTCTAAAAATGATATTTCTTTCTACTAGTGGTTTCTTAACTATGAAAACTTGACACCATAACCTTTTCTGAGAACTCTCAGGGAACCTGACGTTCATCCAGGATGGACAGTTTAGATTTCCTTTAGTCAGGGCTTATAAGTAACCTTCCTGACTACGACTTTGAGGTTATAAGACCGGTGGACTACGTTTCTCAACTGTGCACCTTTTCAGGGACTACGACCCTTTAACTTCCGTTCTCTTCCCTTACTATTTCCTACTCTACCAACCTACTATAATGACTGAGTTACCTGTACTCAAACTCGTTCGAGGTCCTCACCTACTGCCCGTGTCCTTTTCGACCGTACGACGTCAGGTACCCAAGTGCTTCACAACCTGTGTTGACTCACTCACTTGAGTAATAATTGGATAAGTAAGGTTAAAGTAAGTTGGATCAAGAACTGTTTCATATTATTGAAAAATATTCGTGTTGAATCAAGAAATTGTTTTGTAAGTCAGTTTGATGGTGGGCGACCAGAATCTGGAATGCAAGAATAGGTCCAAAGATGGACAGGAGACAAAAAGGGAATTTTTTATTTTTCAAACGGAGATCTTGACGATAGGGTCGAATTGTTCGAGTCTTTATGTAAGAAAGAATCAAATTACTATATTCCTTGATCTCTTCCTTGATCTATTATCGACTTCCCTTCTCTCAACATAAATATTTACTTCCATAGTCACAAGACCATTTTATTTTTCTTATAATTTTAACACAATTTGTAAGGAATTTTATAAATGTTTTCCTCTTGTATAAGTCTAAAGTCATGGTTTTTATGGTTTTACACTTCACTGAATATAGATGACTAGGGGTTTGACTGCTACGACATTCTTTAGTCACGACCTCTTAATATATTGGTGTAAAATACATAAACATGTGATAGATTAGGTCGTAGAAATTAACTAAAGTTATACCAATCAGTAAGTGAAAAGTCTTACACTGATTCTGTTTCTTTGTGAATTAATATAGGAATTCTTTAAAAAGAGATATTATAAGAGGGGTACTAAGTTTAATGTATAAATATGTTAGAACTATAGTAACCCTGAACCACTGTTTGACTATTGTTTCAGACACACACACACTCTCTCTCTTTCTCTCCCTTTTCCCTTTCACAAACATATCCACACGACGACGACGACGATTCAGAGAAGTCAACACAGGCTGAGACACGTTTGGGTATCTGCCGTCGGGTGGTCCGAGGGCGCAGGGACCCTAAGAGGTCCGTTCTCGCGACCTCACCCAACGGTAACGGAAGAGGTTACGTACTTTCACTTTTTTCTTTCACTTCAGCGAGTCAGCACAGGCTGAGAAACGCTGGGGTACCTGGCGTCGGATGGTCAGAGGAGGTAGGTACCCTAAAAGGTCCGTTCTCATGACCTCACCCAACGGAAACGGAATATAATCCTAGGTTTTCCTACTAATTTATTTACATTTTCAACTAATTTATCTCTAATTTTGTCAATTCTAAATTGTATGTATATTTTAATATATCTTACGTTTATATACACAAATACGAACATATAAAAGGTGTAAATCAAAGTTAAAAAAAAGTCCATCTTACCATATACTTTTTTTAGATCTAATTCCGAAATAAGGGAAAAGTCGTAAAATAATTGTTCATGTTCGAGGTGTCCATCCAAATAAAAATAAATTACACATCTAAAAAGTAATTTGTCTCATTTTCCTGGTTTCTACCTTTTGAATGAAGACAAAAAACTTCATTTGTAAAATAACTCTATATTTAGACATCTTTACGGGTTTAGTGTCACATCTCGGGTTTCTAAAAAAAAATTAACTATCCATTATGAAATTACACTAATATTCGTATACGTTGGTCGAGTAAGGTGTCGCAGAATGAATTACGTCATTTCGGTCTCCGTAAGGATACTTTTAGTCCTTGTTCTGTTACTATAGGTGGTAAGAGTGACGATAAATTGTGATTTATATTCCATCGTCGGTACGTCAATGTATTCTCTTTCGTCACTCTCCGGATTCTTAACCTCTCTTTCCTCCTTTTTATCGGACCAAAAGTTTATGTAAATAGACCTTTTATGATATTTATTATTGACTCAAATCGTTAATTGTATGTCTTTAATTATTGGAAGTATATATGTTCACTAAAAAAAAAGTATATATGTTTCTAAAAATTGTTTCACTCGTATTAGAACATTTCTCAAGGGATACTCCTTTATCGTGTAATGAGAGTGGTGAGTTCGGGGAGGGGACGGAGTTGGGTCCGAGTATGGGCCAGGGGGTCTCCAGACGGTCATGGTTTCTTTGGTGATAAGACTGAACGTCGTGATCCAAACAAAGACAAAAACTTTAGGTAAATAGGTATTTAGTTTCATATATTAAACCGAAAATATAAAATTGTAATACAAACACTCTCAGTAAGTCCGACGACGAAATCGTTATTAAACGAGTGACTGAAAGTAAAAAAACACAAAGTGGTACACTTGTGTACGTAGTCTTTAATAAATATGTTAGAGGACCATTTTCTAAAATGTACAAGAGTCAAACCCCACTAATAATTGTAATAATGATTACACCAATATTTGTAATAAAATGTACGGAAAGTACATGTATACATACAAAAAACAATCAACAAAGGGTTTTTACTTTAAACACATAGTATACTGTATGGACACAACCTATATGGTCGAAGATTGTTAATACATCGTATACGTGTAAAAAGACTCACACTATTTGGTAAAATCTTCCGTTTTCTTGTATCCTAAAATACATAATATAGGACAAGAATACTCTTGTCACAGAGACACCACTTAAAAGGTACTTTTTCTATCGAAGACGGTAACCCATTTGACGGTGAAGGGAGTCTTTCATTTAACTGAAAAATAAAGAAAAAAAAAACTTCGTTGTTGATACGTCATTTAAGTCATAGATAAAAGGAGACACTTTATAATTGTTTACAAGGACCGTATATTACGTCACTCATCATTTGTCACTCATAAGTAATTTTTACACATGAAGTTGTTTCCTCTATATGTCTACCGTTTATTCGTATACTTTTCTACAAGCTATAGTATACAGTAATCCCTTAACGTTTAATTTTGTTGTTACTCTATGATGATGTGTAATCATCGTACCGATTTTAAGTTTTGTAGTTATTGTGGTTTACGACCGTTCCTACGTCTCGTTATCTTTGAAAGTAGATAACGACCACCCTTACGTTTTACCATGTCGGTGAAACCTTCTGTCAAACCGTCAAAGAACGTTTACTTTATAAGAGAACGGAATACCAGGTTGTTGGTACGAGGAACCGTAAATGGATTTACTAGACTTTTGTATACAGGTGTGTTTTGGGACGTGTAGTTACAAATATCATCTAAATAAGTGTTGACGGTTTTGAACCTTCGGTCACTCTACAGAAAGTGATCTACTTACCTATTTGTTTGATAATACGTGGGTCTGATACCTTATAATATATCGTTATTTTTCTTTACTCTACGATTCGTTACTTTTTTGTACCGTCTTGAAATGTATGTTGGGTCAAATTATTTTTTAGTTTTTTTACCCGTCTTGTGGATTTATCTGTAAAAAGGTTTCTTCTGAATGTCTACCGGTTGTCCATGTACTTTACTACGAGTTGTCACGATTAACAATCTCTTTACGTTTAGTCTAGTGAAGTATGGACAGTCTACCAATAATAGTTTTTCACATGTACAACCTCCCCTACGTCTCTTTTCCCTTGGGAACATGTGACAACCACCCTCACATTTAAACACATCGGTAATACTTGTTGTTATACTTCTAAGGAGTTTTTCAATTTTTATCTAAACCGGATAGTAGGACTTTAGAGTGAAGACCCGTATATAGACTTCTTTTGATATTAAGTCTTTCCATGTATATAGTGTTAAAGTAATGTCGTGATAAATGTTAACGGTCCTGTACTTTCGTTGAATTTACAGGTAGCTGTCTATGTACCTATTTCTTCTACACCACACACACATATATATATATATATGTGTGTGTATATGTATGTATGTGTGTGTGTGTGTGTATATATGTTACCTTATAATGTGTAGGTATTTTTTCTTACTTTATTACAGTAAACATCGTTGTACCTACTTGGATCTGTAATAGTATGATTCACTTTATTCGGTCTGTCTCTTTACGTTTATAGTATACTATAACGAATATATACCTGAGATTTTTTATTATGTTCCCTTACATATACGTTCTATCTTTGACTGAGTGTCTATATCTTCCATTTCATCACCAATAGTTTCTCCCGTCCCTTCCCCGTTTCCGTATAACGATTTAGTTTCATTGACTAGACTTTTCTGTTGTATGATATACTAAGGTTTACACTGTAACACTTTTCTAAGTCATTTTCCTAGTCACCGTCGGTCCCAAAGTCATCTTTCCTCCCTATCTGTTACTTATCTATCTCTTAACCCTTAAAAATCCTGTTGTTTTGAGAAAACATACTATATCATTTCTATATCATTGTAATATATAAACAATTTTGGGTATCTTTTTTAGGTGTTGTCTCTCACTTGGAATTACATTTGATGTCTGTAACCAATTCATATTACGCAAATACATGAAAGTAGTTAGTATTGATTAATTGTGTGTTTATATGGTGTATTTATTATCTCTTTTAAGATAACCTCAGTTCTTCCTCCATATACTTTTGATACACGTAAAAGATTAGTAAAAAAAGACCTTTGAGTTTTAACGACATTAATTATCTAGACAATTAAATTTTTACCATGAGGATTGCTTCCGGAGTTATAAAGGACTCGGTTCTTCTTCATCTTCACCGAAAAAGTTGGAAATACATGTGTCAAGACGAATAGTGGATAGGGGACTTAGGTGAAAATTTACTTCCTTCAAACTCAATAAAGTTTACATTCTGTTTTTTCAGCATCTAGAAAAACCCTATCATACTAATACCTTAAATTTCTTGTTTTAAGATACTACAAACTTACTTATTGTTAATAGTAGGTCTCAAATTAGAAAAATTTCAGGTAAATGTACCTTTTACTTAGTGTTATTCTACAGTTCGGGGTCCCTTATATTATTTAACAATGATAGAGATACGAAAACCTACAAAAAAGTACGAGATCACGAAAGGTGGATCTTTTGAACAACCTTTACAAAGAGTGTAAAATCTCTTTCATGTAAATTTTTTAACTCGAGGTTTGAGAAGATCTTATAGTCTTTAAAGGTTAGACAAGTTGTAGAAGGTGAACTATATATTTTAAACTCCGGGGTAAACATGTGACCTTAATTTTTTTGGTTATTTACCTCTATTCTTCCAAGTATCAGTTAGATTATAAAATTACGTATACTAAAATTTATAAAAAAAAAGACGAATGTAAGACTTTTGTGACTCTTACAGATATGGTAAAGTAACTACACATCTAGTTTCTGTGTTCACCGGAAAATTGGTACATTGGAGTCCTTTACTCGTGAGTAACCATTTTTAGTTTATCCACACCAAAGTACTTTTACACTTACCATTCTATATCTTATGTCTCTTTTTACGAGAAATACGTTCAAACGATATTACTCTTAGAATTTTCACCCCGACGACTTCCCATTATCTTCCAGATTCTTTTCCACAGGAGTCTACCCTCTTCAATCTCGTACAATCATACGATTATCTCTACTATGTCGTCTCTACCTTTTACGTGCCACTCTCCTTCCCCGTCCCGACGACCTCTCTATAGGAACTCATACACTCTCCCTTACTTTAAGTCCCCGCGCTCAGAGTTCTGACCGGAGTCTACAGTCGTACCTGTTGACTAACTTTCATTGTCCTCTCTTATACCTTACACACCGACGTATCCGTCCTTCCACCCCTCCCTTTCATCATCCTTGGACACCTACCAGAGATTAACGTAGAGTCTTTTTATCCTTTGAGTCTTTGGGTAATTTAATACTGTTTCCTGATCCTCAACCTTTAAACGTTTCTCTCCTCTTAAATCTTTCTAACGGTATTCTTACCATTGTATTTATCCTTTTTTATATCGTTCTTTATGTAGGACAACACGTATAATAACCTAAATATGTCGATTAGTATCGGATTCATGAAACAAAACTTAAGATTCTTTATTAAGATAATTGAGTGGTCATGACTCTGACTTATATGTTCATCTGGTATCACTCTGGTGAATGCTGTTATCTAAAGACTAAGTGCCAAAGAAGTCATTAACTGGTCCCTTAGTTTGCTGGTAGAGACGTCTTACCAATCCTGTACTCACTTACGGTGGAAGGGAGTACAAAATAAGGGTTGCAGTTGAGCTTGTTTCTCCTTTTCGGTTTGTGTGAAGTGTTTGGTTAGTGTTTTCTACGGGATGAGATCAATCATTCAGAGGTCGAAGAGAAACAAAAAACAAACAAACAAACAAACAAAAAATTTTTTGATATTTTCGAAAGGAAGTTGGGAAGGACCAAACCAATAACGAGTCAGCGATTCAGTACAGGTTGAGAAACGTTTGGGTACCTGACATCGTGCTGTCCGAGGAGACAGAAGATGATAGAGGACTTCACACTAGTTTAAGTACAGGTAACTCAGGTACTACGATAGATTGGTAAAGTAGAAGACGGGGGATAGGAATAACGGAAATTAAAAAGGCTCGTAGTCGTACAAAAGGTTACTCAGACGAGAAACGTAGTCCACCGGTTTCATAACCTCGAAATCAAAATCGTAGTCAGGAAGGTTACTTATAAGTCCCAACTAAAGGAAATCCTAACTGACCAATCTAGTGAAACATCAGGTTCCCTGAGAGTTATTAGAAGAGGTCGTGGTGATAAACTTTCGTATTTAAGAAACCGTGAGACGGAAGAAATACCAGGTTGAGAGTGTAGACATGTACTGATGACCTTTTTACCATCGAAACTGATATACCTGGAAACAACCGGTTCACTACGGAGACGAAAAATATACGACAGATCCTAACACTATCGAAAGGAAGGTTCCTTGTTCATAGAAAATTAAAGTACCGACGTCATTGAGAGATGTTACTAAAATCTCGGGTTCTTTTATTTTAGACAGTGGCAAAGGTGAAAAAGGGGAAGATAAACGATACTTTACTACTCTAGTCTACGGTAATAGAATTAAAAAATTACACATAATTCGGTCGTAAAAACGAGAAGAGAAAGTGGAAGTAGTTCTCCGAGAAATCAAGGAGATGTGAAAGACGGTATTACTACCAAAGTAAACGGTTCGGACCGTAAAGCGTACTATATAAGACGTATATTTAATCTATGCGTTCCACTGTTAACTCAGAGAAGGTTTACGTTTTCTACTACCGAATAAGGATGAGATACGAGAAATATGTACGAGACTTATTTATGAGACAAACAAGAGTAAACTCACCAGAAGTAAATAGAGGTTCATTGAAAATTCGGTATAACACATTTATAATGTAAAGTTTTTGATATACGTTAGTTAAATAGTCTTTTTTTCTGTTTGACGAACTATAAAATTATCATTGTTTTGAACAACTAATAAGTGTAAAAAAGTCAATTAACACCTTCTCTTGTACCACATCTCCGTTCTCCCTCCTGAAACTTTATCCGTAGTCAAATCAAGTCAAGTCACGTCAGTGAGTCAGTACAACCTGAGAAACGCTGGGCACTTAGCGTTGTGCGGTCCGGAGGGACAAGTAATGGTTGAGGGCCTCAAGTGAGTCTGAGTGCAGGTAGCTCAGTCACTACGGTAGGTCGGTAGAGTAGGAGACAACAGGGGAAGAGGAGGACGGGGGTTAGGGAGGGTCGTAGTCTCAGGAAAGGTTACTCAGTTGAGAAGCGTACTCCACCGGTTTCATAACCTCGAAGTCGAAATCGTAGTAAGGAAGGTTTCTTGTGGGTCTCGACTAGAGGAAATCTTACCTGACTAACCTAGAGGAACGTCAGGTTCCCTGAGAGTTTTCAGAAGAGGTTGTGGTGTCAAGTTTTCGTAGTTAAGAAACCACGAGTCGAAAGAAGTGTCAGGTTGAGAGTGTAGGTATGTACTGATGACCTTTTTGGTATCGGAACTGATCTACCTGGAAACAACCGTTTCATTACGGAGACGAAAAATTATACGATAGATCAAACCAGTATTGAAAAGAAGGTGTCTCATTCGTAGAAAATTGAAGTACCGACGTCAGTGGTAGACGTCACTAAAACCTCGGGGTTTTTTATTTCAGACTGTGACAAAGGTGACAAAGGGGTAGATAAAGAGTACTTCACTACCCTAGTCTACGATACTAGAAACAAAAGACTTACAACTCGAAATTCGGTTGAAAAAGTGAGAGGAGATAATGAAAGTAGTTCTCCGAAAACTCAAGGAGAAGTGAAAGACGGTATTCCCACCACAGTAGACGTATAGACTCCAATAACTGTAAAGAGGGCCGTTAGAACTAAGGTCGAACACGAAGAAGGTCGGGCCGTAAAGAGTATTACATGAGACGTATATTCAATTTATTCGTCCCACTGTTATATGTCGGAACTGTATGAGGAAAAGGATAAACCTTGGTCAGACAACNGAAAATTGAAGTACCGACGTCAGTGGTAGACGTCACTAAAACCTCGCGTCAGTGGTAGACGTCACTAAAACCTCGGGGTTTTTTATTTCAGACTGTGACAAAGGTGACAAAGGGGTAGATAAAGAGTACTTCACTACCCTAGTCTACGATACTAGAAACAAAAGACTTACAACTCGAAATTCGGTTGAAAAAGTGAGAGGAGATAATGAAAGTAGTTCTCCGAAAACTCAAGGAGAAGTGAAAGACGGTATTCCCACCACAGTAGACGTATAGACTCCAATAACTGTAAAGAGGGCCGTTAGAACTAAGGTCGAACACGAAGAAGGTCGGGCCGTAAAGAGTATTACATGAGACGTATATTCAATTTATTCGTCCCACTGTTATATGTCGGAACTGTATGAGGAAAAGGATAAACCTTGGTCAGACAACAAGGTACAGGTCAAGATTGACAACGAAGGACTGGACGGATATCCAAAGAGTTCTCGTCCAGTCCATCAGACCATAAGGGTAGAGAGTCTTAAAAGGTGTCAAATAACACTAGGTATGTACCTGAGTTTAGAAACGAAAAGGTATATAATCGTGTTACTGAAACTATTTCAATGCATGAGAGACTTACAATATCCAAAGAGTAGTCATTTTACACCATTATTATAGACTCCTGAACAGTTTTCTTGTATATTTCATATGTATTAATAATATTTTTCCTATCACACACAAACGTATAGATACTTCGGTACCAATAGACTAAACAAAAAGTCAATTTTCTAAATGTACGAACTTTTTCAAATTTGTGAATAAATAAATAAATAAATACCGACACGACCAAGAAACTACGAAATACGTCCGAAAGAGATCAACACCACTCACCCCAGTGGAGAGGTCGACACCACGTGTCCGAGGTCCCGTACAAACGAAGTCATCAACACCATGTGCCCCCGAATCAACGGGTCTAGTCCCTAGCTTGGGTACAGGGGACGCAACCGTCCTTCTGAGAATTGATGACTTGGTGATCCCTTCAGGGTGTGAACGAAAAATTGTCTCGATTTAAAGACAGAAGTTAATGATCCTTCTCCTCTCACGGAATAGAATAAATAAAATATCCGACTCATAAACTTCAAGACCTGTGTTTCACTCAAGGTCGTATAAAACCTTCTTTTGTCCACATCTGCCTATCGAGTAGACAAGGGGTATTAGGTGACTCTTAGAGTCTCGTTCAAAAGTTTGAAGGGAATGTGAAACTTTTTCTCAAGATAAATTAAGTTACTTTGTTCTATCTATGGTCATCCAGATTAAGATCTTTAGTTTATTGACTGACTTTTTTCTCACAAACTATCCGAAGACTCACAATTCTTGTTTCAAACAAATACCCGAAGTTGGTCGAGAAATTAACAACCGTATACTTTCAGAAATCCTGAATGTCTTTGAGCAATTAAATATAGATCGAAAGTGTTGACCGAATCGAGACATGTACGTCGTCGGCATAAACGTCGTAAATTTTGAAGGTAAAACGTCTAGGTTAATATGAATTAATCTAAGTACTTTTCTTTTTTAAGTTAAGAGTAAACATAAGGTATACATTTGACTTAATGATAAGTAATATGTATAAAATGATTTAAAATCAATTTTTATGAGTACCCTTACATATAACAATGTTTTAACCATGAAATTTTTACTATGATACTATGTCAAATATATCATAATAAAAAAGGTGTCTACGGTATCTTATACCTTATACTCCTCGAAAATAACTACGTTATTTTTCGTTTGAAAAATTTACCTCTCTTCCCCTAAGTAAACTTAAAATAAACGTTTTACATAAAATCACTCAAAAGTGTTTTATTTAAAGACACTTGATGGTTGATACTATAACGTACACACGACTCAGTGAGTCAGTACAGGTTGAGAAACACTGGGGGTACCTAATATCGAACGATCCAAGAAGACAGGTACCCTAAAATGAAGTCTACTTAAGACCAGTAATTAAAAATTTTTTTACGATATGTTTAGTCTCCATAGTCAAGTCAAGTCAAGTCAAGTCAGTGAGTCAGCACAGGCTGACAAACACTGGGGTACTTAGCGTCGTGCGGTCCGGAGGGACAGGTAGTGGTTGAGGGCCTCAAGTGAGTCTGAGTACAGGTAACTCAGTCACTACGGTAGGTCGGTAGAGTAGGAGACAACAGGGGAAGAGGAGGACGGGGGGTTAGGGAGGGTCTTAGTCTCAGAAAAGGTTACTCAGTTGAGAAGTGTACTCCACCGGTTTCATGACTTCAAAGTCGAAATCGTAGTAAGGAAGATTTCTTTAGGGTCCCGACTAGTTAAAAACAAAGAGACACGATGACGATTCAGCGAAGTCAACATAGTCTGAGAAACCTCATATCGGACAGTCCGAAGAGACAGGTACCCTAAGAGGTCCGCTCTTATGACCTCACTCAACGATACGGGAAGACGTCCCCTAGAAGGACTGGTACCCAATTTGGACAGAGAACGTAGATGGACATAACCGTTCGTCCAAGAAATGGTGATCGTGGTGGACCCTTCGGGAGATCAGAAAGGGTTTTATTAATAACCAGATACCCTTCTCACCTCTTTATTAGAAGAAAATCTTTTAACTGTTAATCTTGATGTCTACTACTTATATATTTTTTCATATTATAGTATACTGGATCTTAATAATTTACTTCTTCCTACTAGTATTTTACGAAGTTGTAAAATTCCTATATAGTGACAATTGATATGTGTTATTCACTTCCGAACAAAGAGTCTTGTCATGTTCATCTCAACTCGTTCTTTTCTGCAGACTATAATTTTTATACATAAAACCATCTTTCTCGAGTTCACACGGTCTACTTTCCTAGTCACACTCACGACAAAATGGACCATTTGTATCGTCAATTCCGGAACTAATTAGAATCGTTTTATCTAAAAGTTTTCTCCCTATCATACCCTATCTAAACTTTCAATTAGACCAGTAGTGACATGAGAATCGACATATACAGATTGTATGTGTATATGTAACGTGACTATAATGTAACCGTTACAATTCTTTTTATGTTGTACTTTTTATACTTTTTACTTACAACCGTTACATGTAGTTATGGAACAATACTAAACCATGAACTGGAACACCTTTCGATGTTTATTTGTCACTTTTAATAAGATCAGAAGTCTCAAGTGGTAAGTTGATATTCGTCTGTGATTTTTTTTTTTAGGATTTACACGGTATTAGTAATCCATAACGTAGAAATGTACTAAAACATCACGATCCGGTACCACTGACGAATTTATTTAGTCTTAATTATACCAAGATCGAACATTTCGGAAAACCCTCTACTCAAAACTCTTCTCTCAATTTTTCACTTGTAGAGAGACATATGGAGGTAAAAGAACCAACCCGTTTTCCCAGTGAAAATAAGGACAGTAAGATTACGTTCCAATCGAAAAAAAGAGAGTGATAAACCTACCGACTCTTAATTTATAAGGAAATTCAGTCACTTCCTATGAATTTATCTCGATCATTTTGTTTACTTTAGAGATTTTACTTCTAGAAAAGTCTTTTAATCGTCGATGTACTCACTGGTTTTTTTAATATAGTGAATTCGATATTTATCATCATTTCCTCCGTCGACTGTTGTATACCTAGTCTATATTGTTACCGTAATTGAGGACTACCTGACTTCCGTTTACATTTCTTTACACTTTGAAGAGAGAGGACATTTGTTCGTTTGTTTGGGACTGTTTAATTAAAGGGGGATCTAGAAATTCTATTGATTATATTTCAATCACTTAAAACCATTTAACCTATAAACCCTATTTAAAATGGACATAGAGTTTTTCTTTTCGGTAAAATGTTTTGTCTAAACAATGACTAGTTCTTCTGTATCCCTAAGGGATGACCGAGTCTACCAATTCTCAGACGGGCGTTAAGACCTCCGTGTTCAAACTAGGGACCCAGACCTTCTAGGGAACATCTTTCTTTACCGTTGGGTGAGGTCATAAGAACGGACCTTTTAGGGTACCTACCTCCTCGGACCGTCCGATGTCACGTATCCTAGCGTTTCTCAACCTGTGCTGACTCACTGATGTGAAGTGAAAAGTGAAAGTTCATCTGTATTTTTTTATCATTATTATAACAATGGACTTTCTTTACTCTCGTGAAAAAAGAGGGAAACGGAGGACACTCCCGACTTCTAACAAGACATTACTTGTTCGGGGCCATCATCCTAAATTACTCCGTAAGACTTCTCTACCCTAGATTGAAGTGACGTTTGAAGTTAGAATATTTTGACTCCGACACGTAAATAGTCTACAGACCGAGAAACCTTAGATTCGGAGGACGTTATTTTCACGACGTTGAAGGAAGAGTAGTGGAAATAAATATGGGCGGAATCTTGTCTAAAAGACTGAGTTATTGGTGATGGTACGTACGTGTCAATGAAATAAAAATTTTTTTTCACAGTAAAGACAGAGTCACTTCGTGACTACTTTATAAGTCTTCAATTCGATGCATTATTTTACAAGTAAACCGATCTCTTCGAATAACAAGTGACGGAAACGGAAGACTGACGAACTACTAGACCCGGATCTACGGTATAAAAGGAAAAGGAGTGTACAAATGTCTTATGAAGACACAACATTTCAGTCTTAGATTACTCATCTTTCTAATTGAAAACCTCTAAAGGAATAAAAAGGTTAAGTAAATTTAACGAGGTAAATTAATAAGACTTTCTGATAATTGTTATGTAAAAACACTAGAACTTGTGACAGAGAACTTCGTCCAACTTACTTCTATTTCCAATTTTTCCGTTCTCACGTCTGAAGGGACCACCAGGTCACCAATTTTGAAGTAGAAGGTTACGTTATCCATGTCCACGTTAGGGACGAGTCTCTCGATTCTAGGGTGTACGGAGGACCGGTTTTTTACTTTGTCTTCGTTATAACGTTGTTTAAGTAACTCCTGAAATTTTTACCAAGTGTATTTTTTTAGTAGTTTTTTTTTATTTATAAAAAATTTTTCACACTAAGTGTCCGACACAGTCCTTTTGTTCCCGGGTAACTACACAAAAATTCCATTTAACTCCGCTAGTCAAGATGACGGGGTAAATTTATGATGAATTAACTTGTTATAGTTTTTAAAGGAAATTTTGAGTCATTTGACGTTTTCTCAAACTAAGACATTACTCGGTTCGACTATAAGTACTCTTGACACGGGAGTACAAACACGGGGTAGACGTATTAGTGATTATGACCTCGGTGAGTTAAAGAGAGTTGTTAGTACCGAATTACTCCATCAAAAGGTGAAATTGAGGTGTACATTAAAAAAAAGAGAGAGAGGCGAAACCCACGTACGATTCGTCGAAGTAAGTATAGACTGAGAAGACTAGAATACCTGACATCGGGTGGTCCAAGGAGACAGGTACCCTAAGAGGTCCGTTCTTATGACCTCACCCAACGAGTAAGTTATAGAGGTTCACAGACGGGCCTTTCGATTGTTAATATATATTTATGTCGGGGTCAAAAGGATTGACGAGGGACATCCTCTAAAGACCTCTAATGCTCATTTTACTGTATTTTGTATGTTCTGTATGTTTTCTTTCTGTCCTGTGGTGAGACCGGTCTCCTTGTTGACCCGTTTGATTAACGGTAAATAATAATATTTCGGGAGGAATCCGTTTTAAGGTCTGACATTCTTATTCGGTAAAATAATGTCACGTCCACGTATGCACAATAGTATATCGTTTCCCCTCACTTTAGAGACAGATGACTTCTCAGACGGGTTTCGGGAGTAGAGGAAGAATAGAGTTCTTCCTTTACGAGGGAGCAAACGTTCCCTGGTAATTTGAGTTCCGACACAGGTCTGAGAAACCGTCTTGCGGAGCATACGGTCCTGCGAGTCGGACTCGTCTCTCTGGGCAAACGTCCGTGTAGAGACGATGGGACAATTGGGAAGTCGATAGTGTCACTGAAATCAACCAGAAGAAACACCATAGACCCTAAACTAGACGGAAGATCGTCGTAAAACCTCTTCACCTAATCAAAGAATGCCAACGGTACTGTTTTATAGCGTTTGACCCCATAAATTTTGTCACCTATAAATAAAAGAGGTCGAGACTTTAGACTTTCAGGTTTTAGTCCTAGACTGTCCCGAACCGAGAGACTTCCGAGATCACCTTCTAGGTAAGGTCCGGGAAGAGAGTCGAAAACAACAGCGATCGTTAGAATCAGTAAGGGATCGAAAATCTATACGACGTGACACGAATCAGCGACAACGCCGGTCGAGAAACGTTGGTGTACCTGACATTGGGCGGTCCGAGGAGACAGGTACGCTTAAGAGGTCCGTTCTTATGCTCTCACCCAACGGTACGGGAGGAGGTCCCTTAGAAGGGTTGGGTCCCTACCTTGGGTTCTGGGGATGTAACGTGCACCTAAGAAATGTCAGACTCGGTGGTCCCTTCGGGTTCTTATGACCTCACTCATCGGATAGGGGAGAGGTCCCCTAGAAGGACTTGGTACTTAGTTTGGTCCCAGAGGACGTAACGTCCGTCTGAGAAATGGTCGACTCAACAATAGTAGTGAGTTTAGAGACGGACGTAGTTGTACACAGGAAAGACAGTGTGTGTCAGAGCGAGACACCGGGAACTGGACAGAAGAAAGACACGTACAGACGGAGACACAGAGAAGATTCCTGTCCTCGGTATAACCTATCCTTGGACGAAATGAGGTCTCACTGGATAGAATTGAGTAGTGTAGACGATACTGGAGTAAAGATTTATTCCAGTGTAGGACTCTATGACCTCACTCCGGAAGTTGTGTAGTAAAACCCCCTGTGTTAAATCGGGTATTGTCTCCCGTTCCATTTCACATGTTTCAAGAATCGACAAGTAACCAATCAATTAATTCCTGACAAAAACAACAACAAAATTATAACACATATATAAAGAAATGAGGGATGAAATAAAATCTCTCCTAACGTCCGTAATTTCTTTTTATTTATTTTAACACTAATTTCTTTTTATATTTATCCTGGTCGTTTACGTTTTATATCCATTTGCATTCTACTCGTTCTTTTCTTCTATTTTATCTCCAATGTCCTACTCTTATATGGCCGACTTTCGTCACATTCCCGATGATGGGTCTAGACTCAAATTTATCATCGAAGGAATAAATGCCGGTAAACTTGTACCCTTTCAGTAGGTTGAAGAGAAAAAGAGTAGACATCATTCTTATTAGAAAACATTAGTCGGACTTTGAAAAGTAGGTCCTATGTTTTATTAAAATTTTCAGATAAAAAAATAGAATCGTGGACTGTTTTCTATACATCATTTACTATCGTTAAAGAGTATACAATGCAATTTTATATATATATATATGTGTATGTGTGTGATTGTAAAAGTAGTTATGATACTCACAAGTTTAAACGGAAACTCGAGGGATCTTCGGTGTCGTTTCTCCTAATATATTAACTTATTCAGTGGTAGCGTAAACCTGTTCCTTTTCGAGTAATCAAGAAGTCTCCTTCGGTTTAAAAATTTACATTAAAAGATCTCTATAAAGGCACACTCCGAAACATCTCTATTAAGACTTAATATGTCACTTTTAAAAGGAAATTTTTCGATAAATTTATAAAACTTACGAAAAAAAGGAATCTTATAAAAGCCATCTTTAAATTTCGTATATCTTACTGTTATGTCTAATAGTTTCTTGATTCTATTATCCCGAAGGGACCACCGAGTCTACCATTTCTTAGACGGACGTTACACTCTCTAGTCCTAAGTTAGGGACCTAGTCCTTCTAGGGGACCTCTTCCTTTACCGATGGGTGAGGTCATAAGAGTGGACCTCTTAGGGTACCTATCTCTTCGGACCTCCCGAGTTAGGTACCACAACGTTTCTCAACCTGTACTGACTCGTTGATTGTGTGTGTCATAATAAAATGATCTTAACGACAAACCACCCTATACATCGAAAATAAGTAGAAGTTTATGGTAAAAGAAGTGAGTCACAAACGTAAATCCACTCTACTCTCAAACGCATTATTAATGGTACAACTAAGTTGTAATGAGAATCTAAAGACAGTGACTAAAGTAGGTTTATTATCAATTCTACCATTTCTCAGACGAACAGACGGACGTTACACCCTCTGGGTCCAAACTAGGGACCTAGTCCTTCTAGCGACCCCTTCCTTTACCGTTGGGTGAGGTCATAACTACAGACCTTTTAGGGTACCTACCTCCTAGGACCACCCGATGTCAGACACCCCAGCGTTTCTCAACCCGTGCTGACTTACTGATTGTCTGTTGTCAATCCATGGAGGATATAAGGTAGTGAAGAGACGTGTCGTTTACCTTTATTCTTAAAGACAGAATAAACACGAATGGAAGATTACTTTCCTCCATCTCTTGTATCTTAGCACATTCACCAACATGAGGACGTACTTCCATTTATCCGCCGGTCGGGACGGCTTACAATGGTGGCATTGGAAGGTCTTAAGTATCACACAAAGGAGAGTTATAGGACCACCTTTATTGAAGCTTTCTCTCTCCACCCCCACCCCTCGTCACCACAGTCTGTCCCAGAGTCTTGTCCTAAAGAACCTCTCAAAAGATCCTTTCTGTCGGTCCTCAAGTCTACTACAACTATAATCTCCGGTAGTGTTTCCACCGAGATTAAGGTAAAGATTATAGGGTCCGACACACTCACATCGAGGGGATGTATACTACAGAGATTTGAGGACTCGATTAGTCTTCATAGCGGAAGATCCTCCCTACTTCGGACCCTGTAAGTCCAGAACACCGTCACCGTTGTAGTACCATAGAAGGTACAACGGTACTTCAATTTTTAAAAAGTCTTTAGAACTTAGTGTAAATGTCCCTTTCTAATCACTTTATGACATGACGACGGGTAGTCAAAAGACCGAAGGGTGTACTCTAGGTACGGTCAGTGTCCTGAGTCAGGACAAGGAGACAGGAAATAGAGAAGAGGGCACAGATCGTCGGGTTACGTTTTCAAGTAATTTTTAGAGTACTTAAAAAGGCAAAGTAATTTTCAGTTTTAATGATTAAAATAAAATAAGTATTACACTGTTTTAAATCTTTTAAAGATGAGGAAAACCCATCTTCAAACCCTTATAACTCCTTCCACTTTTTTATTGAAAAGTAAAAAGGTGTAAGTCTGACTTCAAAAGTCATATTGTCCGACCAGTGAATCCAAGTGAGTCAGTACAGGTTGAGAAAGACTGAGGCACGTGATGTCGTGAGGTCCGGAAGTACAGGTAGTGGTTTAGGGTCTCGGATGAGTTTGAGTACAGGTAACTCAATCACTACGGTAGGTTGGTAGAGTAGGAGACAGTGAGGGAAGAGAAGGACGGAAGTTAAAAAAGGGTCGTAGTCCCAGAAAAGGTCACTCAGTTAAGAAGTGTAGTCCACCGCTTCATAACCTCAAAGTCGAAGTCGTAGTAAGGAAGGTTACATATAAGTCTTGACTAAAGGAAATCTAAACTGACCAACCTAGAGGAAAGTCAGGTTCCCTGAGAGTTCTCAGAAGAGGTTGTGGTATCAAGTTTCGTAATTAAGAAGTCACGAGTTGAAAGAAATATCGGTTGAGAGTGTAGACGTATACTGATAACCTTTTTGGTATCGAAACTGATCTGCCTGTAAACAGTCGTTTCATCATAGAGACGAAAAATTATACGAGAGATCCAACCAGTATCGAAAAGAAGGTTCCTCGTTCACAGAAAATTATAGTGTCGACGTCAAGGGTAGACATCACTAAAACCTCGGGTTCTTTTATTTCAGACAGTGACAAAGGTGACAAAGGGGTAGATAAACGGTACTTCACTACCCTGGTCTATGGTACCAGTATCAAAAGACTAACAACTCAAAATTCGGTTGAAAAAGTGAGAGGAGAAAGTGAAAGTACTTCTCCGAGAAATCAAGAAGAAGATACAGACGGTATTCTCACCACAGTAGACGTATAGACTCCAACGACTATAAAGAGGGTCGTTAGAACTAAGGTCGAACACGAAGTAGGTCGGACCGTAAAACATACTACATGAGAGATGTCTTTAATTTATTCGTCCCACTGTTATATGTTGGGACTGCATGAGGAAAGGGCTAGACCTTGGTCAGACAACAAGGTACAGGTTAAGATTGACAACGAAGAACTGGTGGAGTCCTCCGTCCAATCCACCAGATCATTAGGGTAGAGAAATTCTTAACAGGTGTCAAATAACACTAGGTGTGTTAGTTTCCACATCGACATCTTTGTCGGAAACAGTAGTTTGAAACACCAGGAGTAACAGTGACGGACAGAACAGAGACATATACTGGGGTAACACAAGGAAAAAATACCGACTCATCATAAGGTAACGTATACACATGGTGAAGAAATAGGTAAGTAGACAGTCACCTGTAGATCCAACGAACGTACAGGACCGATAACATTTATAACGACGTCACTTGTGACCCCACGTACACGGAAAAACTTGATACGAAAAGAGTCCCGTAAACGGGCCCTCACCCTAACGATCCAGTACACCATGAAGTTAAATATCAAAAAACTCCTTTGAGGTATAACAAGAGGTATCACCGAGATAGTTAATGTAAGGGTAGTTGTCGGGTTCTCCTAAAGGAAAGGAGGTGTGGGAGAGATCGTAAATAGTAAACATCTAAAAAACTACTATCGGTAAGACTGACCACACTCAATCATGGAGTGGTAGAAGAAAAGAACTAACGATATATCGATTCTAGTTGAGTTCCTATTAAGATGGGGATAGGAAGTACTAAGAAAACCCTTCCCTCAACGAAGTAGTTTCTTTTCAAAACACTCTGTCTTGTCTACGGGAACATAGGAACAAATAAATAAAAAAGAATACAGAGTGTCTTATTAGTGACCGTAAATACATTTTTAGTTATAACACAGATAACTTGTACCGGAGTTTATGTGTTCGTCCTTTTTTCAACAATCCCTTAAATAACTGGAGATAGGATAAAATCCAAATAACATTTTATATAAGTAGGTAAGTTAAATCACTCTAGGACAAGGACGGTATCTTAGCGGAAATACCTTTATAATCTGACTACTTCTTAGGGACAATCCTTATATCTACTGATACTATGAAGCTTCAGAAAGTGAGGAGTTCTACTCTTTACTGAGGGGTCTGTTCTTTTTGATCCACATGGGTTCAAATTGAAGAATCGGTTGTAGATTTCATTTCAACAGTAAAAAGGAAAAAAACCATATACTTAAACGAATAATACGGATGGAGAGAATGAGACATTACATTTTTAACGGATTGTACTGACAATCGTAAATACGTAACTCCCACTAAAAAATGTGTCAGTGTCTCTTCTTAGGTGAGTAGAGTCTAAAAGACGATATAAAATCGGAGGATCAAAAGGGGTACGTCTTTGACGAAAATCATGAAACACCACCTTTCCACCCTGAATCAGGGTAGTGGTTATGACGGAACGTAAACGTATCAAAGTAAGGAAATTCAGAATATAAGTTTTCTCGGAACAAAATAACTAGGTCGGGTATATAACGTTTTTCCAAGATCCTGGGACTCATAAGGTCAGGGAACTTGACACCTTTTTGTGATTGCTTATATAACACGTCCATGAGTCCCCGGACTCTTTATAAACCAGAATCTATTTATCTATTTTCAGAATAAGAATCTTGACTCACTGTATCGAGTTGAAGGTTTCCTATTACCACTAAATTGGGTTTTACTTTGTTTCCTACCTGTCAGTTTATATAAAAAAGACGAGGTCGTTTTCTCTAAAACTTCTTCAGTTCTTTCCCAATGAGAACTCGGGGGTTTCCACCGTATGTTAAGAGTGGTCAGACTAACATGGCATGTCGTCTAGACAGATGGGTAACACTATTCAGTAAACATCCTTGGGAGTAAAGATATTGTATATAAGTTCGGAAGGTTCATAGTAGAGAGAAGTACAATAAAAACAGATTGGATTGTTAAACGAAAACAAGTTGTCTAAATTAAATGAGGAACCAAGGGTCGATATAAATACAGCGGACGATCGTATCAGGGGCCAACATGGTACATCTACTCTGGGCTCCTTTACGACGGAAAGATACCGTGAAACGAGACTGACCACCGACTGTACCCGAGATGAAAGAGGACATTCCATGAACCCTACAAAAGGGGGACCACAACACGGATAAAATCTCCCATTAGATATACTAGGTAACGGTGGTAAAAAGGACGAGAGGAAGATACGGGAAAAAGGCAAAGAGGAAATTGACTGAAATAATGGTGGTTTGTGGAGTAAAAAGTCAGACCGAAATGAAAGAAAGCCACAGTATTTGAGTCCCGGTTCATTCGAACAGTCTATGAACCATTTGTCAAAATAGAAATTTAAGACCGGAAAGAACCCGAAACCTTTCAACAGAAGAAGAAAGAAACAAAAAATTGATCTAAAAATTTCCCGTCAAAATTCAAAGATCCTTTTAACGCGTCTTTCATATCTCAAAGGCTAATGTAGGGGAGGTGTGTGGGGAGGAAAGGGGTGTGTGTCGAAGTGGATAATTGTAAAGACAATCACACTTGTAATAATGTTAATCAATTGTAAAAATTTTTTAACAAAAATTAACTTCCTATTAACGAAATGTTACAACACAACCAAAGACGGCATTCAGTTGTACGTAGTTGGTATCCATATGCATTCCGGGGACGGAGGACTTAGAGGACGGTGGAGGGTGGGGTACGGTGGGGAGACACACGACACGACGTGAATCGGTGAGTCAACACAGGTCGAGACACTGGGGTACCCGACATCGAGTGGTCCGACGAGACAGGTACCCCTAAGAGGTCCGTTCTTATGACCTCACCCAACGGTCCGGGAGGAGGGCCCCTAGAAGGGGTGGGTCCCAAGCTAGGGTCCAGAGGGCGTGACGTCCACCCAAGAAATGGTCTACTCGGTGGTCCCTTCGGGGTAGGGTGATCTGGCAGTCTCGCGTGGCCGAACTCGAGGGACACAGTGTGTCGTTTAAGGGTCACCGACAAAATACATATCCATATACAAAGTTACAATGAGAGAGTTAAACAGGGTAGCAAAGGAAGGGGACGACACAGGTGTTCAGACCGGAGATAGAGACACAGAGATAACGACGGGATGTTTATCCAAGTAGTCATGGTAAAAAGATCTAAGGTATATATACGTGATTATAAAATTTTTGTTTATACTATAAACAAAAAGAGAAAGACTGAAGTGAGATATGGTCCAAGATCCAAGTAGGTGGAATGATCTTTACTGAGTTTAAACAGGGAAAAATACCTACGTTATTAGGTAAATAAACATTATTTCTTGATGTTTAAGAAATAGGTAAGTAGACAACTACCTGTAAATTCAACGAAGGTCCAGGACCGATACACTTATCACGACGTTACTTGTAAGTCCATGTACGCAGAAAAAGTTAAAACCAAAAGAGTCCCATATAAGAGTCCTCATCTTAAAAACCCAGGATACAATCGGTATCATGACATGTGTAAATATTAAGTAAAATTAATTCACCCTACTCTACTGATCAAACGGTAAATTTACGTCTGAAAAATTCCTTTCCTTCAGACAGAAGAAGTAAGTGTTGTCTCAGGAGTATCTGATCGCGTCACGGATATTCCATCGTCATATGTTATTTATAAACTTCTTTAGCAAAAGGAGTAGTGAAAGGAAAAGGTAACCCGATAAGATCAAAGTGTCTCCGTCATAGAGTTTTAGAACAACTTTTATGTTTATTGGTAAACTTTTGGAGTAAAAGATAAAACTTGATAGATAAACTCTCCGATCCAAACGAAACTAAAGAACCTTTGTATAAGAAAAAAAAACTCGTAATAAAAAAAAGAAGATGCATGATATCATTACAATTAGAACAACTATTCCTACATATTCAACTTTATCTTTATTTTGCACAACACCCGTGACCACTTCTGTGGACATAATTTAATATCATCTAGATAATAACACGGGGGTCGAAAGTAGACCTAATCTTTGTAAATGACACGTTAAAGTCTTTATGACGTCGAACTCTACTCACTCCTGTTTTAGTCTCGTTCTAAACCTTTGACACGCAGACGTTACTTCTCAAAGACAAAGTACAAAGGATTTTGGGAATCCTCAAGACAAGCCCCGAACGGTACTGACGAGAACAGTTTCGGTCAGGGACATCCCAGGAAAAATGACTCGTCCTCCGGAAGACAAGTCACGTCTTTTGTCTTGAAAAGATGTCCGTAGTCGACCAAACTTTACTCAGAGGACTAACAGGGTGTCCTTAGGAGTGGAGAATTAGATAGGATACAGTATCTACACCTGTCCTGAGGTGACACCAAATGAAACCAGTAGACAATACATTTGACTTTCACTTTCACTTCAGCGAGTCAGCACAGACTGAGAAACGTTGGGGTACCTGATATCAGGTGGTCCGAGGAGGCGGGTACCCTAAGAGGTCCGTTCTTACGACCTCACCCAACGGTAAAGGAAGAGGTCCCTTAGAAGGGCTGGGTCTCTAGCTTGGGTCCAGAGGGTGTAATGTCTCACTCACTCACTTCAGTGAGTCAGCACAAGCTCAGAAACCCTGGGGTACCTGACATCGGATGGTCCGAAGAGGGAGGTACCCTAAGAGGTCCGTTCTCATGACCTCACCCAACGGTAAAGGAAGAGGTCCCCTAGAAGGACTGGTTCCCTAGCTTGGGCCCAGAGGGCGTAAGGTCCGTCTGCGGAATTGGCGACTCGGTGGTCCCTTCGGGTTGACTCGGTGGTCCCTTCGGAGAATCCGTTTGTTCTCTGTCCTTCGGGTTGTGTTCTATCGTTGTAAAACTCATTCGGGTTTTATCGGGTCCCGTCTCCAGAATACTTCTCTCTTTTTCCATTTGTCTTAAACCGATTGAAAGACCAAAAGATCTGTAGAGTCAACTTCTTGTTCAGTACACTCTATGGGTTGTGTTCACTCAGAAGTCGTTGATGACTGACTTTATCCGTATCCTTTGTGGTTACTTATGGTACATAGACTCGGGACAAAAAAGAATTTGAGGAAATTGAAGTAGAGTACAAGACATCTGAAACAACTGTGAAGAGTAAAAGAGACTGTACCTAGGGTGAAAAGAAAATAATAAGTACACAGACGGATTAACGAAGGGTGCATCGAGTACGAGTGGAACACGAAAAGGGAGAGAGTGTAGGTAAATTTTATACTGAAGGGACACATAAATGTCCGTCAAAAACTACGCGTGTTCGACGTCAGGAGAAGATAGAGGATCCTGTGATTTTACCTTCTACTTCATCATCTCCACTACCTTCCCTAGGTCTGGAAAAAACTTTGATCACCAGAGTAAACGTCCGCAATCGTTACTTCGAGATTCCCGTGGCACTACCTCTCTCCACCAATTAGTCGAGTAGAAGGTATCGTCTAGGAGCCGAAATCCACTATTTCCACAGTACCCAGAACTAAGATGAAAAGAGAAAAATATGGGTTCTGTACACAATACATAAAGACAAACCCCGTAGAAGTAAAACGGTTCTTGAACGAACCAATGACCGTGAGACGTAAGAGTAAGTGATACTCAATTAATCCAAGTGGAGGCGTTGGACAACCTTCACCTCGTTAACGACCCTAAATTGGTCATTATTCCTACTCTTAGACGAAGAGTGCAATGTTAAGAGTAACCGAGTTTATTATTGAAAGAAAAGAAGAATTGAACTACGAGTGACTTAAAAGTAATTGTAGGATATGGATGATTCAATGTCTTATCTTTAATTTTATGATTGTCACACCGAAGTTCTTATATTGTTCCGTACGTTATGAGGTATCACAAATGTATTAGAGTACTCCATCAAAAGGTAAAAATGATAGACATGAAACATTACGGAAAAAAACCCCCCACCCACCCATCCCCTTACTTATTATCTCCCAGTGGTAAGTCCCTAGGTCTACTCTTTATTTTATCAAGTTGACGTGACCGTAATAGTGACAGTCAGTGACCCCGAGGGGACCGTCGAGTCACCATTTCTTAGACGGACGGTTACGTCCTCTACGTCCAAGATATGGACGGACCAAGTCTTTCCAGGGGACCTCTTCCTTTACCGTTGGGTGAGGTCACAAGAACGGACCCTTTAGGGTACCCATCTGCTCGGACCGTCCGATGTCAGGTACCCCAGGTTTCCTCATCCTGTCCTGAATAACTGATTTGTTATTGTTAACTAATGATTTTGTTACCTGAAACCATTAGAAAATAAACCAAAAAATTTTTCTAGTCGGATTCTCTTTTGGACTGGTAGACAGTCTCTGACTTACAAACACATGGGAGGTTGACATATACAACTTTAGTATTGTGGGTTTTACACTACCATAAATCTTCACTTCGGGAACACTGTAAGTCTATTCCACTACTCTCACCTCGGGACTAATACTCTAATCCCAAGAATATTCCTCTATTCTCTAGTCTCGGGAGGGAGAGGGACGGGACATTCCTGTTTCTCTTCGTCCAGTAGACGGTCGGTTCTTCTCCTGGGTGTGGTCTTGGGCTGGTGTAGCCGTGGGTCAGAGTCTGGAGGGTAGAGGTTTTTGTATTTAAAGATAACGAATTCGGTGAGTAAGATACTGTAAAACAACAACGTCAACTTGATTTTGTCATCATCACGGATCTATAACTGTTATTATAATAATAAAATATAACGATGACGATGACGATACAGCGAAGTCAGCACAGGTTGAGACACGCTGACGTATCTGCCGTCGAGTGGTCCGAGGGGGTAGGGACCCTAAGAGGTCCGTTCTCGTGACCTCACCCAACGGTAAAGGAAGAGGTTACGTACTTTCACTTTTCACTTTCACTTTCACTTCAGCACAGATTAAGAATCGCTGGGGTACCTGACGTCGGTTGGTCCGAGGAGGTGGGTAACCTAAAAGGTCCGTTCTCACGATCTCACCCCACGGTAACGGAAGAGGCTAAAATATAACCGGATGGATATTTTAATCTTGATAACTAAATTTCTTTTTCGAATGACTACCTACGTACCGAAATCTTAATGCTTAGAAAGTGAGTGAGGAATTAGATGTTCTACCTGGAAAACTATAAACCTCCTTAAAATTTCCGTTAAAGGGACTAGAGACCAATTTTGAAGGGGTCTATGTGGTTTATAGTAGTTTCATTTTTAAATAAGAGTGGAATTAAGGAACGTAAAAAGTTGTTTAGTTTCTTTATATCAGGTAAGTTATTTATCGGTCGGAGTCGGTAGTCATAGATACGACTCTATGAAAAGGAGGACAGACTCTTAGAAACACATCATCACAAAAGGACTAATACCGTCTTTCTTGAGAGATTCATTGTAACTTGGGTCCAGTGTATACGTCAACCGGGTTTGAAATGACAATTAGTTAACAGAATCGGTAAAATACCAAAAATAGATTAACAAATAAGCACCCGACTCGATTATGGAGAGTCGGTTCGTTTAAAAATACCGAGACACATATTAAAGACTTGTTTATCCCATATATTACCGTTATTTTCACGACTGTGTGACGAAAGAGATTGCCGTACTCACCGGAGCCATAATGTTTCGTGTGAAAATAACGTAGGAATATGGTCCAGCAAATATACTTCGTACCTAACTTTATATTAAATCTTCATACTACAACCGTGAACTTGGGGCATCGATCTTATACTTTCGGTAGTTTGTTTATTTGTCTGTTACATTTACTAGGTCTTTGTCTTTTGTTGACTAAGTGGTTCCGGAGATTATTAAATTTGTACCGATAATCTCAGAAAATCTCACGTACAGATTTAGTCCGAAAACCTTTTTGTTTTTTAAAGGGAATCAAGAATAGGTTTAGAGGAAACTTAACTTTACAATTCTGTCAACCCTGATATCATGAAAACCGGATTTAATTTCTTTTTGAAAAAACAATTATTTTTGGTTATAACATACACACACATAAACAGACACACACACACAAACACACACACACACATTCCTACAAAAGAACCCTACGATTTAAATCCCTTGTTATAATAACTGGTATAGGTAGGAAAGAAATTAAATTGGAGTTATAACTATAAGAAAAAAGTTTGATCGTTCATTTTATTCGTTCTCTTATCCTTTTACTTCTTTCGGTAAAGAGAGAAACTGTCATAAATGATTTGTAGTAATTTCATCAATGTCGTCCGAGGTCCGTAACCCACCGACTAATCCTCCCAACTAAGACTTTAGAGTGCACAACTATTTAGGTCGTTTGTAATATTACCTGACTATGACATCTTCCTTTTCATCCTCTACTCAATCATTAACTCATAAAGATAGAATAGATTCCAAGCTAAATAGTGGGAGAGGAAGGGAGAAGAGAAAGGACTGGGATGAGGATGGAGTTTGAATGACTAATGTCATACACCTCTTTGTGATAATGAGACCTTTATATTCTTTATAAGTGAATTACTTACTGTCTCACCTAATCACGTTCTTTCTCTTAATTGACCTAATCCCTTTACACATTTACTTAATTAACTACATAATTAAGTCATAAATTCCCTTGATCTGAGGGGGTCTTAAAATATGTATGTAAGATTGATCACGGTAAAAAACAACAATAGGAAGAAGAAGACAAAACTCGAGTAGAGGGTGGGATTCAAAGAAGAAGAAACAGGATATCAGACAATTCACGGAAAGACGACGAAAGTCCAACGACCTTTAGAGGATAAAATATATGGAAATACGTAGAGGGATGGGATGGGGAGGACAAAAAGGAGGAAGGGGGAGATAAGTCAGTGTAAAGTCTCTTTAAAGACTAGAGAGTTGATCTACGACAAAAATAATTGTACTAAGTGTCAGTTCATATTATTTATTCCTTGTTAAAGGTATTACTAAAAAACGTAATTTTTTTATGTATAAAAAACGAATTTACTGAGAGATACACCTTCATATAACTTGTTGAATGTGTAAAAATAATAAAAGATCGGTGGAGGACCGAGTCCGTAAGAGACAGTAAGATAAAATAGTCACAGAGATTCGGAGACACCTTAAGATCTTTCTAGTACATGTAACCTTACGTCTAATTCGGAGTTTATGGTCGAGGGAGTTGTTGATGATCGGGTCACTGGAACTTGCTCAATAGTTTATTGGAAAACCCGGGAGACGTTCTTCGACCATTATTGATGAACATCAATAATAATGTCAATGACATTATTATGAGTTTCTCATGGAGTGACGTCCGTGAACCATTTATACCATAGATAACTAATTTGCTAAGTTTACATTATCATAGTATTTACGATTCCATCTTTTCATGAACTCTAGTAACTCAATGTAGGAGGAATAAATGCCTACTCTTTCGACTCCAAGTTCTCTTCACTTCACAAAATGGTTTCAAGTGATTTATTAATCTTGTCCCCAATCTTAGATCCCGACTCCGTACTAAATTAATTACTGCCAGTATAATAAAACGTGTGGACGGGGAGTTTCGGGACAGAGTGAAACTTAAAACGACGAAAAATAGTGATACGGGAAGATGGGTGTGTGATAAGAGGAAAGGAGAGAGTAGAAACAAAAAGAAGATTTTCTCTTTTAATAGAACAATAGGGTATTAGTACTTCCCTTGACCTGACAACGAGTGACTCATGGTGGGAGGGAGAGGAAGTCACGAGGATAGTCCTTCGTAAAGGTGTCAGAGATGAACTCTAGACGGTGCAAACTAAGACACAAATGTAACGATTAAAGAGGACCTGTTAGCCAAGAATTAAAACGGAGAAGTTAGAGAAGATTGTCAACTTTACTGGTGGGAACAGATCTTGTAATACAAAAGATCTATAAAAGATCAGATCCTATATTTTATGTATATAAGTAAAGTACCATTTCAATTTAACGAAAGCGATTTTGAATTTGACTAATTTGTTGTACAATATCTATAAAGATTAGTCTTCTTCTATGGACCGAAGGTAAAAAAAAATAGAATGACGTTTTGTAAGAGGTTTTTTTCTCAATCCAACTTTGTCAGTCTAAATTGTGGGAAGTCAAAGACCTAAAGACAAAGAGATTAACACCAAGATGACTTAAATAAAAATAAAAGGAGTCATCAGGAGATTTACAGGTTTAACGGTCTTGTTGTTGTTGTTTTTATATATTTTTACGTATTAATTTAAAAATAGGTAATTTAACAAAAAAACTTTTAAATTTTTGATACACAAAGAGAAAATTTTCTGTATTTTGAACTCTATCTCGATTTCAAAATAGGTTAAGGAAGGTGAAAAGAAAGAGGTTCTCGTTGGTAATTGGACTTCAACCGCGAACAGTTAGATTAAGTACGAAAAAGACTAACTTTATGTATGTTTATATGTATATTCGACATTTATGACGACTGACAAAATTTGTTTAATGTTATAATAAAACCTATATATAAAACGTAGTGATTAAAAAAGAAAAGTCATAAAATACAAAGTTAACACAATTTTGTACATAAAGATTAGATACTTAAAGTTGACAAATTTTTCCCAAAGTACTTGTATGGTCCCAAATAAATAATGTAGGTCAAAACACCGACACTATTCATTACGGTCCACTGGTAAGGACCTGAACAAAGAAAAAACATGAGTATATTCTCGTTGAGATACCTCTTAAGGACTTTCGTCCTCAACGATCAAATGTCGATACTGATAAAATTTGGATTGATGTATAACTATCTAACAAAAGATGTTATTAAATGTCAAGGTGGTCGTCACATTGTATTAAGGGTAAAGTAGTAGAAGAAACTGTTGAGGTACACTACTTCGAGAGAAAATAAGGATAAAATGAAACTTGAAAAAAATAACAATACTTACGGAAAACCCAAATAGTTTGTAGAAAACAAGACATTTATAACCTTACTCTCATAACTTGAAAAGAGGAAAGTAGACAATTACACTACTAAGGGAATGTTGTAAAAAAAGATTACAATTTTGTAGAAAGGAACAGACTTTACTTAAGAATAACCAGAACTACTTATAAAAATGTAAGACTTTAGTGTGACTGTTATAACGGAAATTCTGAAAAGTTGAATGTAAATGTATATTTTAATGGGATAGAAAAAGGATAGAATTTGATAGAACAAATAATGTTATCATATAATCAGGTGTATAAAAATAGAAAAAGACATCTAAACCGTCTTCAGTGGGTATTTTTATATATCGACTTCATAAAAAATTTTTAACAGTACACCTCGAAATTTCAAATACTCTCATTAAACTTTATCCTTAATATACTTTCACATTTATAATCATAAGGGTAAAATGTCAATCTCCACATCTTTAATCCTCTGCAAGGAATACCAGTACACCGCAAATGTACCTCTTCTTCGATCTTAATTTTGTAGGTAGAGGAGTGGTTCCGTGGTAGAAGAAAAAAAAAGAAATTTAGACAACTTTATGTCAACCAATTCGTTTCGCCTTCGGCGAAACGCCACAAAAGTGACAAAAGAAAGTTCCGGACTATCCTCATGAGACAGTAGGGATTCCGGTGTTCACCGGTTGACTCAGACGTTCACTATAGGAAACTATGTACTGGAGGTTTCTCGTATTAAGACGTTCGTGAATTTACTTTTCTCGTAAAACTTGGACGGTCTTACGGGTCTATTATCAACCTAGTGGAACTTCACAAAGACATGAACAAAAGAGACCCCTCCTTATCATTGCAGGATTTTTGGTCTCCCTAAACTTAAGAATGTAGACAACAAAAGGTTCCAGAATTAAAGTAAAACAGTAGGAGAACTATCCCTGGTAGTCCACCACCGACATAATATACGTCCGGAGTCTCAAAATAAGAGAGAACGGTGAACTACTTTCGAGAGAACTCTCGTGTTTACGTTTATATGAGAGTGAAGTCGTCGGTCTCACTTTAGACGTCGGGACCACACACCTAAGAGGTAGTCTCTCGTTCTAAGTGATTTAGACAGAAGACGATACTGAGACCCCTTCGGTAGCGAACAGTAGGACGGCCCATCTCGTACAGTATCGTGGACGAAAAATAACGTGGAACGGTGTTTCATAGGAAAGACCATCTTGTAGTTTGTTGGTTCATAGGAGTAAAGAAGGTTTACGGTCTCATCTCTCCTATGCGTGACAAAACTCAGGTCGAAGTCGACACACTATTCCAGGATACAGGTGAAAAGAGAACTTATTTTCTATTTAACAGCTCCTTTTTTGATTTGGAGTATGTGGTTGTTATTAGTAGATGAAAGTTTCAAATTTACTGTAAAAAGTAGTAACTCTTTTAATTCGTCTCTAATTCTATTTTGTCTTAAAACGTTTTCAAAAAAAATTAGAATCGTACTAAAATAAAATTTAAAGATTTTAGGAACATTGATATAAAACGATAAAAGGTAAAAGACTTTGTATAGATCGTAAAACTTTTTTCAGTTACATATACTTTATAATATGAAAGTATATACGATCTCGTAAATAATAAACATTATTCAGATACTTTTCCCATAAAAATAAAGATTAAATGTCTACTTCCTGAAAATTCAATCCTTAAAAGGCCTACCAGGTCACCAATCCTCCAGTTCGAAGGTGATGTCCCCCCTAATCAAACTAAGGACCAGGCCTTGATTCTAGAGTGTACGTCGTACCACGTCGGTTATTTTGGTTTTATAGGAAATTCATTATACCGGTTCCAGTAATGTTTCGATCTCTTGTCGAGAATTAAACATCGTCTATGACAATCAATATGTAGGTTTTTGTAAACGGGAAGAAGTGACAAAGAAAGAACACCGACTGGATCCTAAATGAGACTCCGTGGCCCATCGAGTCGACCATTGCTTAAGTGGACGTCACGTCTTCTAGGGTCAAACTAAGGATCCAGTCCTTCTAGCCGACCTCTTCCCTATCCGATGGGTGAGGTCATAAGAACCTGAAGGGAACACCGAGTCGATCATTTCTTAAACGGACGTCACGCCCTCTGGACTCAAGTTAGGGACCGAACCCTTCTAGGGCACCTCTTCTCTTGTCGATGGGTGAGGTCATAAGACCGGACCTCTTAAGGTGCCTGACATATCGGGTATCCCAACGTTTCTCAACCAGTACTGACTCACTGAAAGTGTATGTGTGTTTGTAAAGGGGTACGATGGACGGTACACGATTCCTGTCCATCGAGTTAAAAAAAAAAAAAATTTAGTGAAGTCAGTACAGACTAAGACACGTTGGGGTGTCTACCGTCGCGTGGTCCGAGGGGACAGGGACCCTAAGAGATCCGTTCTTGTGACCTCACCCAACGGTAAAGGAAGAGATTACGTACTTTCACTTTTCACTTTCACTACAGTGAGTCAGCACAGGCTGAGAATCGCTGGGGTACCTGACGTCGGATGGTCCGAGGAGGTAGGTACCCTAAAAGGTCCGTTCTCATGACCTCACCCCACGAAGCCCGTTTAAACTCAGAAGATTCGGATGGAAATAAAAGACCCCCACGTCTACCACTAACGTCGGTACTTTAATTCCCTGTGAATGAGGAACCTTTTTTTCAATACTGGTTGGATCTGTCGTATAACTTTTCGTCTCTGTAATGAAACGGGTGTTTCCAGGCAGATCAGTTCCGATACCAAAAAGGTCACCAGTACATACCTACAGTCTCAACCTGACACTACTTTCGACTCACGGCTTCTTAACTACGAAAACTTGACACCACAACCTCTTCTGAGAACTCTCAGGGAACCTGACGTTCCTCTAGGTTGGTCAGGTACTACTTCCTCTAGTCGGGACCCACAAGAAACCTTCCTTACTACGAGTTCGACTTTGAGGTCATGAAACCGGTGGAGTACGCTTCTAAACTGAGTAACCTTTTCTGGGACTACGACCCTCCCTAACCCCCCGTCCTCCTTTTCCCCTGCTGTCTCCTACTCTACCGACCTACCGTAGTAACTGAGCTACCTCCACTCAAACTCACTTGAGACCCTCTACCACTACCTGTCCCGCCGGACCACACGACACTAAGTACCCCAACGTTTCTCAGGTTGTGCTGACTCGTTGACTCGACTTAACTTTGGATGGTAGTCATGGGTTGAGAGGGACGGACTTGACCCAAATCACAAATCTTTGTCCTACATCAAGACCAATTACACTATGATTCCTTTTAGACAAACTCCCCCCCTCCAAGATCTTTCTAAAAAATAACAATTCTTTCTCATCAACGACAAAAGAAGACGACACAAAACAGAGATGTACACTATGTTGACGATACCGGTAATGAAAATAGTAACTCTCCACAATCGGACTCTCACTCTTGTTCAAGTGACTCTTACTGTCCTCCTTTCTTTCAAAGATCTAGAGGCTTCCACACGACACAGGGAACTTATGTGGTTGGAACCTCGATGAAGTTGAGTCTGGAGGAATGAATCTCCTCTTTAAGTAAATTGAAACAACTTCGGTAGACTAGACATAGGTTTCAGTAGGATCGTTATGTTCTCGGTCCAAAGACTGAGTTTACGGTCGTTTATTAAAAAGTGTCTTAGTTGGTGTTAGTCGTCGGAGGAGCACACAGGTAAAAAGTGACTTATTAATATCGACAGTTCATCTTAATCGTAGTAGGAAATCTTTGTCTCAAGTGGTTAAGTTTACGAACAACCTCGGTCAGTCAATTGGATTGACCCCTCCTATCCAAAAACCTTCGGACCTCTTCTCTCGTCGTTGGTTTCATTGGAGGTCGTTTAACGACGGGTCATAAAGGTCTCGATGACCTATAAAAATAAAAATAAAAAAATAAAAAAAAGTTGTAAATAGAGAGAAATATAAAAAAATTAATAAAAAAATAAAAAATTTAAAATTTTAGAAATTAAGAATGTACGCAAGGGTTTATACTTGGGGAGAGGGTGGAGGGAGGGGTATTGTAGAGAGACCCAGTAGGGGTACGTGGTCGAGGTTCGTACGACATAGGACGTAGTCTGTATCTGACCGCTAAGTTAAGAATGTACTATCATATGTACAATCTTACAGTAAGAGGGTTTAGTAGGGTGGGAGAGGGAGGGAGACTCAGGTTTTCAGGTAATATGTGTAGACACAGAGAAAGGGACAGAACGTATGTCCCAGCAGTAACGGTAGAAGGATTTAAGGTATATATACACAATCATATGACATAACCACAAAAAGAAAGACCGAATGAAGTGAGACATATTAGCCGAGGTCAAAGTAGGTAGAGTAGTCTTGACTAAGTTTACTTAAGAAAAATTGCCGACTCATTATGAGGTAACACATATACATGGTGTCGAAAGAATAGGTAAGTAGACGACTACCTGTAGATCCAACAAAGGTACAGGACCGATAATATTTGTCACGACGCTACTTGTAACCCCATGTACACAGAGAAAGTTAAGACCAAAGGAGCCACACATACGGGTCGTCACCCTAACGACCCAGTATTCCATCAAGATAAACGTTAAAAAATTCCTTAGAGGTGTGACAAGAGGTATCACCGACATGATCAAACGTAAGGGTGGTTGTCACATCCTCCCAAGGGAAAAGAGGTGTGGGAGAGGTCGTAAATAACGAACGTCTAAAAACCTAGCGTCGGTAAGACTGACCACACTTCACCATGGAGTAACACCAAAACTAAACGTAAAGAGATTATTACTCACTACAACTCGTAGAAAAGTACACAAACAATCGGTAGGCATACAGAAGAAACCTCTTTACAGATAAATCAAGAAACCGGGTAAAAAACTAACCCAGTACATAAAAAGACCTTAACTCGACGTCTTCAACAAACATATAAAAACTCTAATCAACAAACAGTCAACGAAGTAAACGATAATAAAAGAGGGTAAGTCTTCCGACAGAAAAGTGGAACGAATATAAAAGGAAACAACACGTCTTCGAAAAAATTTTCTTCCAAAGTTTTCGTCTTAAAACTGTCCCTGTCAGAACTAAAATTTTAAAACTGGTGACTAAATAAAATTTTTATACCTTCGGTTTGTATCGTACGTACGTGAAATGTGACTCTACAAATGAACAGTTAGCCATTGTAGATGGAATTTTCTGATGGTAATAATAGTATAGACAATAAATCAACACAGTATACACACACAATCCACGAGTTAACACAGGCTTAGAGACACTGGGGTGTCTGACCTCGAGCGGTCCGAGGGGAAAGGTATCCTAAGAGGTCCGTTCTTATGACCTCACCCAACGGTAAAGGAAGAGGTATATAACTATAGTTTATTAAACACACTAAAAATGTGATCGGAAGTTTTTTGTCTTTGAGTCGTCACGGTTCCTCTACCAGGAAATAGAGGTGAGATTGAAACTCGTGTTTGACCCGGTGTGGGGAACTCCTATAAGAAAGAACTGTTTAGTACCGTAGACGTCTTTAAGAACCAAGAGTTTTTTCATCACTCAAAACAACAACAACAACAAGCAAAATTACCTTTCAAACGAAAATACCGAGGTTTTACGGCTTCTTATAAAAAATTGTAAAATCTTGAAACTCTTCGAATACCATTCTAAAACTTTAAGTAGACTTCGATTAACTTTATAGTGTCTGAATGAGTTCGGAAATTCCTTGTCGGTCTCGAATTCTTTCTTACTTAAGTCCTCTCCCGAAGTCTTAAAATCCTAGTGTTGAACTGTATAGAATTGGACCTTATTACCATCACCATTTTTATAAAGGGAAAGAAAAAGAAACGAAAATTTAACATAAAAAGGATTAATAACATCGTGTACTCGTAAGATCTTGTAGAACTTTCATCATTTCTAATATTTTATAGTTTCACTTACAATTTTTTTTAACAGTGGTCTGTATTCATTATGATTATAGAACCATATTAAAGAGAGTCACAGGAATAAAAAAGGTTTAGAAATAGAATAAATAAACCCTAGTATACTGTATTATGAGACATGGAACAAAAGAGTAAAATTGTAATAACTTAGACGACTTAAAACTACGGTCGAACTAAACACTATCATTATGTCAAACCAAAAAAAAAAAGGAGATCTGTAATCCTAAAAATTTTAAATACAGACTTTAAGTTAACAACACGGCCGTACATGGAATGTGATTAAAAGGGACCTTACGTGAACTAAACACCGTTATCGAGAGAAACAGTGGGGTACTTTTACAGACAATTTATAAGACGAAGATAGAGTCAACGACACACGCGAAAACCTTTTAAACTCATAATTCAGTATCGAGACGACAAAAAGGAGAGACTCGAAAAAATTTCTTTATTAAAGTCCCAAAATAAACGGTAGACTCTGTATAAGTTCCAAAAAAAAAATTAAATTTTATTATTATTAAGTTTGAGATCCAAGGGGAGAGAACATTATAGAAATATATCCAGGTCAAAATAGAAAAATTATGAGATATTTCGTATTACTCCTCTTCCGTTACCGTGGGGTGAGGTCATGAGAACGGACCCTTTAGGGTACCTACCTCCTCGGACCATCCAACGTCAGGTACCCCACCGATTCTCAACCTGTGCTGACTCGATTCCTTATAGTGAATCTTCTTACAAAAGATTTACTGTTCCACTTCTCTCACATGAGTCTGGAGAATATACAGGGGTCCTCGTCTTCCTTTGTCGGAAACCCATGTAAGACGATCATAAATGGGTCGGACAAATAGATGAATCAGGTGTAAAGATGTCCGTTCATTCTTGACTCCTACGTTACATTTGAGAAGGGTGAAGACCGGTAGACACCAGTATAATATCTGATCTTTCATTAACATGGGCTTAATTTCAATCTTTAATTCTCAAATTTGAAATGTCAGATCGTGTCATTCAACTAATGTCCATAAATAGAAGTACGAATGAACTAATTAATTATATTTTACTTCGTTCCTTTTTCAATGTTTGTGTTTTATGAATACATGTCCGTCCTGATCTTCTTACTGTTTCCTCTGTCGTCACCTTTTCTCTAAAGTTGATCAAACCCTTTCTATATTCTATCACTTCAACAGAATTCTTATCGTCTCTTCCGATTTTAGTTTTATGAGGATATTTCCCTATTACTACTCTTTCAGATGGGTAATCTCGGCAGTCTCTCAGAGTCCCTTGTGAATTCCAGTCCTCCTCCAGACTCTATCTTTTTATACCACTTTAAATCTTCAGAGAGAGGGTCATCCTACGTGGGTCTTATGAGGGAGCAGGGGTCAGTGACGTCTATATCTGAAGAGTGACTTCGTCAATTTGACTTCCTAAAGAACTGACACATCGGATGTCTCCTCCCACACTATTACTCGTCCTGATTGAGACTACCTACTACACCCATTCCTACGAATATTTGGTACTCCAGGGGTACGAAGGAGTGGACAACCAAGAGTCTTTCGTCTATTGGTCCATTTTTTACATATGTGAATGATGTCCGTATGGAACAAAATAACACGAAACGTTTAAAAAAAGGGGGTGTTTAATTTCCAAAGAACCGTAGGGACATAGGTCTTTTAGATAACCGTGGCAAAAAACAAAAACAAAAAGGTTGTCGTAAAAGAGTGAAACATAGAGATATAGTGTAAAAACATTAAGAACGTTATAAAATTTGAAAAGATAATGATGAATAATACCACTAGACACTAGTGACTAGGAACTATAATTATAACAAACCCCCGTGGTGTTTGGTGTGGGTACAATTCTGTCCTGTTCCAATTAACTATTTACACATACGCGACTGAAGTAGTGACCAGTCGGTAAGTATGCGGTAGAGAGGGGGGAGAAACCCGGAATGATAAGAGACTCGATGTCATCATAACTTTAATTCGGTCAATTATTGGGTCGTAACCGGAGAATTCACAAGTCACCTTATTTCTCAGTGGACGTGGAAAGTTTTCGATCTTTACTAATTCAAATCACGTCTTTCGTAGAACTTTCGATTCTTTCCGGTTTTTGATCCGGAGAACACGGTTTGTCCATCAGTTCAACACTCACATTTCCCTTTGAAGACCTACTTTAATTTTCACGATGACATCACTCGTGTGTTTACTAGTCTTTCACTTTCTTGGATTAACGATCACCCGACAGTGTTAAGGTACTGTTTTGAATTTGTATACTGTTTAACCAAAAGTACGTACTGGTTTCTTTGACTAAAGAACTCTACCTTAAATGACGACCATTTCTATGACACGTCTGACAACTTTATTGTTTTATAAATCTTATAATGTATTTGAATAAACTATTTCGTCACCGTTTCAAACTTTTCTAACTGAGATCAATCCTATCTTCAGGATACACCCATTTTAACAAAGTTTGTAGTAACGTACGATGTCTCTTCAAAAAACACTTCCCTACACAATGAGCTACCTCGTGTGAAACGAAAACAGAATAAAATTCTTTAACGGTGCTGATGGGTTTGGAAATCGTTGGTGGTGGGACTGGTCCGTTCGTCTAGTACAGTTGTACCTTCATTCTGGGAGGTGGTCGTTTTCCTTAATGTTGGTCGACTCCCGAGTCTACTACCACTCGTATTAAATCGTTGTTTCAGAAAATTTTTATTAAAATAGGTACTAAATAAATAAAAACCGACACGATCCGGAAAAACGACACATCCGAACAGAGATTAACGTGGATCATCCAAATCAACGAGACGCCGTATTCCCTACAAGGACCTAGTCCCTAACTTGGATATAGAGAACGTAACCGATCGCCAAATAAATGGTGACTCGGTGGTCATTTTTTCGGTGAGTCAGCACAGGCTGAGAAACACTAGGGTACTTGACATCGGATGGTCCGAGGAGGGAGGTACCCTAAGAGGTTCGTTCTCATGACCTCACCCAACGGTAAAGGAAGAGGTCCCCTAGAAGGGTTGGGTCCCTAGCTTGGGCCCAGAGGGCGTAATGTCCATCTGCGAAATTGGAGACTCGGTGGTCCCTTCGGGGGTTTGCTTATAGAAATTCGCTTCCATATATGAAACTTAAAAATCTGTAGTACGATAACGATGTCATATATTATCTGTAGGTATATTACATTGAGATTGAAAATATACATGACGACGATGACGACGATTCAGCGAAGTCACACAGGCTGAGACACGCTAGGGTATCTGCCGTCGGATGGTCCGAGGGGGCAGGGACCCTAAGAGATCCGTTCTTATGGCCTCACCCAACGGTAAAGGAAGAGGTTACGTACTTTCGCTTTTCAGTTTCACTTCAGCGAGTCAGCACAGGCTGAGAATCGCTGGGGTACCTGACGTCGGATGGTCCGAGGAGGCAGGTACCCTAAAAGGTCCGCTCTCATGAACTCACCCCACGTAACGAATATACGTGATCCTTTAGTGTTTAGACACACTGAACAAAATAGCGTCAAAAGTGAAATGACGTCACTAGACCTTGGTTTGGACGTCGTAGAGACTCCACACGGAAATGTCCTGGGACTGACGAGAAATCTTTTAAAATATTTAATAAAGAGACGAGAAAACCCTACATTTAGAAGTTGTTGGGTCCTTACAGAAAGAGTTCCTGGACCCTAGGGAGGGAAACTTTACATCAGTAGTTTTTACTATTACAAGGAGAGAGGGTTACAGACATCCTCCCAGTCTTAGACTGAAGGTGCCTCGGGTAATCCTTTGACGTAACGTCCGTCTAAGAAATGACAGACTCGATGGTCCCTTCGGGGGTAATCCTTTGTGTCTATCAGATTAGTGTAACTGATCGGAGGAGGGTTGAATGAAGTCATCAGACGGTCGTCGAGTGGGACACGAATTTTGAGAGAGTAGAAAATAAAGTGTCCTGAACTCAAGTTAGAGAAGGGTAATAACATTATCAGACCTTATCTCAGAAGAAAAGGACAAAATAAGATAGGTAACATCAAAAAGAAACTGTCAAGTTTTTAGGGTCTCAATTCTGGACACCTATGACTTTACACACTCCAGTATTCACAAAATAAAAGTATGACATCCCTCCGAGTAATCGCCGTTCCAGACGAGTGTGTGTACCTCGGAGAGTACATAGAGAGAATTCATCCATGGTCGTCGGTTCTGAGCCATCTGTAAACTCTTTTCGAAGGTCACTATTTATTTCTCTTCTTTTCGGGTACTCTCGTAAATTGATTCACATGTCTCTCTGTCTTTCAACATATTTTCTCTTTCGGTCTCCCCATTACTTTAATCTCCCGATACTAAACTAAACAAGACCTTCTTCTTGAGGTATTAAGTAATCATACCATTTTAAAGTTTCCAAACTTAATGTTCTTATTTACACCTTACCATCGAAATATTTTCTACACTCTTTTATTTTCGTTCTTACGGTTTCTGTCTTTCTTGTGTATGGGGAGCCAGGGTTCTGTTTTTTCTTTACCTCTTTATGTCCTTCGTTCTCTTTTCTCCTTTTTCTCTTCTTTACTTATCCAAAAAATTTTTTCGGATTTTTACGGTCCTCCGTTTTATGTATAATCTTAGAACGGTTAATTTTCTATCTCTGACATTCTGATGTGAGACTTTTTTTAATCGAAACACGACCAATGTTCTCTATTTTATATCCCTCTGTTATTTCAGTTTTCATGTCTTTCTTCTATATATTCGGTTTATGTTTGGTTTTCTTTCCACTGTGAAAAGATATCGGAGAAATATACGAGAATCGGGTCCAAAAAATCACCACGATGAATTTGTAAGATATACGATAGTTAAACTAGACAGCTAGAATCAATGACTGTCTTTATATAATTTAGAAGAAAATACTACCAAAAAAAAAGAAGTATACAAAACTCTGATGTATGATCCACGGTCTTCGAATCTCTATGATACGGAAGAATCATTTAAAGTAAATTTTTTTAGTTTTACATCACTCAGGTTAATAGTAATCATTGTGTAAAAAAAGAATTTCAAACAAATTCGACCATAAGTGTATCGGTGGAGTCGAAATGAAACAAGTATAAGAGGACCACACTAATGAATAAATATATAGGTAGAAAAGAATCTGAAATACAAAAACTACAAACATAACAATTGTGAAATTCCGATTTTAATAAAAATTAGAATAACCTATTAGAAAAATTATGTGAGTCGTATAAATCTCTTTAACAAGATGTCTATACAAATAAAGATAAATAAAAACGGAAAAGGTTAATAGAATAAGTGACGAAAAAAACACACTAAAGAATTGACGAAAAATAATCATCCATTCACATTATTCTAGATTTAAATTTATTATAAAGATTTGTCTTATTAGGTTACTAAATCCTAATATAAGTAAGACCTATTAAAAAAAATTAGAATCTATAATAATAGGTTCCAAAAACAAAGTGTTTACAATGAAGGTTTTAGTCATTTAAAGTAATCATAATAAAATATGTAGTGATACTCAAATTTAAGTAAGAATTAGTAAAAAAGAAGTAAACATCTGGAACAATTCTCATTTTAAGAAGAAGGAGAACTGTAAAAATGTTTAACGTAGTATTCTTTGAGGACTCCCATTCGAGAACAAAAAAATTTTTTCTATATAAAAACCTATTTTGACATAGAGTAGAAATAACAACTTAATATCAAATTACAAAATGTTTAATATTTAACTATTTATACGGGAGAGTCCTTTGACTCGTGTAAAAGGGTGACACACACACACACACACACACACACACACACCAGTAACTAATCACACACACACACACACACACACACACACACACACACACACACCAGTAACTAATCAGACCACAGACTGTTTTACTATAGGGAAAGATCAATTAGACAAAAAAGGAAAGTCCACAAAAATTATAGAAGAAAAACTGAGACACGAGAAAACAAAGTGATAATACGTAGGTGCATACCTAGATGAGAAATAGTACAACGGGCAAACAATACGAGAAACTTAAACATTGAAACACAGAAAGTATTTGTCCCCCTTAAAGAGTCTACAAGAAAAACGGACAAAAAAGAGGGGGTAAGAGACAAGACAAGCAGACCTTTGCTGAAGATTAAATCTGTACCAAGAAAGGGATAAAGAGTCGGACAAAAGAAGAGATGTTTTTATCGAAATAAATAAATCAAAACCGACACGACCCAGAGACAACGACGCGACCGAAAAGAGGGCAGTGTCGCGTGCCACACGAGTGACACCACCAAAGAGACCAACACCTCGTGTCCGAGATCCCGCACACCCGGAGCCACCAACGTCGTCCACGCGCGCCACCAACGCCGTCCACGCGAGCCACCAACGTCGAGGACCCGAGATCTCGTGTCCGAGTTATCAACACCGTGTACCCGAATCAGCGAGACACCGTACACCCTATAAAGGTCTAGTCCCTAGTTTAGAACATGACTGTCCACCTAAGAAGTGGTGAGTCAGTGGTTCCTTCGGGTCGGAGAGAAGTAAAGGTAGAGAAACAGAAAGATCCGAGAAAAGACTCATAATAATAACTAGTAGTAATAATACTACAAGTACTACGAACTTTGTAACAATATGAAAACCAAAATGGAAAAAAATTTCCAAACTATAAATCATTCAGTTGACTTAAAAAGACTGTAAAAAATAGCTATGTCAGAGTTAAGTACACTGATGAAAGTAATACAAAAGTTTTTAACAAAGTTAAAATAAAATAAAAAATAAAATAAAATGAATTATTATGACATAACGAAAACGGTATGTAGTTGTACTTAGACGGTGTCCACATGTACTCAAGGGTTAGGACTCGGGGGGGAGGGTGGAGGGAGGGTATGGTAGAGAGACCTAGTGGGGTCACGTGGTCGGGGTTCGTAGGACATAAGACGTAACTTGGATCTGACCGTTAAGTAAAGAATGTACTATCATATGTACAAAGTTACGGTAAGAGGGTTTAGTAGGGTGGGAGAGGGAGAGGGTGCCTCAGGTTTTCAGACAAGATATGTAGACACAGAGAAAACGACAGAGCGTATGTCCCAATAGTAATAGTAGAAAGATTTAAGGTATATATACACAATCATACGACATAACCACAAAATGAAAGACCGAATGAAGTGAGACATATTATCCGAGGTCAAAGTGAGTGGAGTAATCTTGAATAAGTCTACATAAGAAAAATCACCGACTCATTATGAGGTAACACATATACATGGTGTCGAAAGAATAGGTAAGCAGACGACTACCTGTAGATCCAACAAAGGTACAGGACCGATAATATTTGTTACGAAGCTACTTGTAACCCCATGTGCACAGAGAAAGTTAAGACCAAAGGCGTCACACATACGGGTCGTCACCCTAACGACCCAACTCTGAGTTTCACAAGACACTGAAAACAAAGAAAAATCGGTCCTTGAGATCTGGTAATGGTTTGAACCTGAGGAGAAGTCGAGAAAAGGATCCTGAGAAACCTGGTAAGATGACGGTATATAAGCTTGGAAATTAACACACTTCTCTCAAAATAATACTGAAGCTCTCCTCTGTATATAGAGTAGGTTTAAGATCCGGTCTGTCAGTG
>SJYO01006231.1:68347049-68376107 GCA_006410555.1 Capra ibex | reverse complement strand
GGGGGGGAGGGTGGAGGGAGGGTATGGTAGAGAGACCCAGTGGGGTCACGTGGTCGGGGTTCGTAGGACATAAGACGTAACTTGGATCTGACCGTTAAGTAAAGAATGCACTATCATATGTACAAAGTTACGGTAAGAGGGTTTAGTAGGGTGGGAGAGGGAGAGGGTGCCTCAGGTTTTCAGACAAGATATGGAGACACAGAGAAAACGACAGAGTGTATGTCCCAATAGTAATAGTAGAAAGATTTAAGGTATATATACACAATCATACGACATAACCACAAAATGAAAGACCGAATGAAGTGAGACATATTATCCGAGGTCAAAGTAAGTGGAGTAATCTTGAATAAGTCTACATAAGAAAAATCACCGACTCATTATGAGGTAACACATATACATGGCGTCGAAAGAATAGGTAAGCAGACGACTACCTGTAGATCCAACGAAGGTACAGGACCGATAATATTTGTTACGAAGCTACTTGTAACCCCATGTGCACAGAGAAAGTTAAGACCAAAGGCGTCACACATACGGGTCGTCACCCTAACGACCCAACTCTGAGTTTCACAAGACACTGAAAACAAAGAAAAATCGGTCCTTGAGATCTGGTAATGGTTTGAACCTGAGGAGAAGTCGAGAAAAGGATCCTGAGAAACCTGGTAAGATGACGGTATATAAACTTGGAATTTAACACACTTCTCTCAAAATAATACTGAAGCTCTCCTCTGTATATAGAGTAGGTTTAAGATCCGGTCTGTCAGTGTAAAAAAAAAAAAAGAAAAAAGTTCGATCGTCCCTCTATCTTAAAAAAGGGTTGGTAGAAGTGACTCCCATCGAATACTCTGTATAATAGAAGTAAATGGAAAAGTCAAAATTCTGATTTATAAAAGATTGAGAAGTCCTCGATGAGGTACGTGAATTTCCCCATAAATATTAACATAGGGTCAAAAAGAACCACAAACCATTGACCCCTTAAAAATCTTACAAATCAGACCACAAATTAATATTTATCTCCAGTTATATTAGTAAGAGATAAAACTTTTGGTAAATATAAATATTTAAATGGTTGTGGACCTGTAAGTTTACACAAAATTTACTTTTGTATTAATTTGTTTCATATCTTTATAAAAATTCTAGGAGTATCCAAACAAGAGACTTCTAAAACGACGAAAAAGTTACACAGAAGTTCTTCGATTCTGAGGAATTTATTCAAGTTCCAATTTCTTTCATTTGACTTTTATTTAATCCTTTTTACAGACGTTTGTAAAGATAAAGTGTCTTACTTTTTCGGGGACCCTTATATAGATTTACGTACTCCATCTCTTACTCCGATCTTTCGAGATTGGAGTTTTCACTTTTGTAAGGATTCAAGACGTCCATTTGTTTTCGACCATGGAGAAATAAACTGAAGACATAGGGACGTACGGGGCAACCGTAAAATCTCGGATAACACGAGAAAGGAAGATATGACTTGGGTCTATTACTTTGCAGAACACCCTGATTGGACAGTTGTTAATTCCTTTTATGGGTAAAATTTACCATCTATGAAGGGCAGGAGATAATAACTTGGTCAAAGAGATCAGAGGTTTGAATGAAAATAAAGATTATCGGACCCGAACACAACAAATGGATGACAAACCCCGACCCTCCACTATCAACTAATTCCCGAAGGGACTATCGAGTCACCATTTCTTAGATGGACGGTTCGTCCTCTATACCCAAACTAGGTACGTAACGCTTCTAGGGCATCTCTACCTTTACCGCCAGATGAGGTCCTAAGAACGGATCCTTTAAGGTACCTGTCACCTTGGACCAACCGACTTCAGGTACCCCAACGTTCTCAGCTTGGTTAAATCGTTGTTTGAAAGTGAAAAAAGGTATCAAGAGATTCAGACACTCAGACAAAATATTTATTTAAATAGATGAAAACAATCATTCAGAAGGTTTTGGTTTTAACCAATTTCGTAACTACGAAAATGAGAGAGAAGAAGGAGGGAGGGAGGGAGAAAGAGGTAATGAAGGAGGGAAGGGAGATGGAGACGGAAAGTAAGAGAACGAACGAGGGAGAGAAAAGGAAAGAGGATCTCGTCTACCACAAATAGGTCCTTCATCTATGTTATTTCTTTACTCCTCCCCTAGTCATCTTTGGTTTGCTATTGGTGGTAGTGATTGATAGACTGTGGAAACTTTAAAAGGGGATTTGGGATTACAAATGTATCTCGTTGGTAATATAAAAACTAAAAAAAATTTAAATTAAAACAGAAATTATATCAAATAAAAAATCTCGGCAAAATCCTAGTATCGTTTTAACTCCTCTTGCATGTCTATAGAGGGTGCCTTTGTGACGGGATGTTTACGGAGGAGGTAACAGTCATAGGGGGTCGTCTTTCAATGTAGACAACGTTGACTGACTGGAAATGACAGTAACAATAGTGGGTACTACGCCATATATGATCCCAAGTAAGAACCATAACGTGTCAGATGCTCAAACCTCTTTTGATATTACTGTACATAGATGACAATCTCGTAGTGTGTCACATTAATGTGACGGGGGTTTTAGGAACATGTGGTATGTAAGAAGGATGGAAGGAGACCGTTTTGGCTAGAAAAATTACAGAGGTGGTGAAGTCAAGTCAACCGAGTTAGTAGAGGTAGAGAAACGCTGGGTTACCTGACGTCGTGCGGTTCTAAGAGACAGGTATTGGTTGACGGTCTAGTACGAGTTTGAGTACAGGTAACTTAGCCACTACGGTAGATCGGTAGAGTAGGAGACAGTAGGGGAAGAGGAGGACGGAAGTCAGAAAGGGTCGTAGTCTCAGAAAAGTTTACTCAATCAAGTAGCGTAGTCCAGCGGTCTCATATCCTCAAAGCCGAAGTCGTAGTCTCGAAGGTTACTTATAAGTCCTGACTAAAGGAAATCCTAACGGTCCAAACTAAAGGAACGTCAGGTTCCCTGAGAATTCTCAGAAGAGGTTGTGGTGTCAAGTTTTGGTAGTTAAGAAGTCGTGAGTCCAAAGAAATACCGGACTAAGAGTGTAGGTATGTACTGATGACCTTTTTGGTATCGAAACTGATATGTCTGGCAACACCTGATTCATTACAGAAACGAAAAATTATACGACAGATCCAACCAGTATCGAAAAGAAGGTTCTTCGTTCGTAGAAAATTAAAGTACCGAAGTCAGTGGTAGACGTCACTAAAACCTCGGGTTCTTTTATTTCAGAGAGTATCAAGTAACAAAGGGGGTAGATGAACGGTACTTCATTACCCTGGTCTACGATACTAGAATCAAAAGATTTACAACTCGAAATTCGGTTGTAAAAGTGGGAGGAGAAAGTGAAAGTAGTTCTCCGAGAGATCAAGAAACTACAGACGATATCCCCACCATAGTAGACGTATAGACTCCAATAATTATAAAGATGACACTTAGAACTAAGATCGAACACGAAGTAGGTCGGGTCGTAAAACGTTCTACATAAAACGTATACTTAATTTATTCGGTCCACTGTTATATGTCGGAACTACCTGATCAAAAGGTTAAAACTCGGTCAGACATCAAGGTGTTGGTCAAGATTGACAAGGAAGAACTGGGCGTACGTCTAAAGAGTCCTTCGTCCAGTCCACCAGACCATAAGGGTAGAGAAAGTCTTAGAAGGTGGTAAACAACCCTAGGTGTGTCAGTTTTCTAAACGTTATCAGTTATTTCGTCTACGTCTACAAAAAGACATCGAGAGAACGACAAAACTACTAGGTTTACTACGACCGTTAAACTAGAAACCAAGGAGACGCAAAAGATTTAGGTCGAACTTGTAGACCTTCAAGTAGCAAGTGTATGACAACTTCGGACCGAACCTCTTAAAACTCGTAATGAAATGATCGCACACTCTACTCACGTTAACACACCAACAAACGTGTAAAAAAACCGTAGGGAAAGAAACCCTAACTACCTCTTCCTTTACCGTTGGGTGAGGTTATAAGAACGGACCTCTTAGGGTACCTGCCTCCTCGGACCACCCGATGTCAGGTGCCCCATCGTTTCTCAGCTTGTGTTGACTCGCTGAAGTGAAAGTGAAAGAAACCCTGACTTTACTTTTGACTGGAAAAGACCAGGATACCGGTGACGACTCAAAAGGTTTAAACGACCGTATAACTTACGTCGTAAAATTGTCGTAGTTGAAAATCCTAAACGTTATCGAGTTGACCTTAAGGTAGTAGAGGTGATCGAAAAAAGTATCACTACGAAGGATTCCGAGTGAACTGAAGTGTATGGTCCTACAGACCGGGATCCACTCACTAGTGTGGTAACATCAATAGACGCAGTACTTCTGGAAAAACATATCAAGAAGACACATAAGAAGGGTGGACAAGAATTATAGAAGACTAAGACAATCCAGGCATGGTAAAGACGGGAAATAATACGGGTAACAACGTACTTTACAAGGGAAACATAGAGATTAAAAGAACTTCACTAGAGATCAGAAGGGGTAAGAAAACAAAAGGAGACAAATAAAGGTGACTAGTGATTCCTTCCGAAAACATAGAAAGGAACGATAAGAAACCTTAAGACGTAAACGTATATAGAAAGGAAAAGGAAAAACGGAAATCGAAAAGAAGAAACCAGTGGATAAACATTCTGGAGGAATGTGTTGGTAAAACGGAAAAAGGTAAAGAAAAAGAACCCTTACCAGAACTAGAGAAGGAGGACATTTTACAGTGTTTGGAGGTAGGTATCAAGAAGTTCATGAAACAGATAGTATATATTAAGGAACTTAGATAAACAATGAAGGTCACATATTAAAATTCCCTAAACTACATGTAATATGGACTTACTAGATCACCAAAGGGATGAAAGAAGATAAATCAGACTTAAAACGTCATTCTTTAATCACTAGTCTCGGTGTCAGTCGAGGACCAGAACAAAAACGACTGACATAACTCAAAGAGACAGAAACTGACGTTTCTTACAGTAGTTAGACTAAAACCAAAACTGGTAGACCACTACACTGGTACACATCTCAGAAGAGAACACAACAACCTTCTCCCACAAACGATATTGGTCACGTAAGAGAACCGTTTTGAGACAATCGGAAACGGGACGAAGAAAAACATGAGGTTCCGGTTTAAACGGACAATGAGGTCCATAGAGAACTGAAAGATGAAAAGGTAAGGTTAGGGAATGCTACTATTCCTATAGAAAAAAACCACAATCAAGATCTTCCAGAACATCCAGAAGTATCTTGACAAGTTGTAGTCGAAGAAGTCGTAATAACCGACCCGTATTTGAACCTAATGACACTATAATTCACCAAACGGAACCTTTACCTGTCTCTAGTAAGACGGTAAAAACTCTGACGTGGGTTCATGACGTAAAGTCTGAGACAACTCATACTCCCGATGAGGTAAGGAAGATTCTCAAAGAACGGATGTCATCATCTATATTACCAGTAGACTGAAATTTAAATGTATAGGACCAGGTAAAATAAAGTGACAAAGGATTTTACAACTACAAGTGAGAACGGTAGTGGACAAACTGGTGAAGGTTAAATGGAACTAAGTACCTGGATTGTAAGGTCTAAGGATACGTTATAACAAGAAATGTCGTAGTCTGAAGTGAAGGTAATGGTCAGTGTAGGTGTTCACCCGTAATAAAAGTGAAACTGAGGCAGAGAAGTAAAAGACCTAAATAAAGAGGTGAGAAGAGGTCATCTGGTGTAAAACAGTCTTGAGAGGAGGTAATGAGCAGGTAAAACCCACCGGGAGAGGTTTTAGTGACGTCTACTACTAACGTCGGTACTTTAATTTTCTACGAATGAGGAACCTTCTTTCCAATACTCGTTGGATCTATCATATAAGTTTTCGTCTCTGTAATGAAACGGCTGATTCCAGGTAGATCAGTTCCGATACCAAAAAGGACACCAGTACATACCTACACTCTCAACCTGACACTTCTTCCGACTCACTACTTCTTAACTACGAAGACTTGACACCACAACCTCTTCTGAGAACTCTCGGGGAACCTGACGTTCCTCTAGGTTAGTCAGGTAAGACTTCCTCTAGTTGGGACCTTAAAGAAACCTTCCTTACTACGATTTCGACTTTGAGGTCATGAAACCGGTGGAGTACACTTCTCAACTGAGTAAGAAACCTTCCTTACTACGATTTCGACTTTGAGGTCATGAAACCGGTGGAGTACGTTTCTCAACTGAGTAACTACGACCCTCCCCAACCCCCGTCCTCTTCTTCCCCTGTTGTCTCCTATTCTACCGACCTACCTTAGTGACTGAGATACCTACGTTCAGACTCACTTGAGGCCCTCAACCACTACCTGTCCCTCCGGACCGTACGACGTTAAGTACCCCAGCGTTTCTCAGCCTGTACTGACTCGCTGACTTGACTTGATTGACTTTGGGGTACCTGTCTCCTCGGACCATCCGACGTCAGGTACCCCCAGCGCTTCTCAGTCTGTGCTGACTCGCTAAAGTGAAAGTGAAAAGTGAAAGTACGTAACCTCTTCCTTTACCGTCGGGTGAGGTCACAAGAACGGACCTCTTAGGGTCCCTGTCCCCTCGGACCACCCGACGGCAGATACCCCAGAGGGTCGTAGCCTGTGCTGACTTCACTGAATCGTCGTCGTGTACCGTACCGAGTATCAAAGTAACTCCATAAGTTCCGACGCCAGGTACACTAGTCAACCAATCAAAAGACACTAACACCAAAAGTAAGACACACACGAGACTACCTCTTCCTATTCTCCGAATACCTTCGAAGGACTACCCTTTCTGACTGACACGCCCTTTTACACAGGTATTATGACGGAAAAGATTTTACAGTACCTCAACCTTATTGTGTCATGTCTCGGAAAAGTCTAACCGAAGAAAGTGAATCATTATACGTAAATTTAAAGAACGTCACAAAAGTACCGAACTATCGACTAATGAAAAATCATCAATTAATATAAGGTTACAGACCTACATGTTATCAACAAATAGACAGGTGGATGACTTCCTATAGAACTAACGAAGATTCAAAATCTTTAATATTTATTTTTACGATATCTGTAACTACACGTCCAAAGAACCAGATGTATTCAAAAGTTGTGGAAACCCATTTATGGTTTCTCCTGTTAATGACCTAGTTTATAATTCTCATAATAAAAATCAAAAGACTCTTTGGTGGTTTGACAGAAAGTGTCCCCAACACGGTGAATCGTAAGAGTGTTCGTCACTTACTTAAGGACAATGAGGTCTAAGAATGACCTTTAACTATAACAGTCACACCGAAAAACGGTGAGATTGTTCACACGTCACCATAGAGTAACGACGAAATTAACTACAAAGGGACCATTGTGTACTACAAGTATACAAATAAAAGGTGAAAAGGAAAAAAAAAAAAAAACTACTCCATAGACAATTGACTAGATATATAAGTAGTTAAAAAAATACCAACTCAAAATTATCAAGAAATAGATAAAACCTATGGTGGAAAACTTTCATAAAAAGATGGTCCGACACCTAACAAAGAACAAGAGAACTGTAACAGAAAGTTTTTCATCTTTAGAATTTAAAATTCTAAAATTCAAATTTAAAATTAAATTCAAAATAAATTTAATTTATTAAAATTAAATTTAGAACAGATCAAATAATTCAGAAAAAGAAAATACCAAGTACGGAAACCGTAGTATAGATTTTTCACTAACAGTTCGGATTCCAGTGAAACTAACAGATACAATAGAAGATCCTCTACATATGAAATGCAAATTCAGACACTAAGTAAAACTCAGTTGGAAACACTACCTAAATTCCAGACACGATCTAGGGAAAAAAGACTTGTACATTCAGGTGAAGGTTAACGTTAGATGTCGACAGGTAAGATAGGGTACCTAACTACCACAACGACTTAAGTTGATACAACAATGATTAAAAAGACGTGGGACCTAGACAGGTAAAGACTATCTTTCTCCAACTCCAGAGGTTAATACTACCACCTAAGTACATAAAGAGAACCACTAAGATAGTTAAAACGGGATACATGATATAACCCTACGGGGTAACCATCACATGTACATGGATTCCTAACAATACAGAGAAATCTCTTAACTGGAGAAATATTCATATGTTACGACAATAAATAAGGACTATTGTCAGAACCAAGACTTCAGATGAGAAAGACTTTGATTATATCAAATGAAGGTGAAAGAAAAGTAGTCATAGTAGGTAAGTGAATGGATACCCAAATATAAATTTCAATAAAAGAATATTTCTTACATATCAACCCAAAACGAAACATTAGGTAAAAACTCCTAGAAACAGAATTGACTACGTGAATCTGATGAATACAAGTTTCACTAATCTCAACTTAATTATAGATGGTACAAACAATTGACAAAAATAAACAACGAAAATAAGAAACAAGAGAAAAAAAAAAAAAAAAAAAAAAAGGTGAGATAAGGACGGAAAGCTCCAAAACGAACTTGTAAAATATAATAAAGTAAAAGAGAACAAAGAATCACACACCTAATACAGAAAAAGTGAAAAGAGACGACCAACGGGGTATCAAACGTTATTACTTAGTTTCAGGTGAAAACATAGTGGGACATAGTGACGTAATTCACTTTCACTTAAGCGAGTCACACAGGTCGTGGAACACTGGGGTACCTGACATCGGATGGTAAGAGGTAAACACCCTAAAAGGTCCGTTTTCATGACCTCACCCAACGGTAAAGGAAGGGGTCCCCTAGAAGGGTTGGATCCCTAACTTGGGCCCAGAGGGTGTAACGTCCATCTACGAAGTGAGAGACTCGGTGGTCCCTTCTGGACTATAGGGACGTATCTATCATACTTAAGGAATATGTCTGTATGGAGTCTCTATTTCGTCAAAGTCAAGGTCTGGTGACATTATTCCGTTTAGAGTATTATTTCATTCGGTGTGTTTAAAAACCAAAGAGTCACATATATTTTCGCTACAAATATGATATAAGATCATTCACACGTTATCGTACAGATTTTTACATGTATAGAATTAAATTTTATAAAATAACGATTTTTAAGGTCGGTAGTAAACTCGGAAGTCGTGTATATTAGAAAAACGTTATAATTATAATTTCTAGTGACTAGTGTCTAGTGGTATTGTTTGTATTAATATTACTTTATCAAACTTTATAACACTCTTAATGGTTTTAAACTGTCAGTTTTTCACTCGTTTTCAATAACCTTCTTACGACGATTATCTGAACGAGTTCCGTGTCGACAATTTTAAAAAGTTAAACATTCTTTTTTTATATTATATATAATTACCGTTTTTACAGTTCCTGAGGACATTCCTATTTTATGAGGATTAAAAAGGAGAATAAGGAACATAATGACAACAGTAAGTAAAATGAAATATGGAATTTTATACATTCGTCCCTACACACATGTGTGAATATAGTATGTATTCATATGTATTAGTCTATATAACAAATAATAATAAAACTTTTGTAAGTCAAGTCAAGTCAGCGAGTCAGCACAGACTGGGAAACTCTGGTGTACTTGGCGTCGTACGGTCCGGAGGGACAGGTAGTGGTTGAGGACCTGAAGTGAGTCTGAGTGTAGGTAGGTCAGTCACTACGGTAGGTCGATAGAATAGGAGCCAGCAGGGGAAGAGGAGGACGGGGATTAGGGAGGGTCGTAGTTTCAGAAAAGGTTACTCAGTTGAGAAACGTACTCCACCGGTTTCATGACCTCAAAGTCGAAATCGTAGTAAGGAAGGTTTCTTTAGGGTCCCGACTAGAAGTCTTATCTGATCAACCTAGAGGAACGTCAGGTTCCCTGAGCGTTCTCAGAAGAGGTTGTGGTGTCAAGTTTTCGTAGTTAAGAAGTAGTGAGTCGGAAGAAGTGTCAGGTTGAGAGTGTAGGCATGTACTGGTGTCCTTTTTGGTGTCGGAGCTGATCTACCTGGAACAACATATTTGATTCTTATTCTTTTTATTGTCCAAAATGAAATGGAAGTGAATAAAGAAGAAACCCCGAAGGGACCACCGAGTCTGTCTTTTCTTAGACAAACGTTACGTCCTCTGGACCCAAAATAGGGACCCAACCCTTCTAGGGGACCTCCTCCTTTACCGTTGATTGAGGTCATAGGAACGGACCTCTTAAGGTACCTGTCTCCTCGGACCACCCAATGTCAGGTACCCTAGCGTTTCTCAGTCTGTACTGACTCACTGAGGTGTAGTAAGTGAAGTATGAAATAGTGATCTCTTCCTTTACCGTTGGGTGAGGTCATAAGAAGGGACCTCTTAGGGTACGACACAGGTCAGATGATTGTTCGGGTAGTTTCTGTAAGAAGTAAAGATAATTTCTAAAAACTAGTGTTCGTAAATATAAACCAAGAAAGGATCTTAAAGATAGAGTGATGAATGTATCAGAAACATAAGAACGTACGACTGATGATATAGAGAAGCTGGAGGAGGGTTTCATTAGTATTAATAAAAGTTAAGGAGTAGACTATAAAGGTTGTAAATACGATATAAACTAAGACTCCGAATGAAACGGAAAAGTATAACGTAAAAGATGAATGAAATCACACAGAACATTAAAAAAAGAGTATCAATCTGTAGTACATGACCGATTTTTCTTCATCATATTTATCCGGAAATTATTATAACGCCATTCCATACACACACACACTCATCGACACATAAAATATCAAGACACTAATCCAGAAAGTCACTCGGAAACGGAGACCCGATACTTGAAGTGTGTACGAAGAGGTAAAAAACGGAATTTTTTTTAAAAAAAAAAAAAGGAGGGGAACTATCTTACCGACCTCAATCCATAAAGAACAGGGTATCCAATCAATCCGAGACTATTTATGAGTCGTCCAATTTGAGATCGATTTATCAAAGAGAACTCCCTTCTACAATTTTTGTCTTACGAATACTTCTCTAAAGAGAGAACTCTCAGTGACACTTTCGGACCAACTCGACGTCCTTAATTTGGACTGGGGTAACAACCCCTAAGACTACTGACTCAGGACAATCTTTAAGGTGGCGAGGCCGAACGGGTGTGACTCAGGGGTCGTCAGAGTTAGTGTCGAGTGTCCAAGGATGAAGTCGTGACCAAGGTTCTTTCCAAAGACAAGACCAAAACCAACACTAACAAACATAACCGGACAGCCAAAGAGACTAAGTCCCCCCGTCGTCAAACGAAACACTGGAGTGAAGAGAATACCTAAATTCTTCAACACTGAAAGTCAAATGAGTTGAAAAATCAACAATTCTACCTCACTATTTAAATTTTGGGGATTGAAAGACATGTCTTTTGACCTTGAATAGCGACTAAGAAGTTGTAGGGGAGACAAGTTCGGGAAAAGGTACTTTACAACGTAAAGTAGGATAGTTCTGACTTATATAAAGGTCCAGGGATCTGAACACAAACCAGTATTCTGACTGAAAAAGTGACAGTACACACTTTCTTTGAGTTGGTTTCGTAACAATTTTATTAAGAAATACGTTTTAACGGTCCGTACGTTTCAAAAGAAGTATCGTAAGAATGAATTCGTCCCTCTTCTTTGGTAAAAGACTCCGAAATTGTATGTTCCTGGTTGGTTTCGAGTCAATCCGAATCTTCCTTTCTCATCGGTTTCATGTCGATTAAAATCTTTACTCTTAACTTCTTAATAAGAACACCTAAACATGGGTAACCAGTCCGACATACCTCAAATTTATTGAGACGTCATAAACAAATATGTACCCTTCTTCGGTCCCAGTCCCAATCATCAAATTCCACTTCAGGGTGAACCATCATCCGTATAAAAGAGTAAATCTTCTATTAACAATCAGATTGAGAGTACGACCCTTTTATAAATAAATCACTTATCGACCGTATTGCATATAAATAAAACCAGATTTGTTAGTATGATAAGGTTACTTCAAGTAAAATTGTACTTCTATAAAAAATTTACACATTATACAACTCTGTGAATTTTTCTGTACCAGACATTCACAGGTCATTCAGATAAAACTGAGATTAATTTCAGATTCTTTGAATTAAATAAAGTGACTTAGGGTGGTTTAATAACGATTGTACCTTTCAAACGTATTTATTTTTATATAACCTTTCCGGAAACTTTTTTTCTGTACATAGGTTAGTTTATGAAATCCTTTACGTGTAGAGACTCGAGGACCCTGAATAGGACGATAAAGGAAAGGTGTACACTTGGGGACGGAGGAGGTCCGAGGTGAGGGTGGGGTGGGTCACCGCAAGACCTGGTGCTGGAGGAGTAGAAAGTCCAGAGCCTGGGGTGCAGGGAGAACATGAGCGACATGGGGACTACGTGGAATGCAAGAGGGTACTTACGTGAAGTCCAGGAAATTTTGATGAAGGACAAGTAACAGTAAGTGTAAGTGTATAAGTTCTCGTTTATTTAGCTTCAAATTCCAAGTTGTGAAGTACAACTGATAAAGATCATAGTGTCGGGTTCCTAAATCGGAAAACCTTAAAAACGAATAACATAATTCAAAGGAAATCGTCTGCAGTGACAAGATCCGTGACTCAAATTAAAACTGAAGAAAACGGGATGTTCCGAAAGTTTTATTTTCAAGTTTACCAGATCATACTTATTTACAGTAGGTCCATTTTTGTCGAAATTAGGAACGAATGTGGACCACAAAGACGAAGGTAAAATCAAAGTAGAATCTTTAAAGAAAAATAGAAAAAGACAATGAGGACGAAAAGTCCTTTTACATTTTTTTTCACAAGGTATACTATCAAATTTAATAAAAACCACTCCCTTCCCACTATACTTATTGTCACTAATAGTCTTACGTGTTTGAGGAAATGTGACAGAGAGTATGGTCGTTTAAAGATTTAAATGTTGTAATCATGAAATATAAGTCCTATTGATTTGTATCAATTGGAACATGCAACTTTCCATCTACTTCCGAATAATCGGGTAGAATGACAAACTTATTCGAAAGACGTGAATCTCGAGAATGACTGAAGACAAACATCAAGAAAACTCCTAGAACAACTCAAATCCATACAAGAATGAACATTATAATAACGCACTCACTATCCTCATTAAGACAAGGAAAAACATATTAGTCTCGTTCAGGATGTTAAGAGTCCTTTACGACGACTGTAGAATGTACATACTTTTACACCAATCTCTAACCCACTTAATTACACCCTACGGATGTTGATTCACCTCACTTGTAGAGACGTCCTTTTATCATTTATACATAATGCCATGTCCTTCTCTTATCGTATTTGACTTTAAATATTTAAGAGGTAAGTAAGTCATGGTGTCTAAAGTGTGACTTTTTTCTAGTATGAAGGACTAAACCTCACTTTTCATCTTAGATTTCTAATCTCACCGTCTCAAACGGACGTAAACCATAGTTTTTACCATTTTTTATCTTCCTCCCCCTCCTTTGGTATTTAGACCGATTCTCGTACCAACGACCTCCCGTCATGGACCACCCACACTAAGACCACGGGGACTTTCTGGTAAGTTATTACTTCTTTGTCGTTTGTAAACCTCCATCCTCCCTTCTCATTCATTTTTAATACCCTTGTTCTACCCCCCTGTATAAATAGTTCTCGGACTGAAGGTGTCCGGTCTACAGGATGATCTACGATCCCCATATATCATTCACTTTGGACAAAGGGTGGAAGTATTTTAAGGTCAGGTTGTATCCTCTATAAGTACTTTCTTAATTCCTACTTGTACGATGTTTCCTTTGTACATAAATGACCGTACCTAATCCTCTTAATAGATTCATCAGAGTTTGATAAAAATAAGATGTTTTAAAGTACAGTGAGATTGAAATAATAACTAACATACCTAAAATTATAGGATTTCTCAGAAAACTCTGAATTGATTTCTACGGAACGTACCAACATACACTTAAGTGCAAGTCTTCCGTCGTATCAAAGACTTGAAAACCGAGTACAGTGATTTTACTTGAATTAGATAAAAGAACATCGTGTTGTATATGTTTGGGTGTCTTTTGAATGATTTAAGCAAGCCTTGTAGGTATTAGGTTAAATCCTTTCATCACGAACAAAAAATGATTCCATAGGTTAGTTTAATATATGAGATGGGGTTTAAGTCGAGTGAATCCGAACAATCTTATGCAGAGAATCTTAGGTAAACACGATAAATACCATCTGTAAAGTACGGTCCTACATCCCACCTTTCTTTAGTTTTGTCTATTTTCTTTGTAAAAAAGAACAGATTAATTGACTTAAATGTTTATCAAAGTACTACCAGACTACACTAGATCAGGGAAAACAATGGACTCCCATTGGTTACCTGTGTCTTAAGCGGTCACACTACTCGAAGAACAGATTCATGACCACTATAAGAATAGTTGTCGGACAACTGTCTTGGGATTTTCCAGAGTCCAACGGGTACTAGATACTAGACGGACAATACTCTTACGTCTTACATGAAAGATTTGAGTCCTCCAGTACTCCGTTACCACCTGTCTCAATAAAACAACCTCATATACCTGAGTAAGGAATCTTTCGATGTCTACGACTGGGGTCTAAACGAAGGACTTTTGGAAAGAACACAAGCAAGTCTATCATTTACTATAACTCCTTTTAGCCGCACCAGTTAAAAGGGTATACAGAAAAGTATATATACTGAAGATAAAAGAACGACTATTGAAAATGTATATTCTTAAATATACAATACGAACGGATCTACTATGTGTGTTCGTGTGTATGTAATTTTTGTTTCAGTGAAGCAAAACAAATACCAAAGGAAACGATGCATTTTCGAAAACGTAAATTGATCCAGAGTAAATAAAAACAAAAATGAAAGTAATGAGATCCTCCACCTAGGATTTCCTCTAAGGACACTAAATGTAGTTTCTCGTGAGACGGATACGAAAGGAGATTGTCAAAATATCATAGGTCGTAATGTAAATCCGGATACTATATAAAACTCAAATAAAAACACATACCAAAATCTCTCATAAGATCAAACTAAGAAACGCTCATCGACACATCAAAAGGGTCGTGGTGTAACTTCTCTGACAGAGAAGAACTAACAAATCAGAACGGAGGAAACAGTATCTAATTGACTGGTATCCACCCACTCAAATGAAGACCCGAAAAATAAGACAAGGTAACTAATATAAACAAAAAGACGTTCATGGTATGACAGAACTAATAACATCTAAACATCATGTCAGACTTTAGACCCTCGGACTAAGGAGGTCGTGTAAGGGGGGGGGGGGGTTCTACCGACACCGATAAGTTCCAGAAACACAAAGGTTTGTTTAATTAAAAAAAAAAAAAACGAAATCAAGACACTTTTACGGTAACCATTAAACTATCTCTAACGTGACTTAGATATCTAACGGAACCTTTCATATCAGTAAAACTTTTATAAACAAAGAAGGTAAAATTCTTGTGTCATATAGAGAGGTAGAGAAGTAAAGTAGAAACTAAAGAAAATAATCGTAGAATATCAAAACCCCCATGACCAAAAAACGGAGGTAAGTCAAGTAAGTGAGTCAACACAGGTTGAGAAACGTTGGGGAACCTGAAGTCGTACGGTCTGGAGAGACAGGTAGTGGTTGAGTTTCAAATGGGTTTGAGTACAGGTGGCTCAGCCACTACGGTAGGTTGGTAGAGTAGGAGACAACAGAGGAAGAGGAGGACGGAAGTTAGAAAGGGTCGTAGTCCCAGAAAAGTTTACTCAGTCACGAAGTGTAGTCCACCGGTTTCCTAACCTCAAAGTAGAAGTTGTAGTCAGGAAGGTTACTTATAAGTCCTGACTAAAGGAAATCCTACCTGACCAACTAAAAGGAACGTCAGGCTCCCTGAGTTCTCAGAAGAGGTTGTGGTGTCAAGTTTTCGTAGTCAAGAAATCACGGGTCGAAAGAAATGTCAAGTTGAGAGTGTAGGTATGTACTGATGACATTTTTGGTATCGAAACTGATCTGCCTGGAAACAACCGTTTCATTAAAGAAACGAAAAATTATACGACAGATCCAACCAGTATCGAAACTAGTTACGTTTCTTTATCTCCTTTTGTTATCTTACCCTTCTAATCTCGAGAAAAGTTCTTTTAATCTCTATAGTTCCTTTGTAAAGTACGTTTCTACCCGTGTTATTGTCTATCTTTACGATACCTGGATTGTCTTCGTCTACTATAATTCTTCTCCACCGTTCTTATATGTCTTCTTGATATGTCTTTTCTAGAAGTACTGGGTCTATTTGTGCTACCACACTAGTGAGGGGATCTTGGTCTGTAGGACCTTACACTTCAGTTCATCTGTAATCCTTCGTAGTGATGTTGTTTCGATCACCTGCACTATTTTAAGATCAACTCGATAAAGTTTAGGATCTTCTACTTCAATTTCACGACGTGAGTTATACGGTCGTTTAAACCTTTCCTGACCTTTTCCAGTCAAAAGTAAGGTTAGGGTTTCTTTTCGTTACGGTTTCTTCAAGTTTGATGGTGTGTCAACGTGAGTAGAGTATGTGATCGTGTCATTACCAGTTTTAGGAGGTTCGGTCCAAAGCTGTCATACTCAGTACTTGAAGGTCTACAAGTTCGACCTAAATCTTTTCCGTCTCCTTCGTCTTTAGTTTAACAGTAGACAACATAGTATCTTTTTCTCTCCAGGTCTTTTTGTAAATGAAGACGAAATAACTGAAATGGTTTCAGAAACTGACATACCTAGTGATGTTTGACACCTTTTAAGAATTTCTCTACCCTTATGGTCTGGTGGATTGGACGGAAGACTCTTTAGACATACGTCCAGTCCCTCGTTGTCATCTCGACCTGCTCCTTGTTGTCTGACCAAGGTTTAGTCCTTTCCTCACGCAGTTCCGACATATAACAGTGGGACGAATAATTGAAGATACGTCTCATGTAGTATCCATTAGGGCCCGACCTACTTCGTGTTCGACCTTAGTTCTAACGGCCCTCTTTATAGTTATTGGAGTCTATACGTCTACTGTGGTGGGAATACCGTCTTTCACTTCTTGATTTCTCGGAGAACTACTTCCACTTTCATCTCTCACTTTTTCAACCGAATTTTGTTGTAAGTCTTTTGCTTCTAGTACCATAGGTCAGGGTAGTGAAGTACCGTTTATCTACCCCTTTGTCACCTTTGTCTCTCTGTGAAATAAAAAGTCCCCCGAGGTTTTAGTGACGTCTACACTGATGTTGGTACTTTAGTTCTCTGCGAACGAGGAACCTTCTTTTCGATACTAGTTTCATCTGTCTTGGTACATTTGAGAAGAGATAAGGGTGACGTGTGAGTATTGTATTCATATTTTACAGGAAGACTGAAGGACGTATCACTGCGAGAAGACAACCTCGTGGTCTTCACTAAAATGAAAGACGTACGATCTGTTTCCGTAAGTTAAATTACGTCTTTCGATTCTGACCGTTTTCAAGGTGTCAGTAATCCGGTTTGGAACCGTCTAGGTTACGGAGACGTTTCGAGACAAAAGTTCGTGAGTACCTCGTGTCAATCATCAGTTCCCTCAATCGTCTCCCGGATGCTCCGTGGGGTGTGTGAAGAACAAAAGAAGGAACAGTTTATTGGTTTCTCCTTTAGATGGAGAAAAGTAATCCCAATAATGTAGACTAATGTTGTGTATGACTCCCGACTATAAACTTTGAACATTATTTGTATGGGAATCCTATAATTGTGACTCGTTCTATTTTTTATATTCATACCGTATACAATCGTCGTATCATGTCCAGGTGAGTTTATCTTCAAACTCATGTAAACTTTTACAAGTAATCTTTAAATGTATTTAAATGATAGACGACACGACAAAATTCTTTTCTTGTGTTCACTATTGAATGATTTTTTTACACATAATCAGTTAAAATTTTAAGTCTGTACATTGAATTGTCCGTAAGAAGTATATAGTTTACGATAACAAAGATATAAATTGTAAGATATCTCTGAATAAAATTTATGTTTCATCAAGAAACCTACGACTTAATACATAAAAATCTCAACACACTATTGTACCTACCTATAGATGAAACGACATCTTATAACTCATCAATCTTAACTCACTGGGTAGTGTCTTGATATACGTCTCATATTTATAGTTGACTATCATAAATCTATGTATAGAAAAGTAACCACTCTCACAGAAGGTTTCTCCAGAAGACTGGAATAACAAAGGGTAGTTAAGGAAGTACGGATGTTTACGATAGTGTTATGACTAGGAACCCAAGCCTTCTAGGTGACCTCTTCCTTTACCGTCGGATGAGGTCATGAGAACGGACCCTTTAGGGTACTGTCTCCTCGGACCACCCGATGACAAGAACCCCAACGGTCCTCAGTCTGTACTGAGTCTCTGATTTGTTGTTGTTATTGTTATCTTATTTTGGACCGTAATAAGTCCCTTATTCGTCGACTGAATTCGAACTTGACACTCAGAACCCGGTCTTTAATCCGAAGGTCTAGTGAGTTTAGAGTCTAGTGTATTTAAAGGAGTGACACAAAACAAACAAATTATACGTGTCGGAGACGAGTTCGGGAAATGAATCCGATAAAACCATAAAGGAAGACTTCGGTAGTGGTACGTGTTCTCTCTTGAGTCGTGTGTTTGAGACGAACGAGAAAGTCTATTAAGAGTCGACTACACTGGTTCTTAATATTAGACGAAAATTACCGAAATATGTAAAATTAATCAGGTTTTAAGAAATAACTCTTACGGTAATACTTTTACCGGTCTTGTAAGATTTTATTTCCACATCCTGTAGCGTTTTTGAATCTAAGATTATGTAAAATAGGTGAGTCCAAACCAAATGTACACATCTTTATTGACAGGACTAATAGTTTCAACAGAGACTCCTAATTTATACTTACACAAATATTCATAAACTTGTAACACCAATAAAAATCGAGAACTAGTCTTTAACGGTGACGGTGTTTTACTCGGCAAAAGAAATCAGACATTAAACTCTTTGATATCTGTCTACGAGTTTTATAAAAATTTTATTTATGTAAAGAGTCCGGAAATGAGATCTAATTCGACGAGGTCGACGACGAGAACATGGACGGCGACTAAATAGGTTTAGGAAAGAGAATATAAATTTATAATCCTTAAACGGATAAAATTACCGTTTACGGTCGACGATGTCTTTCGGAAAAAATTGGGGAGGTCGACCTACCGTATTTAACTAAGTCATACATACAACTCTTAAATATAACGCGGACTGGGACACAGTCCCGACACATAAGAAAAAAACTAGAGCGAATCATACAAAAGACACGAAAAAAATCCTTTGTACAGGACGAGAGGGAGTTTAATAAATGATTTCGTATACAGAGGAAAGAATGACATCACGTACTCGAGGATTTTCGGTGTCGATCATGAATTAAATACAAACATAAATGGCTTTGTAGAAAATATCATGAAGTGTTACTTAGGAATTATCCTTCGAGAACTTACATAGTTACTTACCTATTTACTTACATTAAGGAATCGAAGTAAAAAGAACTATAAAGACGGAGGTTCGTATCGAGAAAAAAATAAGAAAAAAGTTGTGTAATCTCACTGTGAGAATTTTACATCTAATCAGTGCACGTTATGTTTTAACAAACAAATGATTCCAGTAAAAATATTAGTTTTATTCAAAGGTGGGTGAAAAGACTGTTATAGGAGAAAGTCCGAAAAGAAATAATCAGACGAGAAATTTACATTTACAAAGAATCCCAAGATGAAAACCTTAATGAAAGAGAACAAAAGGGGTATGAAGAAACTCTCCAAAGCGGGTAAGGGTAAAAGTTAATATGAATAAATTCTTATTTGAAGTTTAGGGATTAAGTCTAGGTCTAAGAAGAGGATTTAGAAGACAAATAGGGTAAGGGATATCGAGTTCTAGCGAACCTACTGGGTTCCTTGTAGGATAAGTTATACAGGTTGAGTAGTAGAGACTATGGATGACGGGGCCGATGTCGAGGTGTAACCAAAAGGAAAAACTTTAAATAAGACGTTATTTTACTATGTACCTCGACGGTCAGTCAACGGGTCCTGTCTAAGGACCCGTGACAAAGATTGAGACCTAAAAGGAAAAAGACGATAATTGTGACTATATAATTATACAGAGACCTTACGTGAGTGGAGTGAGATGAGAGTTACTGTGAAATGACGAACGTCGACAATAGTAAAGAAAGTTTATGACGTAATCATAGATGATTGATGTCATACCATAAGGAGACACTATCTGGGACTAGAGGATAGGACATGGGGGTAATCTCGGTTCCTTTACAAGGAGTTCTATTTTAGACGACTACTTCTAGGAGACAAATAAAATAAAATAAAAACAGTAATATTATATTGAAATAAAATAAAATAAAAAAATTAAAATTTTAGAAATTAAGAATGTACGCAAGGGTTTGTACTTGGGGGGAGGGTGGAGGGAGGGGTAGGAGACAAATTTTCGGATGGCGTCTCGGGGATGACACGAATCTTATCGTAGGTTTGGGGAAATATTACAAATGTTCCAGGACAGATGGAAGATAAGTGAAGAGTAGAAGAGGGAAGTGGTCAAGGGCGATTCACACGAGCGTCCAATCAAGGACCTTGTGTAAAACGAGAGAGGGAAGGTGTACACTCGGGGACGGTCGAGGTCGAAGTGAGGGTGGGTTATCACCCCGACCATATGGGGAGGAGCAGAAAGTCTAGAATCTGGGGTACAGTGAGACCGTGAGACACATAAGGGTCATTTCCTGAAGAACCAGTAATAAAGGGTGTTAAGCATACGAGAAGTGACTTAGAATCGAGACTGAAAATATAAATGTAACATTTCAAAGAGAATTCTGTGATTTGTCATGACGTACTATCAATTGTAAAGTAACGTAGACGTCTCTGTAAACACAACACTGAACGAGTTAAGTATACTAATCTATATATACTTTGTTACAAATTTTGTCTAAGAAATACTAGAGTATAACCCGAGCACGTATGATAAATTACTAATCAACACCAATCGTAGACTGAAGCCACAACTGGTAGCCCACTACAGGTACACATCTCAGAAGAGAACACAACAACCTTCTCCCACAAACGATACTGGTCACGTAAAAGAACCGTTTTGAGATAATCAGAAACGGGACGAAGTAAGGCGTAAGGTTCCGGTTTAAACGGACAATGAGGTCCACAAAGAACTGAAGGATGAAAACGTAAGGTCAGGGGATATTACTTTTCCTGTAGAAAAAACCTACAATCAAGATTTTCCAGAACATCCAGCAGTATCTTAGCAAGTTGAAGTCGAAGAAGTCACAATGACCAACCCCGTATCTGAACCGAACGGCACTATAACTTACCAAACGGAACCTTTGCTTGTCTCTAGCAAGACAGTAAAAACTCTAACGTAAGTTCATGACGTAAAGTCTCAGAAAAGAAACCGGTGGAGTACGCTTCTTATCTGAGTAACCTTTTCTGGGACTACGACCCTCCCTAACCCCCGTCCCCCTCTTCCCCTGCTGTCTCCTACTCTACCGACCTACCACAGCGACTGCGCTACCTGAACTCAGACTCACTTCAGGCCCTCAACCACTACCTGTCCCTCCGGACCGCACGACACTAAGTACCCCAACGTTTCTCAGCCTTTGCTGACTCACTGACTTTACTTGACTTGATGTGACTCCAATCCTAGTTTATGTATCGAATATTAAAGTCATACAGTGGTAAATTATAAAACCTTTCCCGTAAAAATTTTAGTACTCTCTATATGGTTGATTCCTTTATCGTGACGTAAAGACGGTTGTAAAAGAATCTAGGACTCTTATTGCACACTCGCGCGCGCACGAGTCAGCGAGTCAACACAGGCCGAGAAACACTGGAGTACCTGACAGCGGGTGGTCCGAGGTGTCGGGTACCTTAAAGGGTCCGTTCTTATGACCTCACCCAACGGTAAAGGAAGAGGTCTTCTAGAAGATCTGGGTCCTCAGTTCTTATTGAAAATTAACATCTTATTAATATTGAAAAGTTTAATTAGATAAGATCTTAAAGGTAGACGCTAAAATTTTATGTAAAACCGAATTTATGACTTTCTTGGAAACAAGTGAAAGGACTCTGTTTGACTACTAGATGGAGAGTCGTAAAGTATCGTACTAGGATGTGTGAAATCGTCCAAGTCTTATTAAACGTATTCACACGTACCAATTTTTTTACTGATTTCTACTTTTAGACATGTAAAACGGTAAAAGAGGAAAACAATCTCATTTCGACGAGATAACAGGAACTTATTCAGTCTAAAGAAAAACATATCTTCTGTTTACTCTTACTGCTAAATTTGACTTCGTCTGATCGGAAAGGTTAACTGTCGATATTGGAACATATTGATTTAGATAGTCTCCGTAGGACAATATCTATTTCACGACTTACAAAAGTAAAGGAAAAAACATTTTCTCCAGTCTTACAGGTTGACCGTCATAGAACCTCGGGTTCCCTCCAAACATTACAATAAGACGTAGATCCTTCTACATAGTCCTGACAAATAACTTTGTGTTTTGTTCCAGAACTGGAAAAAACTGAAAAATGTTTTGAAATGTGTCTCTATCTCATCTTTTTAAGGATGGTTTGATTTCATTGGTCTTGTATACAGTCCGACTGTGTAAAACACACGACATTTAGGATCTTATACAAATTAACTTTTATAAATGATTATAATTCCTTACCGTTCTATGAAAGTGGAAACAAGTCATTCAACGATTATACAAGAACTTATATTAAACGTAGTAATTTAATAACTTAACTTACGTATACTGTATAGTTGTCATGATTCCTTAAACTAACTGTCTACGAAAAATAAAATTAGTGTCTTTTCTATATGGTAAAGCCATTTATTGTTTTCCGAAAAATTTCGAGGGAAATTTCTTGTGTGTAATTGTTGTGATACCTCTTTCAAAGGTCCTAAGAAACAATACATGTGTACTTGGTGAGTTTCAGTTTTATAACGAAATTTGAGTACTCCTTTTAGTCCTGTCTTCTTTATGGCAAAACTTAGTGATGGTTTTTTTTCCTAAGTCCTCCTAGTTCTAGTGTTTTTATTGATTTCCGCCGTAGCGATTCTATTCTTTTAGTCGTAATACGGGACGTTTCGTCGTCACGGGAACTTTTATATTGTCGGACCTAATCGATGTTGATGGTGTACCTCTTTTTGTCTTTAGGACTTTTGTCAAAGATAAGAAAATGTCCTCGTGACCAATATTGACTCACAATGGTTGTCCACTCCTATCTTTAAGTAAAGTACCTGTTAAATAAAAAGGGTTTTTCTTTAGTAGATAAAAAAATTATCCTATTATTCTTAATCCTTTTTGTTTAAAGATCTTAAAGGAGGGGGGTTTCTAGTAATATAGAGAAGATTCGACTATTGTGTAAGTTTTAAAGTCGTTAAATTGTATCTTTTTTTTTTACGATAACGTTTGTCAAAGATGTAGAAAATAGAAGTAGAAGGAAATTTTTTTGAATGTTTTCAAGGGAAAACGTAGAATTTCTTAGTGAGTCAGTACAGGAAGAGAACCACTGGGGTACCTGAGATATCGAGTGGTCAGAGGAGACAGGTACCTTAAGAGGTCCGTTCTTATGGCTCTCCTGTCGGTATGGGAAGAGGTTCCGTAAAAGGACTGGGTCACTATTTTGGACACAGAGGGTGTAACGTCCGTCTAAGAAATGGTAGACTCGGTGAGAGTTAATTTTAAAATCAACGACGATGGAGTTTACCGGATACAAAAATATCATTTCTCCGAATTATGGGTATTTAATTAACTTAAATAGTGTAAGGTATGTTTTAAGATTCGTAAGTTGGATTTTATACTGAGATTTACTGTAACGAACAAACCCTACACACCAAAGAAGATAAAAACACCATATACAAGACTAACATGTATGACGTTTTATAACAAGTACTCACTTTCAGTTAATCGAACCCCCACTTAGACCTTTAGGTTTCCTGTAAAGACCAGATACAAAATAATGTATATACCCTCAAGAATTCTGGTTTATTTAATAAAAACAGAAACGTATCTTACCGAGTCTCTTCTCTTTATTCACTTTAACTACCATTTCGTTTAATAACCTTTCATTTCTCCAGTCTGTTCACTACGAAAGATAATTATCGAAACATAAAATTTCTATTAATTGATAGACTTCTTAAAAGTATTTAAAAACTCATGAATATAGAAACGTAAACACCTTCCATTTTACTTGACATTGTGAACGTTTAAAACACTTTAATATCCAGGGTAGTCATAGTTCAAATAAAAGGGAGTTCGATATAATTAGAAAAGTGAAAACAGTATAACAAACCTAGAAGGTCAAAGGAAGTCAAAAAGTTTAAAATAGGTAGAAATACGGGGTCAAAAATAAAAATAAAAAAGGAAACGAGGTCCCTTTCCTCGTTTTCGATTCATCGAGAGATAAAAATAATGTTTATAGTAAGAGATTTACTATTTTTTTGTAAATGGTCTTTACATACACCATACACGTACACTGAGATATAACTAAAGATGAAAGGGGGGGATTGATATAACATTCAGGAAATTCCCGTCACAGGTATAACGTAAAAAGAGATAGTGAGTCCGATTCTACGACGACCATCAAAGGTTTATAAAAATTAACGGTCTAAATATTTTGTTCATCTGGAACCTAATGAGTAGAATTACTTAGGATGGAGTCACGTAGTCATACTTAGAGTGGTCCCGTCGTCGTTGAGAGTGAAATTTAAGTTGTACTAAAATCATAAGTTGTCGTCGAAACGGAACTGGAAAGGACCATTAACGGACTTCTGTAGAAGTTACTAATGTACCAAGTGAGACTCCGTAAGAGACAATCACAGGATATTTAGTAACTAGAATACTGATTTTTTGGTTTTTTTTATTTTTTCAAACGGTGACAAAAAAATTTATTTTACTGACCCAATTAGATAGGTTTTAGTCCCATCAACACACCTACACTATAAATTAAAATATACAGTTGAACAGACCCAATACCACTGTTCTACAAACCAGGTTATAACAAAACCTACGAAGAGTCTCCCACAAAACCCTTGTCTAATTGTAAATTTAACCATCTGAAACTCATTTTATTTACTACACTAGGTACGGATAGAACGTTTTTACTAATAGTTTTATTCCTTAGGAAGTGGAGGGCATTAATTGGTAAAACAACGACGACGACTATATCAATCTAGTAACTTTGAGGAGAATGTTGTTGAAATTTCGTATACTATGTTATAACAATTGGTACCAATGTCCGACACTAATCTAGGAGCCTTGAATATACAGAACATAGACCTTCAGACATGGTAAATTGCTTATAGAAGACAAAACGGATGAGGAGTCCGGGTCCGTTGACTAGAGATAAAGATACTCAAATTACAAGCATCTAAGATGTACATTTACACTGGAATATCATAAAAAGTCAGAGACTGAATAAAGTGAATCCTATTACGGGAGTTTCAGGTACCACACCTTAAACCACCCTAAAGGAAGAAAAAATACTATCAAATATATATTTATATAATTTCACTAACGAATAAAATTTTTCACTTACTCTTTATGTCCCCCACCCGTCCATTCCTTTCACTCCTACTATCTATAAGACTTTCTTTTAACTACTTATTCTTAACATGTACTCATTGTGTCCTAACAATACCCGACTTTAATACAGGTGAGTGTCAAGTATACAACTTCAGGATTGAGGATCATATATAGTCTCACACAGATATAAACCTCTGTCCAGAAATTTCTCCATTAATTTTACTTCCGGAATCCTACCTGGGATTAGGCCAGACTGAACCAGGAATATCCTTCTCCTTTAAACCTGCATACTTTCCTGAGGTCCATACGTGTGTACCTCCCTTCTGTACACTTCTGGGTCACTCTTCCGACCGGTAAACGTTCCATTCGTCTCTGTGGAGTCTTCTTGTTTTGTGGAGATCTTGGAACCTGAAGATCGGAGGTCTTGACTCTCTTTTATTCACAGACAGCAAAATCGGTGGAGCAAACACCCTGAATCAATAGCGCTATCCTCGTCTGATTCTGGTCCAATATACTAAAGACGAGAGAAAACTGGGAGGTCTACGTAAAGTCAGATGGGAACAAAGTGGTTGTTCTCTGACTGGGAGGGATGGAGTCGAGACTTAAAGACCAACCACGGCTCATAGGTCGAGATTGACCTGAGGATATTAGAAAATAAAAGAAACGAGGAAGGTGAGACTATAATCATTTCCGGAAGACTAAAGGGTACAAGGTACCACGGAGTCGGAGAGTATAAGTAAAGAAATATTGTAGGGTGTGGTGGACTCTACTTCTGACAAGGATGATCTTGGAGTGACTCTCTCCCCCGGAACCCATACACCTTATTCACAACCTGTCTTTTATATTTCTATTTTACAGTAAACCCCTTTTACCTATGTTCATACATCTTATTAATAGGATTTAACCACCTTGATTTCCCCGAGAGTCATTCCACAAAAATTCGACTGGACTAAGTATACCCCTTCATTACTTGACTTTCCGACGTTTCACTCAATCAAGTGAAAACGGAAGAGTGAGGTGAAAGTGAGGCCTCTGACAGTACTCAGTATTCCTGAAAATAACCTCTTCCGTTACCGTACGGTGAGGTCATGAGAACGGACCTTTTAGGTACCTGCCTCCTCGGACCATCCGACGTCAGGTACCCCAGTGATTCTTAGTCTGTGCTGACTCACTGAAGTGAAAGTGAAAAATGAAAGTACGTGACCTCTTCCTTTACCGTTGGGTGAGGTCGCAAGAACGGACCTCTTAGGGTCCCTACCCCTTCGGACCACCCGACGGTAGATACCCCAACGTCTCTCAGTCTGTGCTGACTTCGCTGAATCGTCGTCGTCGTCGCCGGTAAGGGAAGAGGTCCCATAGAAGGGTTGGGTCCCTAACTTGGGTCCAGAGGGCGTCATGTCCACCTAAGAAATGGTCGACTCGGTGTTCCTTTCGGGGTTTACATATACGTACACATACGTAAATCGTGAGAACATAGTCAGTCCCAAGAATCTTTTTTACCGTTAATAAATCGATCAAGTTCTTTTTTTTATATAATATCCTGTGTAGTTCCTTAGTAGACACCCTGGAATCTTGATCCGAACCTCCGAGGGGGACCCGGGATTTCGTCTCTGAAGAGGTCAAACCCATCTGGTGACTTCGGTGTGGACACGAATATGATGGTAGGTACGTCATGACACCCGGGAGACCCTCGAAAGAGACCACCGATGACAGAGGACGTGTCGGGAGTGAACCTACCTAGATCAGTCGTAGATGGTAAAACAGTACTAGTGAAGACACCAAATCCCAGGAGAGACAAAAAGATCGGGGATCCAAGTAAAGGGGGAATGTTGGTGAGAAAGGAGATAGGTCTTTTGGAAAGGGGAAAAGAACTAGACTAAGAGAAGAAATTTAAGGTGGGGTGACGGTCCAGAATCCGGTTTATCATGACGGTGTCCCTTAAGAAGAGACTTGTTTATAAAATTGATTATGGGTCATTAAGAGGTAGGAAAATAGGATACAAAGTATCGTCAATAGTGGTAGACTTCCCGAAGGGACCACCGAATCTTCCATTTCTTAGACGGACCTTACGTCCTCTTGACCCAAATTAGGGACCCACCCCTTCTAGGGGACCTCCTTGTACCGTCGGGTGAGGTCATAAGAACGGACCTCTTAGGGTACCTGTCTCCTTGGACCGTCCAGTGTTTCTCAGTCTATATTACCCCACTGATTGTGAAAGTGAAAGTAGTGGTAAACTTTGGCGTACTGAAATGAAAATAGATAATGTAAAACAGATAGTGAGGAAATTATGAATTTAATGGAATCTAGTCAAGATTTACTGACCTAATATCAAGAAGAGACAGAACAAGTAGAGACAAAAGAATCGAGACTCTTATTACGGACCGTACTTATCTACGACGGTTTTAAAACAACTTACTCATTTACTTCATGAGATCTCCGGGTCCCCCTCGTCGCAGATTGAGATCAGTCGACGGATTCTCACTCTCTTTCTGAAGAGTACTCACATTTGTAAACTTAATCTGATATTTCTTACTCCTCCCAAAGTCTGTCTCTATCTTTCTATAGTCTGTCTTCCATTGTCGACGAGTCTTCGGGTCTCACTACTTTCCGTGTCACTCTACGAATCACTCATCGAGTCCCACTACCCTCGTCTCTCATGTTCACTTTATCCTTGCAAGTCAAGTCAAGTCAGTGAGTCAGTACAGACTGAGAAACGCTGGGGTACTTAGTGTCGTGCGGTCCGGAGGGACAGGTAGTGGTTAAGGACCTCAAGTGAGTCTAAGTGCAAGTAACTCAGTCACTACGACAGGTCGGGAGAGTAGGAGACAGCAGGGGAAGAGGAGGACGGGGGTAGGGAGGGTCGTAGTCTCAGAAAAGGTTACTCAGTTGAGAAGAGTACTCCACCGGTTTCATGACCTCAAAGTCGACATCATAGTAAGGAAGGTTTCTTTAGGGTCCCGACTAGAGGAAGTCTTACCTGACCAACCTAGAGGAACGTCAGGTTCCCTGAGGGTCCTTAGAAGAGCTTGTGGTGTCAAGTTTTCGTAGTTAAGAAACCGTGAGTCGGAAGAAGTGTCAGGTTGAGAGTGTAAGTATGTACTTGTGACCTTTTTGGTATCCGAACTGATCTGCCTGGAATCAGCCGTTTCATTAAGAGACGAAAACTTATACGATAGATCCAACCAGTATTGAAAAGAAGGTTCCTCATTCGCAGAAAATTAAAGTACCGACGTCAGTGGTAGACGTCACTAAAACCTCGTTTTTTTTTTATTTCAGACTGTGACAAAGGTGACAAAGGGGTAGATAAAGGGTACTTCAGGACCCTGGTCTACGGTACTAGAAGTAAAAGACTTACAACTCGAAATTCGGTTGAAAAAGTGAGAGGAGAAATGAAAGTAGTTCTCCGAAAAATCAAGGAGAAGTAAAAGACGGTATTCCCACCACAGTAGACGTATAGACTCCAATAACTATAAAGAGGGCCGTTAGAACTAAGGTCGAACACAAAGAAGGTCAGGTCGTAAAGAGTACTACAT
>SJYO01006231.1:68117398-68345820 GCA_006410555.1 Capra ibex | reverse complement strand
TGTCGGAACTGCATGAGGAAAAGGATAAACCTTGGTCAGACAACAAGGTACAGGTCAAGATTGACAACGAAGGACTGGACGTATGTCTAAAGAGTTCTCCATCCAGTCCACCAGACCATAAGAGTTGAGAAAGTCTTAAAAGGTGTCAAAGAAAACTAGGTGTGTCAGTTTCCGAAACCGTATCAGTTATTTCGTCTTTATCTACAAAAAGACCTTGAGAACGAAAAAGGTACTAGGTCGCCTACAACCGTTAAACTAGAGACCAAGGAGACGGAAAAGATTTTGGTCGAACTTGTAGTCCTTTAAGTACCAAGTGCATAACGACTTCGGACCGAACCTCATAAAACTCGTAATGAAATGATGGTATACTCTACTCACGTTAACACGCCATCAAACTTGTAAGAAACAGTAACGGAAAGAAACCCTAACCTTACTTTTGACTGGAAAAGGTCAGGACACCGGTGACGACTCAAAAGGTGTAAACGACCGTATAACTCACGTCGTGAAAGTGTCGAAGTAGAAGGTCCTAAACTTTATCGAATTGACCTTAAGGTAGTGGAGGTGATGGAAACAAGCATCACTACGAAAGATTCCGGGTGAACTGAAGTGTAAGGTCCTACAGACCGAGATCCACTCACTAGTGTGGTAGCACTAATAGACCCAGTACTTCTAGAAAGAACACGTCAGGAAGACACAAAGGAACGGTGAAGAATTATAGAAGACGAAGAGAATCCAGATATGGTAAAGACAGGAAATAGCTCGGGTAGAAACGTACTTTACAATGGAACCTTAGAGATTAAAAGAACTTCTCTAGAAATCAGAAAGGGTAAGACAACGAAAGGAGATAAAGAAACGTAACTAGTGACTCCTTCCGAAAGAATAGAGAAGAACGATAAGAGACCTTGAGACGTAAGTCTACGACATAGAAAGGAAAAGAGGAAACAAAAAGCGGAGAGAAGAAAAGTGTCGATAAACATTCCGGAGGGGTCTGTCGGTAAAACGAAAAAACGTAAAGAAAAGGTACCTCTACCAGAACTAGGGACAGAGGACATGATACAGTGTTTGAAGTAAGGTATCAAGTAGTCCGTGAGATAGATAGTCTAGATCCGGGAATTTAGATAAAGACTGAAGGTGACATATTAGTATTCCCTAAACTAAATCCAGTATGGACTTTCCAGATCGCCAAAAGGGATGAAAGAAGTTAAAGTCAGACTTAAACCGTTATTCCTCAAGTACTAGACTCGGTGTCAGTGGAGACCAGAACAAAACAATTGACATATCTCGAAGAGGTAGAAACCGACGTTTCTTATCTTAGGTAGACTAAAGTCACAACTGGTAGACCACTACAGGTACACATCTCAGAAGAGAACACAACAACCTTCTCCCACAAGCGGTACTGGTCACGTAAAAGAACCGTTTTGAGATAATCAGAAACGGGACGAAGTAAGGCGTAAGGTTCCGGTTTAAACGGACAATGAGGTCCACAAAGAACTGAAGGATGAAAACGTAAGGTCAGGGGATATTACTTTTCCTGTAGAAAAAAACCACAATAAAGATTTTCCAGAACATCCAGCAGTATCTTGGTAAGTTGAAGTCGAAGAAATCACAATGACCAACCCCGTATCTGAACCTAATGGTACTATAACTTACCAAACGGAACCTCTGCTTACCTCTAGTAAGACAGTAAAAACTCTAAAGAAGGTTCATGACGTAAAGCCTGAGAAAACAACTGGTACTACCGATGAGGTAAAGAAGACTCCTAAGGACGGGTGACATCATCTATATTTCCAGTAGACTCAATTTAAGTGGGTAAGGTCAGGCAAAATCAAGTGACTAAGGATCTTACAGTTACAAGTGAGAACGGTAGAGAACAAACTGATGAAGGTTAAACAGAACTAAGTACCTGGACTGTAAGGTCCAAGGATACGTTATAACGAGAAATGTCGTAGCTTGGAACGAAGATAGTGGTCAGTGTAGGTGTCGAGCCATAACAAAAACGAAACCGAGGTAGGGAAGTAAGAAAGACCTCAATAAAGAGGTGACTAGAGGTCATCGTATAACCCGTGGATGACTGGACCCCTCAAGGAGAAAGTCATAGGATAGTAAAACGGCAAAGTATGACGAGTACCCCAAGAGTTCCGTTCTTATGACTTCACCAAACGGTAAGGGAAGAGGTCACCTGGTGTAAAACAGTCTGGAGAGGTGGTATTGGGCGGGCAGATCCCAACGGGACGCCCGTACCGAATCAAAGTAACTCAATCTGTTCCGACACCAGGATCACACTAATCTAACTGATCAAAAGACACTCATACCAAAGTCACACAGACGGGAGACTACGGGAGAACGTTGTGGATGGTAGAATGAACCCAAAGAGAATGGAACCCGCACCCCATAGAGAAGTGTCGATGAGGTCGTTTCGTGTCGACGATCGGTTCAGATTTCCGACGATCCCCAGGTCTGACAGTTTCAAGACATGTAGTCCAAATTTCACATAAATAAACTGTAATCCTGTCTTCTAACTTCAGAAATTTCATCCTCAAACTATCCTTATCTAAACCAAATACCTTTACTAAGAATTTCACACCGGACACAGGAATAATCCCAAGAATTCTGTGTAAGTCCCCCAGACTTTTCAATTATGATTGTAATAAACGAAAAAAAGTGACTGAATAATAAACATAACTACAAACTTTACGTTGTTACTCATTTTGATCCACAGAATCGGGTGTAGTTCAATCCTCGTATTTAACATGATCATCAGAAATATAAGAACGTCAATTTTTCTTTTTAGGTCACAGTGAATTCTTATAGGAACCACTTTATTATGTGTAATGATTAAAAATAATTTAGTACTGAAAAGTATAAGAGACAACCCTTCACCCTGCATCTGTATCTCGTAAAAACTACCTTTGGTTATGACAGAATCCTTTTTGAAAAAACAATCTTATAGATCGACTTGATCAAGTGACTTTTATTAAAAATGAACTATCTTATTGTCTATATACCAATATTTATGAACCTACAAATTGTTTACATGACGTTTTTGTTTACTTCACTCCGACAGTGAAGTTCCTTTTGTTGAATTTCATAAACAACGTTTATTATAAACACTAAAGTATCTTTATAACCTTAAAATCTTTTAAACATAAACGGAGACTATAGAATTACCTAAGGACTATCAATTTCAGTAAAGACTACTCTAGTTACCTTAATTTCTTACGATAAATAAACATAAAATATTACTTTTCACAGTTGTAAAGTTTCTAACCGTATTAAGTTACTTAATTACAAAAGGTTTTCTGATGACGTACTACGATTTTGTTTATGACGTACCATTTCAGGAAATTTTACGTTCTATTTAGTTACCTAAAACTACCTTTTTAATATTTGTTAATTATATAAAAGTATAAGTCAGTAATGTAGATGGGAAATTCTGAGATGTTGAACAACTCAAAACTACATGATAGTTTCTTATAAATATTAATAAACTTTTTGGAAAAAGAGGTTAATATGTCGAAGAATTAGATATAAGAGATGTATTTAAAATTGGTTTATTTAGAGTTCTGACTTACGTTAAGATCTACATTCTTAAGGTCATCAGAAGAGAATTCGGTGTATACTTTCTTTAAACGTTTTTCTATTCTACTCTACAAGAACAATTGTATTGATTTCAATTGTATCCTAATTTCATTTAATTTATTTAATTTATTTAATTTAATTTTATTTAAGTATCGATTTATAAAATATCCACAAAGTTGAAATTAAAGATCGTCTTCGTGAGGTACTGAGTGGTCCATTTCTCAGACGGACGTTGTGTCCTCTGGGTCCAAGCTAGGGACCTAACCCTTCTAGAGGCCTTCTTCCTTTACTGTCGGGTGAGGTCATAAGAACGGACCTCTTAAAGTATCTTTCTCCTCTGACCGTCCAATCAGGTACCCCAGTGTTTCTCAACCTGTACTGATTCAGTTCCGATACCAAAAAGGTCATCAGTACATACCTACACTCTCAACCTGACACTTCTTCCAACTCGTGGTTTCTTAACTACGAAAACTTGACACCACAACCTCTTCTGAGAACTCTCAGGGAACCTGACGTTCCTCTAGGTTGGTCAGGTAAGACTTCCTCTAGTTGGGACCCTAAAGAAACCTTCCTTACTACGATGTCGACTTTGAGGTCATGAAACCGTGGAGTATACTTCTCAACTGAGTAACCTTTTCTGAAACTACGACCCTCCCTAACCCCCGTCTACTCTTCCCCTGTTGTCTCCTACTCTACCGACCTACCGTAGTGACTGAGCTACCTGCACTTAGACTCACTTGAGGCCCTCAACCACTACCTGTCCCTCCGGACCGCACGACACTAAGTACCCCAGCGTTTCTCAGCCTGTGCTGACTCGTTGACTTGACTTAGACTTCGTGTAAGGCGTAAGTACATATGGTTGACTTTGGATCCGTGGGACCTTGTCACATAAACGAAAAAGTTGTCGGACAATCCTTGAGTCCATTTAGAGAGTATATGAATTCAAACTCAATTACACCATTTTCCTGGTGGTCATCTTATTTATAACTATCGGCTGTATTTATGTTTAAACAACCCTCAGGAGTCATTAAAAATTCTTAATATTGCACCAGGACAATGACTGTAAACTCTTGACCACAAATGTCTTTCTGTAAGTCCTCTTGTTAATCTATTCGTATCGTACAAACTTAACTTTCATAATTCCTCCAACGACCCCATCACTACAGAGGGATGTCTTTCTCTGTTTTAGTGATTGACGACGACGAAGTCCCTTTCCCTCCCTGTCCTAAACTTTCTGACTTTTTAAATGACACTTATTTAAAAATTTCGACTCGAGAATCCATTTACTACTCTTACGATACTTAAGTCTCTTAGAAAAAAAAAAAAAAAAATGAAAGAAGAATGTAACGAACCCCGACCACGTACCCCTACTGGGTCTCTCTACAACACCCCTCCCTCCACCCTCCCCCCAAGTACAAACCCTTACGTACTTTCTTAATTTCTAAAATTTTAAATTTTTTTTATTTTTTAAATTTTTTTTTATTTTATTTTATTTCTTCAACTCAAAGACAAAAAGTTTGTTTATAACACTTACTTACCTTCTTATTTTTACCACGACTGTGACTTTTTTTTTTTTTGTTAAAATTTTTATAATTCGAACCGTCCTAAAAAAACTAGGTCAATGACTTGTACATCTCCTAAGAGAACTTCCTTATGACCTCTGGTTGGGTAAACCTTATGAGAGGACAACAAACACTCGTTCTTAAAATTGGACTACAATAATTAAATTCGTTCAAGATAATTACCCCTTAAGACATATATACCATTTACTCTTCTAAAATTTTGAATTGACATTCAAAGTAAAAAGAAAACAACAACAACAAACAAAATCCCGTGACAAACATTCCTATAGGATTTTCCTTTTCAATTTTGATCCCACCCTGTACTCCATTTCTCATTCCAGAGACACCCACAGTAAAAGGGGAGACTCACGGAAACTAAATCTCAGAACCCGGGGTCAATATCAGACGACGTTAATATACTTAGGAACAAGATCTTCTGAGGAGCGGAGACGAAGGAGACCGGTAAACCTTGCCGGAGAGACGTGGATTAACTGAGGTACTGAGAAGAAAAGGGTAAAGACTCGAAGGACAAAAAAAAAAAAAAGAAAGAATTTAGAGACTGGAGAGTGGAAGAAAGATTATTTTATTAGTGTAAGAGAGAAGAGAAAAGTTTACGTATCAGTAAGGGACTGAAATTACACCGGTAAACATTGGAAGAGTTGGGAGAAGGATCATTATCGAACTCTACAGTGAATACTTTATGGAAGAGTAGACTAAGAATACCAAAATAAACTTAAGTACCAGTGGCTCAATTTGAGTCATATTTACTACCGTACTTTTCCATCGTCACAATGGTTAAAAATGTTGGGTTACATGTTTCGTACTTCCCGATTAGGATGAAATATTAGAATTACATGATTTGTTAAATATTCCGTACAAATAGTGGTCGAATAATGATCAAATAGTGATCAATTGTTAAATAGTGATCATAAGAATAACCTTGAGTGTTGTCGAGATGTGTCTTCCGTTTATAAGGTCACGATTATGATAAAGGAATATTGTCGTTCACTTTTTATAAAGTATTACGGAGTCTAATATAAAACGTCTCAAAGATTCCGAGTCCAAAAGTTTCGGAGTGAAATTACAAGAACAGGGATCAAGTACTGTAAGGGATCTTTGTGTCTTTAACAAACTTTATTCTACCCATTTTACTCAGTTGGTAAATGATTCCACGATTTTATATAATTAATTTGTTTATTTTTGAGTCATGAAATTTAAAGAAGGAAAAGTAATGAGACTAATCCAGTAATCGGACTTAACCACTAGTAGATCAGTCAAAGTCGTGGATTATTAGGGTTTCCACTCGGTCTAGAATTATCGTCTTTACGGTTTACATACTCTTACCCGGTTTCCTTTTATTTATTTGTGTCTTACCTCTTTAAATACGTACCTTTTTTAATTTCCTTGTACACATATATTAACCGAGTCATTATTTATTATTCTACTTTTCTTACGATACTTATCAACTTTTCACTTTTAGGATATAGACTCGAATTTCAACCATCTTTATTATTTTATATTAATTCCTTATTAGGTCAGATAAAATCAACCCTCTTTTGTTACTTTAGTGGTTTATTACAGGATCCCCTTTGTTATTTACAACAACGAGTCAGTGAATCAGTACAGGTTGAGAAACGTTGGGGTACCTGACGTCATACGGTCCGAAGGGATAGGAGGAGATAGAGAATCTCAAATAAGTTCGAGTACATTTGTAATAGTACGTAAAAATTTTTATTCGATAGTTTCTTAACGTAAACTTAGTATTTATTAAGGGTTTACACATGTAGGAAGACAGTCGAAAGACCATTCGTATAAACGGACCAACTGCAGAAAGAGAACACTTGGGAACTCTGGTGTCTTTTGGGACCTATTCACGAGACTAGTACAAAAGATTACTATTTTATACAATTTCAATATGTTTAAGTTCTAAAATGATCACCTGTGTCCTGCTTGCTATTCAGTGACAATGGTCAAGTCAAGTCAGTGAGTCAACACAGGTTGAGAAACGTTGGAGTACTTAGTGTCGTGTGGTCCGGAGGGACAGGTAGTGGTTGAGGTTTATATTCTTCGCGAGAAGGAATAGGTACATAAGAACCCCACACATAACCCTTGGTACAGTACAGGATCTTAATTTGTAGTGGACACCCTAGTGACCCCATAAGACTTTTATAGACAACTGAGTGACTTCTGAATTTCCTTACCTCACTCACACAATCCTCGTGCTTGACACCAGACTTTATGGTCCTCACTCCGGAGATACGAGATGAGATACTCGTTCACTTTAATCTACACCTACACAGACCACCAGTTTCAGACTACGACACTTCTTGTGATAACTTATCTTTGGACCTTACAATCCAGATACCTAGTTCCATTTAACCTTCACCAGTTTGTCCTCTACCGTTCTCACTTGTCTGTAAAACCCTTAGTCAATTGACTTTACCTACCCTTACCCGTTTAAATATAATATAGATGACAGTATAGATGATGACACCCGTTCTTAGGGAATCTTCTTTACCTCATCGGGAGTAGCAGTTGCTTTCTGACACTTTACGTCATGAACCCACGTCAGAGTGTTTACTGTCTTATTAGAGTCAAGTACAGGTTCCGTTTGATAAGTTATAGTGTCCTCAGGTTCAGATGCGGGGTTGATGATTACGGTTTCTTCTACTTCAACTGACCAAGATACTTCTGGATTTCTGGAAGATCTTAATTGTGGTTTTTTCTACAGGAAAAGTAGCATCCCCTGATCTTACGTTTTCAGTTCTCTGTGGACCTCATTGTCCGTTCAAACCGGAACCTCATGTTTTACTCCGTACCGTTTCCGATTGTCTCAAAACTGTTCTCTTGCGTGATGTGACCAGTATCGTTTGTGGGAGCAGGTAGTTGTGTTCGCTTCTGAGATGTGTACCTGTAGTGGTCTAACAGTTATCACTTTTGTCTGACTAATATAAGAAACGTCGACTTCTACCACTTCGAGATATGTCAGTCGTCTTTTGTTCTGGACCTCGACTGACACCGAGTCTAGTACTTCAGGAATAACGTTTTAAATCCGAGTTTAACTTCTTTCATCCCTTTTGATAATCCAGTAGGTCCATAGTGGATTTAGTTTGGGGAATACTAATATGTCACCTTCTTGTTTATCTAATTTCCCTAACCTAGATCATCCGTGTCACGGACTTCTTGATAACCGTCTCCAAACATTGTCACATGTCCTCTGCCACTGGTTTTGGTAGGGTTTTTCTTTCTTTGTGTTCTTCCGTTTTACCAATAGACTCCTCCGGAGTGTTTATCGATTCTTTTCTTCTCTCCTCTTACCTTTTTTATGTGTTTGACTAACGTCTCGAGGTATCTTGTTCCTTTCTCAATTTTTTTTTTTATTTATTTTTTTCGTTCAGAACAAGACACTTGTCACGTTTCTTTGTCTTATTTTATTATCCCTTTTTATCTTTAGTGAAGTTCTTTTAATCTCTATAGTTCCCTTGTAAAGTACGTTTCTACCCATATTATTTCCTGTCTTTGTCATACGTGGATTGTCTTCGTCTTCTATAATTCTTCTCCACCGTTTATGTGTCTTCTTGATATGTTCTTTGTAGAAGTACTGGGTCTATTGGTGTCATCACACTAGTGAGTGGATCTCGGTCTGCAGAACCTCACACGTCAGTTCGTCCGGGATCCTTCGTATTGATGATTGTTTCGATCACCTCCACTATCTTAAGGTCGACTCCATAAATTTAAGGTTTGCTACTACGATAATTTCATGACGTAAGTTATACGGTCGTTTGAACCATTTGAGTTGTTACCGGTCTACTGATCTTTTCCAGTCAAAAGTAGGGTTAGAGTTTCTTTTAGTTACGGTTTCTACCAAGTTTGATGACGTGTTAACGTGAGTAAAGTGCATGATCGTTCCATTACGAGTTTTAGAAGTTCGATCCGTAGTTACCATGTACTTCGTTCTACCTAAATCTTTTCCGTCTCCTTGGTCTCTAGTTTAACGGTTATAGGTAACCTAGTATCTTTTCATTTCCTTTTGGTCTTTTTGTTGAAGACGAAGTAACTGATGGGGAAACTGACACACCTAGTGTTGTTTAACACCTTTTAAGGATTTCTTTACCTTTATGGTCTGGTGGAATGGACGGAGGACTTTTTAGACGTACGTCCAGTTCTTCGTTTTCGAATTTGACCTACACCTTGTAGTCTGACCAAGGTTTAACCCTTTCCTCATGCAGTTCCGACATATAACAGTGGGACGAACAAATTACATATACGTCTCATGTAGTACTCTTTGCGACCCGACCTACTTCGTGTTCGACCTTAGTTCTAACGGTCCTCTTTATAGTTGTTGGAATCTATAGGTCTACTATGGTGAAATTATCGTATTTCTTCCGACTTGTGACTTCTTAGCTACGAAAGTTTGACTCCACGATTCCTTCTGAGATCTCTCAGGGAACCTGTCGTTCCTCTAGTTTGGTCAGTTAGAATTTCCTTTAGTTCGGATTTATAAGTGACCTTCCAGACTACAACTTCGAGGTTATGAAACCGGTGGACTACACTTCTCGGTTGAGTTACCTATTCTGAGACTACGACCCTTCCTAACTCCCGTCCTCCTCTTCCCCCTTTGTCTCCTACTCTAACAACCTACGTTAGTGACTGAGTTACATTTACTCAGACTTGTTCGAGATCCTCTATCATTTCCTGTCTCTTCGGAACGTACAACGACAAATACCCCTACGTTTTTCAATCTGTACTGACTCGTTGACTTCTTGTTGTTATTGTTAAATCGCTTCCCCTATTTACTTTTCCTTTTGTCTAAGGATGATAATTTCAGTTTAAGACTCCTCGTCTCTGTTCTACCGTACAATCTTTATGAACTGAAGGAGAGTACTTTCGGGGGTTTAGTGTTGATTTACGACTTGTTGGTAGTTGTTATTTCTAAGTTTGGAAGGTTTTTTCTATAAGATGTAAGTTTCTGTTTTTTCTTCAGTGTCACCCTGTCATCCTCCCTAGGAAAATACTATGTTAGTTTAGGGTATGAAAGGTCCATTCACTTGGTGTGTGAGCTTTTATTAACATAACGTCTCCAAGAGGGTACCCTCACTCTCAAGACTCTGGGAGTAGTCCTAGGGATCGGACCCTAGACCGGAGTCATTCTCCTTCGACGTCTCGTAAACCGAAACTTCTGAGTACCCCGAACTAGAATGCTCGAGGTGTCCTTACTCCCTTTGTCTCTAAGATAAGTTCCTCCCACGTGTGTTCGACACTACACGTACACCCAGGTCCCGTGTCGTCACTGGGGTATTCTCAACCGGTCTGGATGGACCCCAGAATCCTCTAGAGGAGTCCTCCACCCCAGCTACCACCGAGTGACACTCGGTTCCTGTGACCACCGTCTCCGTGGCCCTTATGAGTAGTCTAACTCAAGAGGACCTCCAGTAGTAAAACCGTGACTCTAGATCGGGGTAATTGTCATCATGTCCGAGTTCATGACCCTGTAGAGTCCGACTTGTTGGTTGTTTCACCCTTGTGTCGGGAAGGATAGTCGTCTGTCCGACTGATGTCAACAGGACTCGGTTATCGGTGGAAATTTGTGTGGGGAACTATGTCGGGTGGGTGTTCACCCGTCCTGGTCAGGGAGGATGACCGTGTTCGGTTACCTGGTTTCAGTGGATAAGTCGACTAAAAAAGGTCGTCTTTGAAATGTCCGGTCTTCCTTCATCGTACTACGTAAAGTTTACTACTTTCTCTTTTTGAATATTGGTTCTTGTGTTGTGTCGTTCCAAGAACAAGTCTAAGTTACCTCTTTAATTTTCGAAATGTATGTTCGTTTTCGATTCTCTTAAGTTGTTATGGTTTTGAGAAAGGTTGTTTATGATTTTCCTGAAGAGATCGATCCTCTTCCGCTACCGTGGGGGTGAGGTTATGAGAACGGACCTTTTAGGGTACCAACCTCCTCGGACCACCCGACGTCAGGTACCCCAGCGTTTCTCAACCTGTACTGACTCGCTGAAGTGAAAGTGAAAAGTGAAAGTACGTAACCTCTTCCTTTACCGTTGGGTGAGGTCACAAGAACGGACCTCTTAGGGTCCCTGCCGTCTCGGACCACCCGACGGCAGATACTCCAGTGTGTCTCAGTCTGTGCTGACTTCGCTGAGTCGTCGTCGTCGTCGTCGTCGTCGTCGATCCTTTCTTCTCCTTGTTATTCCTTGTTCTTTTTGTGTATCCTTTCGATTGACTATTTCCGTTTGTATCTTATTTTCATCTTTTAGTAGGTGTATGTTTATACTATAGTTTTGGTCGTTGACACTCTTCTCTCTAGTTTACGTCCTATGACCTTTACGTAAACTTTAAATCTCTAGTGTTACGATATCATAATCTTTAGTTGATGTTCTCCTTTTTTTTTTGATATTTTTCTGTGTTTGTGTACCTTCAATTCGTCGTACAATGATTTGTTTTTCACCTAGTAATTCATTTTTTATACATCTCCGTTTACTTTTGTTTTGTAGTAAGTTTGTCGTCAAGGTTCTCAAATATCGTTATCTTTGTTCTTTTGGTCTTTTTAGAGGTTCTTTGTTAAATCGAAATGTGGATTTTTAGGATCTCTTTCTTGTTTGTTTTGGGTTTCAATCATCTTCTTTTCTTTGGTATTTCTAGTCTCGTCTTTATTCACTTTATCTTTACTTCTTTTGTTATCTTTTCTAGTTACTTCGATTTTCGACCAAGAAACTTTTCTATTTGTATTAACTATTTGGAAGTCGGTCTGAGTATTTCTTTTTCTGTCCTCTCCCGAGTTTTATTATATTAATCTTTCCTCTGTAACGTCACCTGTAGTGTCTTTATGTTTCCTAGTATTCTCTGATGAGACTCGTCAATATTCGGTTGTTTTACATGTAGGATCTTCTTTACCTGTTTAAGAATCTTTCGATGTTAGAGGGTTTTTACTTGACCCTTATCTTTTGTACTTCTCTTTCTAGTGTTCATGACATTGATTTAGATACTAATTTTCTGAGGGCTGTTTGTATTTTCAGGTCTTGGTCTACAAAAGTGTTCATTAAAGATACTTTGACAATCTCTTCTCAATTGTGATAGGAAGATTTTGATAGGGTTTGTCAACGTCTCCTTTCTTGTGATGGGTTGAGTAAGATACTCAGAGGTAGTGGGACTATGGTTTTGGTCTGTTTCTATGGTGTTTTTTTCTTTTAATGTCCGGTTATAATGACTAAGTGTATCTATATTTATAGGAGTTGTTTTATGATCATTTGGTTTAGGTCGATATGTAATTTTCCGAGTATTAGAACTAGTTCATCCTAAATACGGTCCCTACGTTCATAAAAAGTCATAGATATTTTGTCACACTATTTGGTGTAGTTGTTTAACTTCTTATTTAAAGTACACCAGTAGAGTTATCTACGTCGTTTTCGAAGACCACACTCTAGTTGAGTGTAATTGCTATTTTTGAGAGGTCTTATACCTACGTCTCCCTTGGAAGGAGTTATATTGTTTTCGGTTTATTATTGTTTGGTTATCGATTATAGTATGAGTTGTCACTTTATCACTTTCGTAAGGGAGATTCTAGTCCTTGTTCTGTTCCTATAGGTGAGAACGGTGTAAATACGTTGTGTCAAAAGCTTCAGGATCGGTACCGTTAGTCCGTCTACTTTTTTATTTTACTTAGGTTTAACCTTTTCTTCATTTTGGTAGTGACAAACGTCTACTGTACTATGATATGCATCTTTTAGGATTTCTATAATGGTCTTTTGATGTTCTTGAGTAGTTACTTAAACCCTTTCAAGGTCCTACGTTTTTACTATGTGTCTTTAGCGAACGTAAGGAAATGTGATTGTTACTTTATAATCCTTCTCTTTAATACCTTTGTTAGAGTAAATGGTGCTTTTTTAAGTGTCCCCTATTTACAACCTCTCCCACACTTCTTTTCCCTAGGTAAGGAAAATGTGACAACACCCATACATGGCAACCACGTCGGTGATACCTCTTGTAATACTTTCAAGTAATTTTATTGATCTTTATCTCGATGGTATACTAGGTCTTTAGGGTGTAGACCCGTACATAGACCGTTTTTTGGTATTATGTTTTTCTGTGTAGGTGACGTTGCCAGTAACGCCATCATGAATATTATAGGTTCTGGACCTTCGTTGGACTTACAGGTGACTCTCTCCTTACTAAAAAATTTTTCTATACAACATTTCCTTGATTGATTACGGTAAACTTCATTGTACCTACTGAGATCTCTAATATTAAAGTTTTCATTTAGTCTCTTTCTGTTTATAGTGAGTATAACCATCAGATTTTTTTTACTATCTTTTCTTGAATGTATATTTTGTCTTTGTCTGAGTGTATAAAACTTTTGTTTCAATCCAACCAATAGTTTCCCTTTTCACCCTTCTACTTATTTAATCCTTATACCCCAATTGTATATGTGTGACGATATATATTTTATTAGTTGTCGGATGACACATATTGTGTCCTATACGATGAGTTAGATGGTATTGGATTACCTTTTTCTTAGACTTTTTATTACCGATGCAGACTTTACTTAGACTTTTCACTACGTACGTAGTGAAAAGACATGTGAACTTTCTTTGTGTTGTATCATTTAGTTGATATCAGATTTCACTTTTAATTTAATATTTTTTATTTCTTTACCTTACACTTTAGTAAAAGGGACGAAAACTTAGTTCAAGTGTAAAAACATAAAAGGAAATTATACGTGATCGAAGAAGAGAAACTGAAAAGAAAAAGAACGGTCTTTCGTTACAAACTTGAAAGGACTTGGACAAGAAAGGTTTATGAGTTCGTCGGGAACAAAGTCTAATGTAATCATCCAGGAGAACACAATAGATATTATTGTTTGGTACCAAAAGCTCCTAATAAATAGAAACATTAATATACTGTGTCTTATGCTTAAAACTAACCCTACCCCCTTTCTACCTTATTGGAATGGTAAAGACCAATGGAAATACAGGTTGCTAAAACTACGACAAATACGAAATATTTATTCACATGAGCATAAAATAAGGTTTAATTAACACGAACCGATATGTCATTATACGAGTACTTAAGTACCGTACGGTTAAATCAATGTATGGATAAATTCCATGAACTCTATCTCTTTATTTAGTATACGAAAGAGAAGAGGTCTAATCGAGTAACAGAAGTTTAAATATCCCGTGAATAGTGTAGTACAATAGTAATACGCAGAGATTCGTCTTCCTAACATATAGTGCTCTTCTATGTCCTATCTCGTTGATTCGGTCAGGTCCATCGTCTCTTCAGAGGGAACTATCTCATATGACAAAGTCATCATCGAAGATAAATACATTGTTAAAGACCGACTGTTTTACATAAGAGTAAACCAGTAAAACTTTTATAGACACCGTATCTCTAATAGGTGACGATACAAAACGTGGAGTATTTCATCTACATACTGTCAAATATTTTGATCAAATTCTAGTGTGTTTCCTGTTACGTTACTCTTAAATTGGATGTAAAAGACACACCCATCCTCATGTTTTAAGAAGAGAACACGGTCCAGATCTTCGGTAGAGAGATCCGAAAAGATCTGAGGTACGAAAATAGTACCGATTTCTATTATGATGGAGAGTCTCCGGGAATAGATTTACTTTTGACTTCTTTTTATTAAAGATGGACACCGAGTGTAAAAGTGGTCTCCGTGACCACTCTACAAGAATCGTAACTATCATCCACGAAAGATTTCTTTCTAACCCGTTGAAGGTGGGTAAAAAACAAGTAAATGAAACAGGAGTGGATTCTACTAGCAGGTGAAAAGAAGTATACGTGGGACTGTAGGTGGAATTGTTTTATTTGTAAGTCAGGACACGAAGCCGTACAGGAGAGACAATAATGAAGGGGGTCCCTTGACCACCGGACTGGACATATGTCCAAAGAGTTCTCCGTCCAGTCCACCAGACCATAAGGGTAGAGAAAGTCTTAAAAGGTGTCAAATAACACTAGGTGTCTCAGTTTCCGAAACCGTATCAGTTTTTTCGTCTTTATCTACAAAAAGACCTTGAGAGAACGAAAAAACTATTAGGTCGTCTACAACCGTAAAACTAGAGACCAAGGAGACGGAAAAGATTTTGGTCGAACTTGTAGACCTTCAAGTGTCAAGTGCATAACGACTTCGGACCGAACCTCTTAAAACTCGTAATGAAATGATCAAACACTCTACTCACACTAACACGCCATTAAACTCGTAAGAAACCGTAACGGAAAGAAACTCTAACCTTACTTTTGACTGGAAAAGGTCAGGATAAAGAACTCTTTGGATATACGTCAAGTCCTTCGTTGTCAATCTTGACCTGTACCTTTTTGTCTGACCAAGGTTCATCCCTTTCCTCATGCAGTTCCGACATATAACAGTGGGACGAATAAATTGAATATACGTCTCATGTAGTACTCTTTACGACCCGACCTTCTTCGTGTTCGACCTTAGTTCTAACGACCCTCTTTATAGTTATTAGAGTCTATACGTCTATTGTAATGGGAATACCGTCTTTCACTTCTCCTTAATTTTTCAGAGAACTACTTTCACTTTCTCCTCTCACTTTTTCAACCGAATTTCGAGTTGTAAGTCTTTTGTTTCTAGTACCGTACAGGGTAGTGAAGTACCGTTTATCTACCCCTTTGTCACCTTTGTCACAGTCTGACATAAAAAGACCCGAGGTTTTAGTGACGTCTACCACTGACGTCGGTACTTTAATTTTCTACGAACCTTCCTTTCAATACTGGTTGGATCTATCATATAACTTTTCGTCTCTGTAATGAGACGGTTGTTTCCATACAGATCAGTTCCGATACCAAAAAGGTCACCAGTACATACCTACACTCTCAACCTGACACTTCTTTCTACTCGTGGCTTCTTAACTACGAAAACTTGACACCACACCCCCTTCTGAGAACTCTCAGGGAACCTGACGTTCCTCTAGGTCGGTCAGGTAAGATTTCCTCTAGTCGGGACCCACAAGAAACCTTCCTTACTACGATTTCGACTTTGAGGTCATGAAACCGGTAGAGTACACTTCTCAACTGAGTCACCTTTTCTGACACTACGACCCTCCGTAACCCCCGTCCTCCTCTTCTCCTGCTGTCTCCTACTCTACCGACCTACCGTAATGACTGAGCTACCTACACTCAAACTTACTTGAGACCCTTTACCACTACCTGTCCCTCCGGACCGCAAGACGCTAAGTACCCCAGCGTCTCTCAACCTGTACTGACTCTCTGACTTGACTTGACTTGACTTCACTTGACCATTGTAATAAAAAAGTAGAACCCATATACATATGAAGACTTCTTTCGGATCTCCCTCTAGATGAAGGTCATGTCTTATTTCTCTTTTTCTGTTCGACCGACCGATAATGTCGAGATACGGACTGATTTCTTTACGTAGTTAATAAAAGATTCATCTACTCATTTTTATATATTTTTAAATCAACTTTCTTCACATGAATCATAGACAAATACGTTGAGAAATTGGGAGACTTCTAAGTAATATAGGGAAAACCTCCTTCTCTCTCGGTTTATCAACTCTCGACATTTACTGACCCGTCCACCATCAGAAGTCAAATTCGAAATATCCGTGGTCAAAAACTTTAACCTGTGGTCATAAAGTATAAAGAAAAATACGTTGTAGGAGTACAGACATAAGAATGAGTATTATGGGTCTCTAAAGTGGGTAACCTTATACATCAAAAAGTAGTACCTTGGACAGTAGGACTTGACAGTGATTTGTCAACCCAACTTACAGTGGAGGTGAGATCTTCTCTCTAATTTACCGTAAAATTGTGTTCACGATTCACAGACCCCGTCGTGTCCATAAAAAGTCACCGACTGTTTTACTACGCTGATATCTAACGGATTCACTTTGTCTAAACTATCTTGTCAAAGTTAATAAATGGGTTTCTTTCTAAAACCTGGTTTACGTCGGAGTAGTTTACGTCAAGTGACTCAAACTTTCGTCCACATTTACATCACCTTGGTTCTTGACGTCTGGTACATTAAACTTTTACAAGTAGTAAGTTATATGAACCTTCTGATATCTGTCCCCGATCGGAACAACTTATTCGGTACTAATTTTTATTACATCAAAACCGAATTTGACTTTCCTATCTATTTAATAGTGACAACACGAAAGGAAATTTTTACTTTAATTTACGTATTACACCGTTACATTATTTATTAAGTGTATACAAAAATCCCGTTTTAAAAGAAAAAGGGATTAAATTAATCGACTTTTCTATTTTGATCTGTATTAAAGAGGTTAAAGAAATGGATAGAACTGAAACTAATTTTTAATAAAAGAGGATAAAGTTTTCTACGGAAATTAATAAATTAGTGAGTTGTCTATAGAACTTATGGGTCATCAAAAAACAGGAGGTATCTTTTATATGGTTGTGATTGAATGACCACTATTACCATTCTTAGTGGATATAATTATTTACCAACAGAAGGAAGGAACTCTTATTTTACTCGACTCACTTGAATGGTTATTTAAGATTTTATCGTTTCTTACACTTTCTTTTGGTAGATAGTATCGGACGATAATTGTACTCATAGTCGATCATAGTGTAATAAGTAGTGTCCTTTTAAGGACTTAACGAAAAGTGAAGATTTATTTATTCGATTCATTTCTAAGAAATCCAAGGTGATTCGTTTTCAGAAAACTAAATACTTTACTATAGCTAGATGTTTAGGTCGTAAAGGGTCCTAACAGTAGTAATTTACGTCAATATTTGTGACCCTGATCCAATACTTCCTTATTAAACTTTTGTCGTTTTCTTTGTGAATGAAGAGGAGACTGGAGAGTTTTGAATCTGATTGACGGTATCCACTTTTAAATGGTACCGGATTCTTTGTTTGAGGGATTAGAAATGTCGATACCGAATAAGCACACTTACATACCGTTTTTAGTGGTGTTACAACACTTCATTAATCGGAGGTTAATTTTAAATTTTTTTTACACTCTCGGGTTTCATAATGTACATAATGATAACTATCTTTCTACCACGGGTCACAGTGACCGACGTTGACAGGTCCAAGTTGTTTTTATTTGGAACAACGTGAGTCCTTTATCCGCGCGAAGATGTGACGATCACCCCTACGTTTCCTAAGATACGGATAACTTCCTTTACACCGTTATAGATTGTTTTGGTGTATACACAAATAGCAAACTATGTTACTAGGACGAAAACCTTTAACTGGAACTTCTATATAGTGTAGTTGTTACGTTCTTTATATGAACGTGTGTATATATCCGGGTATCTGTATCTTTTATGTGAATACCAATGGTTTCCCTTCCTTCCCTCCGTATTTAATCCTCAAACCCTAATTGTATATATGGGATGATATATATTTTGTCTAGTGGTTGTTCCTGAATGATATATCGTGTCCCTTGATATGAGGTATCAAATATTATTGTATATTCCTATTTCTTAGACCTTTTTTTTATGTATATATACACATTGTCGGACAACAGTCAGAAAACTCTTATTATTTGTAGTAAAAGGGTTACGACCCTTTCTAACTTCCGCTCTACTATTCCGTCGTTATCTCCTACTGTACCAGTATGTCGTAGTGACTGAGTCACTTGTACTCAAACTCGTTTGTGACCCTCTATCACTTCCTGTTCCTTCGGACCGTACGACGTCAAACACAACGACCCTTGGTCCCAATAGTGACACTTTTCTCTCTGTAAGTTTATATCTTACCCTCTACCATAAAGATATCTAACCTTGACTTCCTAACCATACTTGAGTATGTGCAAACATAAACGTATACATATAGCTACACACGTATATTTATATACGATGACACAAATATAATGCATATATGATTACGTACGTAAAGAATCTATTTAGGTGGTTGAACCGGTTCTTCATTTCTATGGATTCTCGTCACTTGTATGGAACACGACTCCAGAATCAGAGATTATGATAAGGAGTGATTTTTCTTACTGCTGAAGTCTCCTTTACGAATAAAGTCACAACCCTGTCTCATCCATGTTCTACTGTTCCGAGTAAAACGATATAGTCTCGTTTCCTTAAAGGGGTTTTTTACTAGTCTATTACTGTGTTCCTGTATCTTCGGTCGAATTTCCCTGAGGTTGCTTAGTCAAATCCTGTCACACCTGTTATTTTATTAATTCTTGTCATTTTATTAGTGTCTTTTTATCCTAAAGTACAGAAATGGCGTATACTTGTTCTACTTATTTGTGTATTTATTTGTTACATCTTACCTCCGAAAAACGAATGTTGCCTTTCATTACCAAAGGACTGTTTCCGTCTTATATTAGTAATAAAATATTGGTAGTCCGATTTAATCTAGTTTGTTTTAAGTAGTTACTTACGATTTCGTTCCTTTTTAAAACTACTATTAGTTCTATACATGTACCTGAAAGTTATAGAGGAATACCTGACGAATAATCAACGTTCTTCTTTTTTATTATTAATATGTCACTCTTTTAGTTTATTGTCAACCTCGTCCACCTAGTGTTAATTGTGTTGATTATTCTCTGTCTACCAATATACACCGAGGTCTTCACTACGGGCCTCTTCCTGTGTTGAATTGATAAGTTATAAGGTCGTCTCTTACGTCTAAGAATCAAATTAGTACTCCTCACTTTCAGTGAGTCAGTACAGGTTGAGACTCTGGGGTACCTGACATATCAGGCACCTTAAGAGGTCCGGTCTTATGACCTCACCCATCGGAAAGGGAAGAGGTCCCCTAGAAAGATTGGGTCCTTAGCTTGGGTCCAGAGGGTGTAACGTCCGTCTAAGAAATGGTCGACTCGGTGGTCCCTGCGGGAATTAATACTCCTTTATAATCGGTTTATGAGTCACTCTTGGTAAAAAGGGGGTTTCCTCTCCAATAGAAGAAGTTTTATACAGATATACCTATCCCGTTTACATTTTATCATTTTACGATTACTGTCCATATCATGTACTTCTGATATTCCGATAAGACACATAGTAAAAATAAAAGTGTTTCAAAACAACGGAACTATATTAAAGGTTTAGTTTTAAATTGTTTTTTAATATCAGACTATCAGTTGTGAAGGAGAAGTGTTCTTATTCGTTGTTCTCTCCTAAAAGGAAGTAACTTGCTTCATTTAGAAAATATGGTTTACTGTTGTAAAGTCTCTACTTTTTGGATACTCTTTTGAATCCGGTATACTATGTTATGTTCTTTGTGCTTTAAATTGGAAGAAGATTATCGAAAGGGTTTTCCCTCGTGTTTCTTTAAATACTACATACACACTCTGACCCTCTTCTCTAGTTTGTTTATTGTTTTGTAAAGAAGATAGACTTTTTTCAAAGTATTGGAACTTCTGTAGATGACTTACGGATCGTGTTACTCACTGTTCTTGGGTATAGGTCTGGATAGTGTTACTTTTACATCTTGTGTTCCTCATTACTTCTATTACTTTAGAAGACTCTCTACATAGCTTGTTTCTTATATGTCTAAAGTGTGTTGTCTGTATTTCAGAAAGTATTCTATAATTTAGTCGTTTTCTACGGTCTCATGTTATATCGTAACGGAAGTTATGAAGTCTTCTTTATTTCAACATAGGTAAGTGGGAATTTAGTAGTTTATTTTGTACCCTGCTATCAACATAAAAGATTGTTAAATGGAGGAAGCTTAGCTAAAACTTTAAGTTGGAGTCGTTTTGACTTTTACTCTTAAATTCATTCTCACAACGTTCTCTGAACTTGTTCTTTGTTGTCAATTTGATCTAGTCTTTAATTTTACTTGAAGTTCTAACGAAGGTACGTATTCAAGTTCTTTTATTCAAATACAAGTCTTTGTTTCATCTAATGTAATATGTCTTCATGTTGAAAGAAATTGGTCATTCTTTTGTCTTATTTGTTCATCTTTGAGATCTTTGAGATCCATTTACTTTTTGGATACGTCATGTAAACACCAGATTAGAATCTTTTTGTCCTGTGTTTATGTATCAAAATTATGTCCTCCCGTCAATATACTTAATATTATTTACGTGTCAACACATTTGGTTGAGGTGTAAGTTATATGCCTTGACAGGGAAGTGTGGGCTTAATGAGTGAGTAGGACAGGTCAAAATCAGTTGATGAAAGGGTGAGAATTACAGACCTTTTGTGACTAGATACGAAAAGAGACTTTCTAGACGGAAAAATTTAATACGATTCACTTCATTCAGTCTGTCTCTTTCTGTTTATCACATACTATAGTGAATACACACCCCCAGATTTGAAAAAAAGAAAATTTTTGGGTTGTTTGAATGTCTTTTTACTAATCCGACACCACCCCCCTCCCTCTTAACCTCCTTCCACCAGTCCTCCTTATGTGAAGGACAATATTCTATGTATTCCTGTTCCCAATATTAGCTATTGTACTGCGGATATCCATTGGTTGTGATGCGATACTATATATCCCTTCAACGAATCTCTCGTCTAGGATGTCAATAACAGTGTTCCTCTAAAAGGGGAATAATAAGATACTCTACTACCTGGAATTGATTTGGATAACGTCATTAGTAAAGTGTCATGTACATTTAGTTTAGTAGTACGACACGTGAAATTTGAATATGTCACTACACACAGTTAATAAAGAGTTATTTTGACCTTTTTAACGGAAAAGGACCTGTAACATATATGAGTCAGTATCTTATACATTTGAAAACCCAGACTGAAGACAGTGATTGGTATTACATAAACTCTAAATACAGACAATAACGTCTATTATTCTCGGAGCAGAAAAGTAACGAGATCTCCTACCTGTATGGCGTATAGACAGATAGGTAAGTGGTCGACTTCCTGAAAGAGTAACAAAGTTCAATAATCGTTAACACTTATTTCGACGATTTTATAAACGTATGGTCAAGACACACATATGTGTAAAATAAAGGGTTTACTAATTACTACGACTCGTAAGAAAACACAAATAAACGGTAAACATACTGAATCTACTTCATAGACAATTTTATCAAACAGGTAAAAATAACCTAATAATAACAACCCAAAATTCTCAAGAAATACGACTTATGTTCAGGAACCAGTGTATACACTGTACAGTCAGAAAAGAGGATCATAAACCGAATAAAAAGAAAACGAATTATCACAGAAGGTTTCTCGTTTTGCATTAAAATATTTTAGGTTAAAAAGGAAAAAAACATAGATTATTAACAAGGAGATTGGGTCCGTAGAAAGGGTTAGAAAAGATTTTCACAATATCATCGTGGAAATGTAAAATAACAAGTCAGTAGGTCAGAAAAGACTGAGAAACGTTGGGGTACTTGACGTTGTGTGGTCCGAAAAGACAGGGAGTGGTAGAGGACTTCAAACTGGTGTACAGGTAACGTAACCACTAAATGTAAATCGAGACACTATTTAAAGTTCGATTAGAGTCATATTTGACCTTTCGTATCTCAATTCCAAGTGAGTTTCTAACTCTTATTATTACTATATAGTCTGGTACCCAAGATGTCTACCTGATACCTTTTCAAACTCTCTGACTCCTCTCTACCTCCAAAATAAACCTAATTTATCATCTTCTCTCAGTATCCTTTTATACTTAGGACACCATTCACTGGTGTGCCACACAACACAAAGAACATAAGTGACACATTTGATACTCCACTTCATTTCCATAACTACCAGAAGAGATCTATAAGTACACATGTCACTACTCGTAAGTCTATGAGATCTTAGTCAAGTACACTGTGGGTCCAGTAAAGACGGTACGGATTCAAGAGACGGACTTTGAACTTAGAGAGGAGAATGAAGGATCGGTCTTCTTAATGTCTTTCTCGAACTCAGTAAGGAAACCAGTAAAAGGTCTACCCGTAATGGAAAGAACGGTGGTAATAGACGTCTCTTCGGGATGTACTGTCTCAACCGTTTTATCTGAGTATCTCCGAGAAACAAGGAGTCACCGATTGAAGTCCCGTACAAGTGTGAGACGTTGTCGTGTCCACAATTCGGAGACTTTCTGTCTCAAACTAGTCCTCCGTTACCTCATGCTCTCTAGATCGTCTACTTACGTAGAGGAAGGATGGGGACCAAGTCTTATAAGTTTGATGATACATTACGTTGCCAAAGAATATCGGAAAGCCTTCTATAAGGTACTCCGTCATGTTACTCGACGTAAATGGAACTAATCGATCGATCCATTTATAGAAGTACATAAACGAGAGGGAAGAAGGGACGGTATGAGGGGAAAGAGGGAGTGTTGACTAAGAGACCCTCACGTAAGAGACTATTTCCCAATCGTACATTTGTAAACGAAGTATGAGACACAAGATCTTTTGTGTCTGTTTTAATCACTTACTACCTTCTCTTCTCAAAAGTAGTTTTCACTTCCTCAAGGGATCTGCGAATAAATTGGCGAATAGCTTTTCCCGACAACTTCCCGAACTCGGTAGCGGAGACCTTTAGAGTTAAGTCAAGTCAGTGAGTCAGTACAGGCTGAGACGGTGGGGTACCTGACGTCGTGCGGTCCGAAGGGACAGGTAGTCGTTTAAAGTCTCGAACAAGTTTGAGTACAGGTAGCTCAACCACTACGGTAGGTTAGTAGAGTAGGAGACGACAGGGGAAGAGGAGGACGGAAGTTAGAAAGAGTCGTAGTCCTAGAAAAGGTTACTCATTCAAGAAGGGTAGTCCACCGGTTCCATAACCTCAAAGTCGAAGTCGTAGTTAGGAAGGTTACTTATAAGTCCCGACCAAAGGAAATCCTAACTGATCACCTTAGAGGAACGTCAAGTTCCCCGAGGGTTCTCAGAAGAGGTTTTGGTTTCAAGTTTTCGTAGTTAAAAAACCTCGAGTCGAAAGAAATACAAGATTGAGAGTGTAAGTATGTACTGGTAACCTTTTGGGTATCGAAACTGATCTAACAGAAGACAACCGTTTCATTACAGAGACGAAAATTTGTACGACAGATCCAACCAGTGTCGAAAAGAAGGTTCCTCGTTCGTAGAAAATTTAAGTACCGAAGTCAATGGTAGAAGTAACTAAAACCTCGGGGGGCTTTATTTCAGACGGTGACAAAGGTAACAAAGGGGTAGATAAACGGTACTTCACTACCCTGAACTACGGTACCAGAATCAAAAGACTTACAACTCACAATTCGGTTGAAAAAATAAGAGGAGAAAGTGAAAGTAGTTCTCTGAGACCAAAAAGAAGTGAAGGTATTCTCACCATAGTAAATGTATAGACTCCAATAACTATACAGTGGGTCGTTAGGACTAAAGTCGAACACGAAGTAGGTCAGGTTGTAAAGAGTACTACATGAGACGTATACTCAATTTGTTCGTCCCACTGTTATATGTCGGAACCACATGAGAAAAGGACTAAACCTTGGTCAGACAACAAGGTGTAGGTCAAGATTGACAACCAAGAACTGGACACATGTCTCAAGAGTCCTCCGTCCAGTCCACCAGGCCATAAAGGTAGAGAACTTCTTAAAAGGTGTCAAAAAACAATAAGTGTCTCAGTTTCCGAAACCGTATCAGTTATTTCGTCTTTATCTACAAAAAGTACTTGAGAGAACGAAAAAACTACTAGGTTGTCTACAACCGTTAAACTAGAGACCAAGGAGACGGAAAAGATTTAGGTCGAACTTGTAGACTTTCAAGTATCAAGTACATGACAATTTCGGACCGAACTTCTTAAAACTCGTAATGAAACGATCGTACACTCTACTCACGTTAACACACCATCAAACTTGTAAGAAACCGTAACGGAAAGAAACCCTAACCTTACTTTAGGGTTTCACCGGTCAGGACACCGGTGACGACTTATAAGGTTTAAACGACCGTACAACTCACGTTGTGAAATTATCTCAGTGGGAAATCCCAAACTTTATCAAGTCGACCTTAAGATAATGGAGGTGATCGAAACAAACATCACTACGAAGGATTCCGAGTGAACTGAAGTGTAAGGTCCTACAGACCGAGATCCACACACTAGTGTGGTAACACCAATAGACCCAGTACTTCTAGAAAAAACATATCAAGAAGACACATAAGAACGGTGGAAAAGAATTATAGAAGACGAAGACAATCCAGGTATGGTAAAGTCAGGTAAAAACAGGGGTAGAAACGTACTTTACAAGGGAACGATAGAGATTAAAAGAACTTCTCGAGAGATCAGAAAGGGTAAGATAACAAAAGGAGGTAAATAAACGTCACTAGTGACTCCTTCCGAAAGAATAGAGAGGAACGATAAACCTCGAGACGTAAGTTTACGTATATAGTAAGGAAAAGAGGAAACGGAAATCGAAGAGAAAAAAAGAGTCGACAAACATTCCTGTGGATTCTGTTGGTAAAACGGAAAAACGTAAAGAAAAAGAACCCCTACCAGAACTAAGGACAAAGGACACTTTACTTCACTTCAACGAGTCAACACAGGCTGAGAAACGTTGGGGCACCTGACATCGGGTGGTACGAGGAGACAAGTATCCTAAAAGGTCCGTTCTCATGACCTCACCCAACGGTAAAGAAGAGGTATCCTAGAAGGGATGGGTCCCTAGCTTGGGCCCAGAGGGAGTAACATTCGTTCTACGAAATGACAGACTCGGTAGTCCCTTATGTTACAGTGTTTGGGAGGTAGGTGTCTAGAAGTCCGTGAAACAGATAGTCTAAATTAGGGAACTTAGATAAACAGTGAAGGTGACATATTAGTATGCCCTAAACTAAATCTAGTATGGACATACCAGATGACCAAAGAGATGAAAGAAGTTAAATTCGGACTTAAAACATTATGTCTAAAATACTAGACTCGGTATCAGACCTTTGAATCGGTTACCGATAAATCTCTGACCGTTCGTAGTTTCATTCCCGAAGGAACCACCGAGTAGACCAATTCTCGGGTGGACGTCACGCCCTCTGGACCCAAGTTGGGGACTTAACCCTTTTAGGGGACCTCTTATCTTTTCTATAGGTAAGGTCATAAGACTGGACCTCTTAAGGTACCTGACATATCAGGTACCCCAACGTTTTTCAACCTATACTGACTCAGTTTCACCTGTTATCATAGTCATGTACAGTGTACATTGGTTCTTCCTCTGTGTTACTATACGTATGTATATCGTGTGGAAAGATTTTCTCGTTTATTGTAAATCCCGCTTTTTATAATGTTTTACCTCTTTCTCCCACTCTGAGTACAGGGTGACCTTACATTCGACTTTATTTCCAAGAGGGATTTTTTTTTCATACGTCACATCAACACAATAATAATAAATTTAAGAAACGTGTACCTTGTAAGAGGACCTATCTAGTGTACGATCCGGAGTTTTATACCATTTAATTTCTTTTAATTTTAGTAAAGTTCCCAAAAAATGTTGGTATTGTGATGCTCTAATCTTTAGTTGATGGTTTTTATGGGATAATTTTTTTGTTTTTACCTCCGATTTTTTATACGATGATTTATTAGTTACCTAGTGACTTCTTTAGTTTCTCCTTTATTCTTTTTATGGATCTCTGTTTACTTTTACTTTTGTGTTATTAGGTTTTAACTACCAGTGTCGTTTTCGTTAAAATTCTCCCTTCAAATATCACTGTGTTAGTATGGAGTTCTTTGTTCTCTTAAGTGTTTATTTGTTGGATTGGAATGTCCATTTCGTTGATCTCTTTCTTATTTGTTTTGGGTTTCAAATATCTTCACTTCTTTAGTATTTCTAGTCTTGTCTTTATTTACTTTGTCGACTTCTTTTGTTGTCTTTGCTAGTTAATTTAATTTTCGACAAAGGAATTTTTCTATTTGTTTTAACTTTTTGGAAATCAGTCTGAGTAGTTCTTTTTTTCCCTCTCCCAAGTTTAGTTATTGTAATCTTTACTTTTTCTTCAATGTTACCTGTGGCGTCTTTATGTTTCCTATTATTCTCTGATGATATTCGTTGAGATACGGTTTTTTTTTGGGGTGCAAGAAACTGTACGAGATAAACGACTGTACGACTCAAAATACATTCTCCCATCACTAGATTTTGAACAAAGAACTTCATCTTCTCAGTAATCTTTATTTAAATAAGTTACGATTATTAAAGGTGTCTTAGTACTATTTATAAAATAGTTCCACATACGAATTGGATAGAAGTAGAGTAATTGGGATTATGTTTTCACTGGGGATTACGATTCTTACAACTGTGTCAATGTACAAAGATCTTGATGTAAGGTCATTTTAATAGTAGATGAACAGGTGTAATGAAAAGATATGAACCTTCGTTACATACAGTATGGATCGTAAAATTAGGTTTTGGGCGAATAGTCGAGTACCAGGAATCTATTGTCCAGACCAGACTAGGAGTCCCAGAATGTTCACCTTTAGTCCACGGTCGTCCCGAGACTCCTCCTTGCCCGAAGGTTTGAGTGAGTCCGACATGTCTTGGCCGAAGAGTACCAATATCCGAATGCTAGGACAAAAGAACGACTCACAACCGACTCCATTAAAGTCTAGAGTCTCCCCTGAGTATAAGGAACGATGAACAAAAGGTGAGGTCGAACTTATAAACTTCAAAGTTTCGGTCAAAACAAGAAGTTCACGAGTGGACTAATCCGGTCCTGATTCCCTTACCGTTGGGTGAGATCATAAGGACGGACCTCTTAAGGTACCTGTCCCCTCGGACCGTCCGATGTCACGTATCCCAGTGTTTCTCCGTCTGTACTTACTCATTGATGTGAAAGTGAAAGTTCCTCCTTTTAACAACAAGTCAGTGAGTCAACATAGGTTGAGAAAGACTTGGGTACCTGACATCGTACGGTCCGAAAGACCAGGAAGAGATAGGGGTCCTCAAACGAGTTCAAGTACAGGTAACTTAACTACGACGGTAGGTTGGTAGAGTAAGAGACAACGGGGGAAGAGGAGGACGAGAGTTAAAAAGGGTCGTAGTCCAAGAAAAGATTACTCAGTCGAGTGACCTATTAGAAGGAAGTGTTTAGTATAGTGTTCACACTCTAAGTTGTGTAAATGTCCGGGTAGGCGTGATTCCTACCTCCTCAAACCTTTTCTTACACTCAGGGACCCTAGTGGAATCTTACACTGGATGATGGGACTCAGTATATCCATCCCGTAACCTCGTTTTCGTAATAAAAAACATTCAAGTTACTCTTGTTTCTCTTCAAGTAAAGTTCAAAAGATTTCGGGAAACTCTTATGACCCCCACTTAGTATGGATCACTCTAGGGTGGTGACACCCCGTCAGAGTCACCTTCGGATTTGATGTAACGGAAACATCAAGTCTCTTCTCCTACCCAGTACATTTTTTCTTTGTCTTCTATTAAGTTCATATTCTATTTCATACATTTACTTTAATCTTTTTATTTTTTCGTAACAGAAAACACAAAAAAAAAAGGAGAGAACTAAGGAAGGTAAGATGAAAAAACTCCGAAGGACTCTAAACTGTAGAGAGAGGAAGTTTTCATACAGAAAATAACTTGGTAGATACTGGTTGAGTTAAAATTAACCTATTAGTGATTTGTACTCAATTCCTCCCGAATATTTCTACGAAGGAAATACGGACGGTTTTATTTTCTCCGGAACTTTTTGAATTAGTCTTGTGTGTTTAAATATTTCTATTAGCACTACTAACCTCGACGACCACAAGATACATCTAACCTTAAAATAAATAATTTATTTGACCTGAGTCGAACTACGACCTTCCTTCGTTGTATTAAGAAAAAATGTTAAAGATAAAAATTAGTCGAGATACCCCACATGGAAAGGTGGGTCTTACTTTAGATTCTGTTAGAACAACGAGAACTGTGGGAGTTTATTATATAATTACCAAGATAAAAACTTTATTATTTTTTAAGAAGGTCAGGTATATTACATTTTTGATGTTTGATAGTAGGTAGAATTTTGAAGGGAGAACTCGAAAGTCTATTAAACACTAGGTCAATAATGACGACATATTGTTTAATGAAGTTTTTTCTAGACAGATTTCGTTGATAAAATAGAACGAATAACGAAATACCTAGTCATTGAACCCTTTCTGAGTCGACCCGTCAAAAGTGAATCCAAAAAATACGTTAATACCAATAATGACCGACCCTATCATCGGAAGATTTCCGAGTAGACCTACCTATCTACAGACTCTACCGTGTAAGTGTGGGACGACCGTCAACTGTGACTGATAAAGGACACACGGGTCGGTACCGACAACGTTTCCTACGGGTGTACATCGAGAATGAACACCGAACTTTTGACCCGTTGACAAAACTCAAGTCTCGAATTTTTTTTTTTTTTTTCCTTATTGGGTCTTCTGTCGACTTTCGACACAACGTGGATAGTGAATATTGAATCGGATCCTACAGTATATTGAAGTGAAGACGGTTTAGGTAAACTAGGTTTTTTAACCTTCAGCGTGTTAAGTTTCTCTGACCTATAGGATGAAGAACTGATATCCTATAGTTTCTTTAGACACCAGTATCGAATTTTGGTACTGTCGAGGAAGATGTTCATCTGTAGAACAGGTGGTCTTGTTGTATATAACTGGAGTACAGTCGCCTTCAAGTCGACAAGGGTTACGTAGGACAGACGAGAGAAATTGGAGTATGTGGTTTCCTGGTTGACTCCGATTAGATTGGTAATAGTTAGATGTGTAAGTGTCTTTAAGTCTTCGACGTTTCTCTTTAGGACATTCGTGAAGAGAACTGAAATCTACTACCTTCTCGTAGGAAGAGGTTTCTACATACAACACACACACACACACACACACACACACACACACACACACACATGACTACGATGATATGATCATTAGGAGAGACTTCTTTAGAGTCATTCTTACAAAAATTGGGAGTAGAACCGGAAATGATTAAGTACGAACTCACCACTACCGATTAACAGGAGTCTGACCAAGTTTTAGAGAATAGTAGGATACTTGATTTAGACCGTAAAGGAACTTTATCTTTATCACATATAGTCAGTAAAGTTATAGTGTATTGGTTTGATATGAAGTTAATAGGTCCGAGGAATAAAAAATAAATATGTCTTTGAATTTTTTATAGATCAGGTGGTCTGAGGAGACAGGTACCCTAAAGGGTCCGTTCTTATGACCTCACCCAACGATAAAGGAAGAGGGTCCCTAGAAGAGTTGGGTCCCTAACTAAGACACAGAGGACGTAATGTCCGTCTAAGAAATGGTGACTCGGTGGACTATTTAGGTTTCATAGATTATGACGGAGAATTATTATGTCGTAAAAACTCGAGACGATCAAAAGACCATTGTAGAAATCGTAAAAGATACATAGTCGTTTAAGTCATTTCAACGTCTTATGCGTTTTATAGAATATAAGACTATATTATTGTTACTTTCTAGTCTTTCTCTTTAATTCCTTTATTAGAGTAAATTGGTAGTGTAGTCTTTCTTATTTTACGGACCTTATTTACATGGATTCCTCCATTTCCCCGAAGGGATCACCGAGTCTACCATTTCTTAGACGGACGTCATGTCCTCTGGGTCCAAACTAGGGACCTAACTCTTCTAGGAGACCGCTTTCCTTACTGTTGGGTGAGGTCATAAGAACGGACCTCTTAAGGTACCTCCCAGACTACCCGATATATCAAGTTCAGTGTTTCTCGACCTGTGCCGACTCGTTTATTGTGAAAGTACTCCTCCGCTTTCTGGATATGAGACCTCTGATATTCTGTTGCTACTTTCTTTAATTTCTGCCGTGTTTGTTTCTTTTACTATATTGTATAAGAACCTAACCTTCTTAGTCATAACAGTTTTAATGATATGATGCGTTCCGTTAGACATCTAAGTTACGTTGGAGATAGTTTGACGGGTACAGTAAAAAGTGTCTTTATCTTATTTTTAGAATTTTACACATACCTTCGTGTTTTCCGGGGTTTATCGGTTTCGTTAGGACTCTTTCTTTTTGTCTCGACTTCCTTAGTCCGACGGTCTGAAGTCTGATGTGATGTCGGTAGTTCTGTCATACCATGACCGTGTTTTGTCTTCATCTCTAGTTACCTTCTATCTTTCGGATCTTTATTTGATTGTGTGGAAACTAGTTAATTAGATACTGTTTACTCAGTTCTTATCTGTTACCTCTTTTCTGTCGGAAAAGTGATATATCACGTTCCTTTTGACCTATTGATGTGCATTTTCTGACTTTAATCTTGTAAGAGATTGTGGTATGTGTTTCTATTTGAGTTTTACCTAGTTTCCAGATTCACATTCTGGCCTGTGATATTTTGAGAATGTCATTTTATGTCGGTCACATGAGAAATTGTCTTTAGTGTCGTTGTAGAAAAACCTAGGTGGAGGATCTCATTACTTAAATTTTTATTTTTAAATTTTTCCTCTAGACTAACGTAAATTTTCGAAAACTTGTCGTTTCTTTTGGTATTTGTTTTTCTTTTCTGTTGGGTCTGTTACCCTCTTGTATAATCGTTTACTTCCTTAGTTGTTCCCCAATTAGAAGTTTTACATGTTCGTTGAGTACGTCAAGTTATAGTTTTTGGTTTGTCAGGTTAGTTTTTACTCGTCGTCTAGATTTATCTGTAGAGAAACTTCTTGTGTACGTCTACCGGTTTTACGTGTACTTTTCTACGAGTTATAATGATTGGTAATCTCTTTACGTTTAGTTTCGATGTTACTCCATAGTGGAGTGTAGTTAATTTCAACCTTATCGGTAGTAATTTTTCAGATATTTGTTATTTATGATCTCTCCCACACCTCTTTTCCCCGGGGAGGATGAGACCTACTCATGTATTTAACCATGTCGGTGATACCTCTTGTCATACCTCCAAGGAATTTTTGATTTTTATCTTGATAGTATACTAGGTCGTTAGGTTGAGGAGTCTTATACAGAGCTCCTTTTGTATCAAACTTTTCTACGTACGTGAGGTTACAAGTGACGTCGTCACAAATATTATGAGTTTTACGTTTTCGTCTACTTCCCTAATTTTTTTACACCATGTATATATATTACGTTACAACGAGTCGGTATTTTTTCTTACTTTATTAAAATAAACGTTGGTGTACCTACCCGGATCTATAATAGTATGATTCCCATCATTCAGTCTGTATCTGTTTATTGTACACTATAGTAAGAATACAACTTAAATCAAATTTTTTTACTATGTTCACTGGAATAGACGTTTTACTTTTGTCTGAGTGTCTAAAACTTTTGAACACTAATGGTTTCTCCTTTTCAAACCCCTCCTTATCAAACCCTCACCTACCTGTACGTGTAGTCAAAGTCAAGTCAAGTCAGCGAGTCAGCACAGGCTGAGAAACGCTGGGGTATTTAGCGTCGTGCGGTCCGGAGGGACAGGTAGTATGATGATATGTATTTCATCCATTAGTTGTTCTTCGATGATCTGTTGTCTCCCTTGAGACGAGTTATAAAATATCATTGGATATACCCTTTTCTTAGCTTCTTACTTATATGCATATATACACACATATGTATATATGTGTGTATATATGTATATATATTGACGTACACACACACATATATATATGTATATATATGTTGAATTGGTAATATAAAATGTGAACTTTGATTATGTTGTAACATTTAGTTGATGTGACGTTATTTTAAAAAATTTATATAAAAATATACTTCTTTGGTAACGGAGGTTTAAACAACGTAAAAGACAGGAGAAGTTTTTGTCAAATTTACAAAATAAATACTATCTTTATACGTATACTCGAAGTCGTTCGCATTCACTTCCGACAGTTGGTAAGTTCAACAGGTTACGGTCCTCGGTAGAAAACAAAAGACGTATGTTAAATTGAGTTTGTAAATAGAGGTACTCCGTAAATTCTTGTGGATAAATTGTCGGAACTAAGTCCTCACCCTTTATTTTCTCTTTCGGGGTCGGAACTCGTCCTTGTGAAGTGAGAAAGACCGGCACACGATACCAGAAAAGAAACTTGTATGTCGTAATGATAGAGAATTTCCTTAGAAAAAAAAATTTTTTTTTCTGGAAACCTTTTGAAGTTAGCATATCACCAAAATCAGCGGTTCAGCACAGAGTGAGAACATTGGGGTGACTGACATCGGGCGGTCCGAGAAGACAGGTACCCTAAAGGGTCCGTTCTTATAATCTCACCCAACGGTAAAGAAAGAGGTCGGTCCTCAAAATTATCTGTTATAGAATTATCTTCTAATCTACATGAAAAAAAAAAAAAATGTAAAGTATACTAAGGTAAATATCTTATTCTAAATAATTACTCTTGTTGACAACGTCCCCAATTTTAATTTCCTTTCTATATTGGAAGTTCCCCATTGTGTTTCTTCAAAGGTACACTACGACCTTGTTAAGATATACGGTTTACCAATGAGTTTAAATATCTATGTTATTCAAAAATGTTTTATACGTTGTGGGACGTTTATTTCTCACGTACATATTCGACCACTTCATCTACATGAAAATTTTAAAAACAATATAATTCTATTTTCAAATAATCTCCGGTATGTCACATTATTTACTGAGTAATAATATAACCTCTAAATAGACTTTAATCTTATTCGTACCTATAAGTATAATGAAAAAAAAAAAGATTTTTGAGTTATGTCTGACGTGTTCCATACTTTTGTCTTTTGTCAGTTTCTCGTGAAGTGTCGGGGGTAGAAATGTCGAGGGATCTCGAAATCTTGTATACGGTTCCTCTGAGGTGTCAAATACGACTAGAGTAATCGGGTACTATGGATTTCAGCAGGTGTAAAATCTCATCAACCAAATCTTATCGAACCATGATTATTTTTTTTTGATGTATATATTCTTTATAAATAGTTTGAAATTAAATAGATCTTACACATAGTAAATTATACGTTCTTGATACTTTACTAAGGGTCTCTCCTTAAGGGTGACTCATTGAAATTTTAAGAACGTTTCGTTACCTTTTGTATAAGTTCGATTTACTGTCTTGTGAAAGGAGAACCCAAGGATTTGAGTATAATTATTACACTGTAACCTGTACATACTTATTAAAAATCACAACGAGGTACGTCATTTGAAATACATTCCCTTTTTCCATACTAAGATAGGAGGTCTCTAAACTGAAATCTCCTACTGTGTGACAACTATCAAGTATTTCGACTTACGAAGACGACTACCAGTATCCGGAGACCTCTTGTCCGTCTTCAACGATAATGGTAGATCGTCCGTCTAAACTAGTAGTGGTCAGAGGAAAAGATTCTCACACAGTCTTACTGACTTGTCTAAGGATGTCTCGTCAAGGGAATTCGGAAGTTCTCCTGGTGCCAACCCTCTAGGTAAACTTTTCTCTTTAGAACATGGACAACGGTAACACTGCATCGATACATAGTGAAAATAATTGAAGTTGGGATGACTTGTGACAATGTAGTACCACACGTATAAGTACCGGTAGTTTTAACAGTATAGTGTTATATTGGTACGGTCTCAGGAAATAATAAAGTACTTGTCTTAACACGACGTGTCTCTATCGTCCTTTCTTTCTTTCGAAGATAAACGATTCTGACCATTTCTTTCCAAGGGTCGTTCTCTCTAACGAATCATCAGGGAGGAGTAGACCTTTGAAAGTTACGTCTCTGTTATAACCCCATCCCACTAAATCCATACTCCCGAAGGGTCCACCACGATCACCATTTCTTAGACGGACAATCCATATGCCTCATTTTGTATGTTTCCTCTCCTCTCAAGTCTCTTCTTTTATTTTTATTTTTTTCTTTATATCACATTGGTTTCGGTCTATGTGTACTATCTACGTAATTTAGTATTATAGTTACACACTCTTAGTGTGTTTTGGGTTTCAGAAATACCTTTGACAAAGTGGTACTTAATCCCCAGTACCCATTACGACAAACAAAGTTGACTTGAAAGGAAGTCTTCTATCATCCGTCTTAGGTAGAATGACAACGTACATTACCAGGATTCTCCACACGAGTTTACTTACCGAAGATGTAATTGTAAGTCGTTAACGTAATCTTTATTTTCGAATATTTAACAGGACACACGAAGTACTTATAAACATATGAGTATTCAACAAATCTGTAGAGGGTTCGCCAGATGAATATTATCACAAAATGCCCTGTGTATAAAGGAAACGTCTTATGAGACTTCTGTATACACCAGGCCAAATAAACAGGTTTCGTATTATTTGTTATATATTACCCCTAGAATACTTAATAATATACGTCAAAGTCAGTAAATTTCAATTACGTCATACTAGTAACCGGACCCTGTCCTTCTCTTCAAATTTTCAGTCGAAGAACGTCCATATAAACTTAACTCACCACACACGTATACATACGAATGTTCATGTATACGTACCCACCACTGTGCACTCCTGTAGATAATTCGAATTATAAAATCATGGTATATAGTCAGAAAAATTTTTGTACTCTCGTCTAAAAATAAATAATATTACAATGGACCTAAAAAGAAAAGTGGAACATAAAGTCGAATAAAAAGTGTACTGTGGATGTGCCTTGATCATCTTCCATATTATTACATCCACCATTCTTAAAAATTAGTGTTTTAAGTTCATAAATTTATACATTGAAGGAAAATAAAGATTTTGTCTTGATCTAAGCCAGACCAAATAAGTAGAGACGAACGTCCTACAGACTGTGTTGCCTTATGGTATCTGATACACCGAATATTTGTTGTCGAAAAAGGGAGTGTCAAGACCTCAACCCTTCAGACTCTAGTCCCATGTTTGTATTGACTCAAGGTCTCTCTCCGAAGAAGACCCAAAGGCTAACGATTGACGAAAGACACAGGAGTGTACCCTCTTCTCCGTTCCTTTGGTAGACCCTATAACAAATATTTCCCTAACCAAGATAAGTACTCTCGAGAAGGAAATACTGTTGGTGGAAGGTTTCCGAGGAGGTTTATGGTAGAGTGACTCCTAATTGAGTCGTAGTTGAAGACACCTTTGTGTTTATAAGTCAGACATAGTCTCCCCTTTTAAATTGGAACATAATAGTTCCATTGAGTGATTAAAAATCAAATTTTCAGACAAAGTTTCCCCTTTCCTTCTTCCCCACTATTTAATCCTCAGACGCCAATCGTATACCTGTGATGATATACATTTTGTCTATGGGTTGTTCCTAGATGACATTCGTGTCACTCGACACGAGGTATAGTATTATTAGATATTAGTTATACTTAGATTTCACTAGACTTAGTGAAAGGACATGTGGACTTTGATTTTGTAGTAACATTTAGTCGTTAAAAAAGGTAAATTTTTTTTTTTTTTTTGTGGTGGTTGTCAGTAAAACCGTCTCATCCAAAAGAGGAGTGACAGGGAGAGGAAGAGGAATCCTACCGGATTTTCAAGACCGTCACAGGTCCCTATTCGTATGTGTGTAAGGTGTAACGTACCGTCTCGACGCGGAGGTGACGGGAAACAACTTTACCTATAAAGACGTGTACTAGGACCAGCACACGGTCGTAGATACCGGCCGTAGACACAAAGATGATCCTGGAGGTTAAAGGTCCAGTGTGTTAAACAAGTCAAGAACAGGGATCCGGGAACGAATCGTGACGGAGTGAAGGCCCTTTGTTATCAAAGATTTCTCAAGTAAAAAGAGACATAATCTAAGGAATCTAAGAAATTATAAGATCACTCTTTAGACTAAAAGGTTGTCCCCGGATATTCTGTCTAAGTTTTGTATACTTAGATGAAAAAAAAAAAAATCATGTCTCCAAAAACAGTCCGTACTCCTTTACATCAAAGAATATTTTTATTTACCGTCCTAAATACCAATATCTTCACTAATTAATTACGAGAGTATTATCTAATTTTTATTTATTTATTTTACGTGACCGTTTTTATTCATTAGTTTCCTCTCTTCTAGAGGACTTACCGGTTCATTCCTCTGACCCCCTGGGAGAGGGGTTCTTTTGATGTTAAATTGAACACTTTTAATAAAATTTGTTTTTTAGTTTGGTCGTTTAATAAGTTTCAGGGACCTTTAATAGGATTCCCGTTTGACTTTTACCTCTTTGTAAGTAATATCTTTTAGACGATTTAGAGGCATTTTTGTATTGACACTTTAGACTAGGTACGAGATTAGGGAATGGTGGTCTTCGTAGGAGAGGGGATGGGGGTGGTCAAAACGTAATGTCTTCGAGTTGGGACTCACAAGATATGTCTACCTTTTTCTTGATTCTTATACCCTGAGAGAGGGTCATAGGTCAGACCCCTATACTAAAGTGAGAGTTTTTCTGTCAGACAACCACAGAGAACAGGGGAGGACAGGGTACGACGTCTTCAAGATAGGGTCGGTTCATACTGATTTTGCTGATCCAGAGGTAAGGGGATAGGTTGGGAATGGATACCTTGTCTTCAAGATGAATTTTACAACGCCCTCACTAGGGATGGACTCTAACGAACATCACACCTTAAAGGTCCGATCCTCTCAGTTTGACTCTTTTGATCTCCACAAGAGGTGAGGATGGGATACTGGTGAGTATCTCATTCCTACAGTGAAGTCTTATTAAATCGAAGGACGGTTGGTTGGTTCGACGTCCCGTTATCAAGACCACAAGACAGGTCTTATTTCCGTCCGGTATCTTAACTACCTTAGACTTAAATAAACTTTACCTCGTATCTTTTAAATAAAGAATTCTCATGACCTCCGGTTAATCTCTTCCGAGTATTGAGGTACTACGTTCGTTTTGAAATCTCGTCGGTCTTCAAATGATTTGATCCTTTCTTATTGTTTGTTTTGGTTTTCAACCTTCTTCTTTCTTTCCTCTATCTTTTATGGTCTCGTCTTTGTTCTGTCCCTTATCTTTTTGGTATCCCTTTTTTTGTTACTTTGATCCTCAAAAAAAAAAAAAAAAAAATTATTTGTTTTAACCGTTTCGAAGTCGATCTGAACCGTTCTTTATTTCTCCTGAGTTTACTTTAATAATTACTTTCTCCTCTCTGAAATATTAAATATGGTGTTTTGATGTTTCCTAGTATTCTCTCATGATACTTGTTCAGGCACGGTTATTTAATCCGTTGAGTCTTCTTTTCCTATTTAAGAATCCTTAATGTTGGACGGTTCTCACTTAGTATTTTTGTCTTTTAGACTAGTCGGAGTGTTACTCATTCCACTAACTTAGTCATTAGTTTTAGAGAGAGGTTTTTTTTTTCGAGTCCAAATCTACTAAATATGACGAAGGGACCACCGAGTCTCCAATTTCGTAGACGGACGTGACACCCTCTGGATCCAAGTTAGAGACCCAGTCCTTCTAGGGGACCTCTTCCTTTACCGGTGGGTTAGGTCATAAGAACGGACCTCTTAGGGTACCTGCCTCCTCGGACCACCCGATGTCAGGTGTCCCAACGTTTCCCAGTCTGTGTTGACTCGTTGAAGTGAAAGTGGTTTATAAATTTCTTCTTTATTACGGTCAAGAAGAGTTTCTTCTTGACTTTTAAACTTCTCCTTCCTTTGGAGGTTTGAATAAAATGTTCCGGTCATATTGGGACTATGATTTCGGTTTCTTCTTGTGTTATTCTTTTGGTTTTCTATCATAGAGATACTTATATCTACGTTTTAGAGAGTTGTTTTACGAACGTTTGATTTAATTGGTCATGTATATGATAATAGTACACCCTAAATTGGGACCTGACGTTCCTACGAATTGTCTTATTTTAATTAACTTACTATTTCAGTAGAGTTGTCTACATCTTTTCATTAGTTGTTTTAAGTTGTAGGAAAATACTATCTTTGAAAATGATTATCCACATCTAACTTATACCACCACGACCAAATCAGTGATTCAGCACAGGTTGAGAACTCTGGGGTACCTGACATCCGACGGTCCGAGGAGAAGAGGTCCGTTCTTATGACCTCACCAAACGGTAAAGGAAGAGGTTCTAACTTGTATGAAGTTGGGTTATTTCCAGTATACACTGTCAGGGTATCGAACGTAGTATGAGTTACCACTTTTCAACTTTCAAAAGGGAAATTCTACTCTTTGTTCTGTTCCCACGGGTAAGAGTGAGGAGGGTGAGTCGTAATATGGTCTTCAGGATTGGTGTCGTCAGTCCATTCGTTTTCTTTATTTTCAGTAGGTTTAGACTTTCATTGATCACTTTGACACAGACACACGATTACTACACGAGAACATATATCCTTTAGAATTTTTGAGGTGGTCTTGTGAATTTTGTATAGTTACTAAAGTCATTTCGAAGTACTATGTTTTAACTGTATGTTTTTTATGAACGTAAAGTATTGAGAGTGTTATTTGAGACTTTTTTACATTTCTTTCGAAAGGGTAAATGTTAGCATAGTTTTATTATTTTATGGAATCCTTATTTTAATTGGTTCCTTTAGTCACTAGGGATACGGTTGTTGGTATTCTGTTACTACTTTTTTTTTTTTCTATTTCCTTGTTTAGGGTACAAGAATCTAGTCATCTTAATTATAACAATCTTACAGATGTGATGGGTTTCGGTAGATATCGAAGTTACGTTCGGGTCATTTTAACCCTACCTGTACGTGTGTGGAGATATAAATTTTACCTATTGGTTACTCCTGGATGACATATCGTGTGTCTTGAGACGAGTCACAACACACCGTCGGACCTACCCTCCCCTCAAACCCCCTCTTACTTATGTATATATACATACCGACTCAGGAAAGCGACAAGTGGACTTTGATAATGTTATAACGAACAATTGACCGGAATACATGAGGTTATGTTTCAAAACAAAAGAAAAAATTACTTGTCGTTAAAAGTGTTTTTATCTTATTTGTCAATCACTACTCATATATTAATATAACTTTGAAAGTACACATAAGGACTACCATTTCTTTTAACATGTTGATGAAACCTTTTGTGTAACCGTTAAGAAGTTTTACAGTTTTACAATTGTATACTGGATCATTGATGTAAGGATACGTACATTGGTTCTCTTTACTTTTTATACAGGTACTTTTTTGAACATGGGTTTACAAGTGTCGTCGTAATAAGTATTATATGATGGTTATCTTGTAGGTTTTAAGGGTAGTTGAATACTTATATATTTATATTATACCGGGAAGTGTATTACCTTATATCTATTTCACTTTCACTTTCGACGAGTCAACACGGGCTGAGAAAACACCTGTCTGTGTTCTTATGACCTCACCCATCGGAAACGGAAGAGGTGCCCTAGAAAGGTTGGGTCCTTAGTTTGGGTCCAGAAGGTGTAACGTACGTCTAAGAAATGGTCGACTCGGTGTTCCCTTCAAGGTTTCATGACCTTACCCATCGAATAGGGAAGAGGGTATCTAGAAGGGCTGGGTCCTTAGTTTGGTCTCAGAGGGTGTTAAGTCCGTCTAAGAAATAGTTGACTCGATAGTCCCTTCGGGTCTTGTATCTATCAAGTCGGTATTTTTCCTTATTTCATGAGCACGTACGATATTATACCTACTTAGAACTTTTACGATATGATTCTCTTTCTTGAATCTGTTTTTTCTGGCGAAAAAAAAAATAGTACTGAAAACGTACTTTACAGATCTTATCCTTTTAGAAATCTCGGTCTTTACTCTAATCAAAAATGTATCTGGACCCTCTATCTTCTCATCTTTGTCTTAATTTAAGTTATCCATAGAAAAACTCTCCTTCTTTTATAAGATTTTAATCTAACTCAACTATCAACGTTTTAGGAGACTTAATTGATCTTAGTAACTGTATATGAAATTTACCTACTTAGTATACCATACATTTAATATCTAGTCTTTATCTCAATTTATTTCACTTATTAAGTTTATAAACTACGATTGTAAATACCTTTTAAGAAGGTTCGGATAGTGAAAAGATTCTTTTAAAATTATTGATGGATCAGACCTGTTATCAAAAATACTCCATTAATGATTATAGAAGGAGTCAAATGTCCCGTTCTGTGACTTCGAATGTTGTGAATTTATTGAACGACTTTCAGTCTGTCGTAAATTCACAAATCCAACCTGGGTCGGTAAGACCGAGGTTTAGTGAACGAAACTTGTGTACGAAGACGACATAATGCAACGAGTCTTACATGTAAAGGTAATACAAGGACAATGAATCCCTTTAGTATATTAATGTCATTCTAAAGACCTCTTATACAACAGAAGGTCGGTTTCGATTAACCCTGTTCGTGATTACACTCTTGTGGGACGGACGTCCCAGAAGACCGGAAACGGTAATAGACTTTACAAGAATCGGAGGAACGGGATTAAATTTAGGACGAGTCAGAAGTTCCTGTTGGGATTTCGTTAGAGACCCCAGTGAGGATCCGGTTACACCAACAAGGGAAAGAACAGGGTATTATAAGAAATATACGGACATCATATGGTGAAAAGGATCATGGACCATTACTAAACAAAAGTATAGATAAAAAAGAGTAATCTAAATTTTAGAGTTCCTATCCCTTGTAACGAGAAACATAAACGTAGGGAGTCATAACGACAAACCTTTTGTCGTCCTGAGTTATTTGTGATTGATTTACTTTCTGCCCTCCCTCTGATATCTTCTTTAGTTTATTTACAATCAAAGGGATAGGAATGTCTTAAATCCTACGTCAACCTTTTAGTGTGTGGTTTATCGCTTATTGACGAGTACGTTCTCTTACAGATCTCCTCCACTCGTCATATCAAAACTACTCTTCGTGACTTCATGTGTAAAGATCCGGTAGAACAAGTAATAGGAACAAGTCAACGATTCAACACAGGTTGAGAAACACTGAGGTAGCTGACGTCGTGTGGTCCGAGGGGACGGGAAGTGATACAGGACCTCAGACGGGTCTAAGTACAGGTAACTCAACCACTACGATAGATTGGTAGAGTAGGAGACGAGGGGTAACAGGAAAACGGGAGAGAAGGGGTCGTAGTCCCAGAATAGGTTACTCAACCGGTAGATTGTGTGTAAATTTAGTGTCTGAAACAAGACCTGTTGTGACACCAAAAGGATCGTTAATTTAGAGTAACAGAAAGTATTAATGGTACGTCGGTTCACAACTACGAAGTATGATTTCCCATTTCAGTTGAAGTTCGAACAGTAACATAGATGTTCAGTTCCAGTTCTTAAAATTTCAAAAACTGAACGGTCAAGACAAACTTTTCATACAATGAGTAAGTTTATGTCCAACTCGTTTGGTCCCAAAGTTGGGTAACCGTATCTCAAACCTTTACCTAAAAGGTCTACCACGGACCAAATCATAAAACTTGATTCGGACGACCGGACCCTTACAGTAACGAAATCACCTTTTACTAAATGGACACACTTACAAGTTAGTTGTTTAATAAAAATTTTATTTAGATTTTTCCTTTTATAACAAGAACGGTCCTACTTGTTTTGTAAAAGAAGAAAATATCACACGTTGACTTTTATTGACGGTTTACGTTTAGGAAGAAAGGTTTCATACTGATTCTATATCAGTTTGGGTAAAAGAAGAAGAACCAAAACTTCGGTATATGGAAATGTTATTGAGGGTTCAGTGAACTTGTGTAATTCCCTTGGTAGTCAGTTGACGATTTGTCGTATAAACTAGACGTAAAAGAGATTTCGTAATCTCAACGGATTTTTAGTAACATGGGTAGTTCTTAGGTTACATAAGATCTCTATGTTAACCGTACTACTATCATAAAGTTTTCATTCATATTAAGTTACGTCTTTTTTACGTATTCACACACTTTATACCTCACGTAACTGTATTGGGTCCAAAAATAAAAGAAAGTTTAAGAGAGAGAGAGAAAAAAAAAAAAAAAACCAACTCCCACGTACCAATTAAACTGAAAATCCCTTTAGTGTCTTAATATCGTCTTCATAAATCCATTCCGTGGAAGGAGGGCCGGTTTCGATACAGATCCACTGTCAATATCTACGGTCCTTACACAATTTCTACAAGTAAATTGTTAGATGTAAATCTTTAAAAATTTCGTCTACTTTATTCTCCTCCTCTCATGCCGTATGTTTTATTTTTCTAGTCACTTTCGTCCGTACTGAGACACGCCGTAATCCAAGACCGTGTCCTCCTTTAATCGCCACTAGTCTCTACCCCGTCATACCGTCCCTCCTTCACTTATTTTCCACCTAGTCGACAGGGCCGTCTGAACACCTGTGTATTGTATTACAGAAAATACGTAAAGTGGGGACGGAGTTTTTCAAACATTCACCTCATCTCTACCACACCAGTGTGACCATAAAATCCATTTGGTAAGACCGTCACCACACCTCGTTCTGACAATCCTCCATTCTCTTTCTCCGATTTATTTCTAACACTCCCAGACTTACTACTCCGTTCATCACCCTACCTACCCTTTCTCAACTGGACTCTCCGACCTTCATGTAAATAGACTGTCCTCATATACCATCTATACTACTTTCTAAAGACTCCTCTAGTGACTACCTACCATCACAAAAGTGACTGGGGAGGTAGACTAACACAAATAAGACTGATCACCCTAGTAAATGAAAATGTGACGTCTAAAACTTTTGGTTTTACAAAAAAAATGTATTACAACGATCTAATAAAACTTAGTATTTCTTGGAGGTCTCAAAAAACTGTACGAGTAAACAAGTTTTGGTTTACAATAGTATCTTAGTTACTTTAACCATACATTAGTGTGGACACCGACTAAGTACAGTCACATACCGTTTTGGTTATGTCATGACATTTCGTTTTATTTCATTTTATTTTTAATTTCTTTATTATTTTTTTATTTTTTCCCTTTTTTTCTACTTTACCTTTTTTTGGGGTTTTAAAATTCCCTCGTTACAAAACCTCTATATATTAGTGATATTTATGTTCGAACTTCTAGAGTGTGTGTTTTTTTTTTTCACTTTTCTTTAGATCAAGAAAGTTGTGAGACCAGTACTAAAGTCTTTTTACTACAAGTCTAAAACACGAACAGTAACATATTATAATTTTTGGGTCGTGTCTTTCGGTAGTGTGTGTTCTATGGTGGAACGTAGTCCGTTAGAACTGATGATATGATTTAATTTTGTACTAAAAGTAGTAGAAGTTAAATATAATAGTGAATCAGAATGAAATTAGTAGTTGTTTTCCTCACTTAAAAGTGTTTTATCTGAATCCCAGCGTAGATTAATATATTATAATAAAATCGTAATTTAAGACTTTTCGTCGTAAACAACTTCTTCGTAAAATGATCGAGAACATATGATATCCCGAACCCTACGAGTACATTGGAACTTTGTTTAGAAAGGAAGGGAGTTTACCTCAATCTCTATAGTGTAAAACAGACAACGTTGGAGACCACTCTTCGTACAAAGGACCACTAAAAATCCCAGTTTCGTCTATACGTGACGAAATTCATATCATTAATACAGACTTATTTGTATAGGTCTAAATGAAAGGAAACATTAACATAGGAGTAAGGACGTCCCTAATATCTGTGTGAGTGTGGAACACATTTTGTCATCACAACTTTAACTCTCAGTGAAACCAACTGACAATAAGGGGGTTGGGTTCTCAATTTTTTTTTTTCTTAAGATTCTGTGGTGACGGATCCATACTGTATCAATACGGAGTCCACACTTTAAGGAGTCGTTATCTATTTTGACAGTCGTTACTTCCGTTCAAATTTACAAACTTTACAGTGTTTTGACCGAAACCTCATTAAAAAGTTTGTAAGTCTTAAACCTACAAATAAGATTTAACCAGTACTCGCCGAAAGAAAAACGTTTGATCTGGGTACCTTTCAAAGTTAAAGATGTCAGTGAAAGATTCAATGTGTATACATTTTTATTGGTTTCTCATCCTCGTCGTAAAAGGAAAGTAGGAAACATTGAATTTTTGTCGTTACGTTCAAACCGAGTGCGTGGTACGTTTGAAAGTAGAAAATGACCTCAGGTAATCTAGTTTTCCTATTACAATGTCTTTCTACACTTACCTACCTTTGTCCGACAGTTTCTCACTCAAACGAAAAAAAGAAGATAAAAAATATTTTCACCAAAATAATTTTTCTTTTTTTTATTATCCACACGAAATTTAATGGTGTTCACTTCGGTTTCCGTATAGTATGTACACATTTTAACTGTTTTAATTACTATTTTAATTTTATTAAGTGTAAGTATTTGAACTCTCCCTTGTAAAAATTGTAAACTAAAACTATATGTTCGATATTTCTAAATACGGGTTTAATAAATAAAATCACAGTATTTCACACAAAATTTCACTTTTACTATAAACAATATAGGGGGACTTCGAAGACAGAAGACTATTCTTTTCGTTCTATCGGTTTTTCATCTCGAAGTCAGTTGTAGTTCACTTTGTCGTCTTCGTAAAATCATTGAACCTATAAGAATGAAGGTGTAAAGTGAAGAACACTAGGGAGTTTTACCATACGTTTGATATTGTGCTCTTAAACTATGTTACATCTTAAGTTATTTTATAAGAACGTGGACTTAATTTTCTTCATTTATGGAGACTTTTATTCGGTATCTCTATTTCGTACAAAGAGAAGTTTTCATTTGTAATTGTGAATTAAATACTATTTTCATTGACTGAATACCGGTCAAAACGTTTCAGTTCACCATACCAAATATGTTTTGTAATATATGTGCACATATATGTACATTTAGTGTTGAGACTACTATATTTTGAATAAGAATTACGTTATAGTAACTACACTTAGGATGAATAAAAATTTTATAATAAAATGACTGAACTGTATTCCTTAAGATACGAAGTTTATTCGAGAACTTTTCATTACCTCGTGTAGGAACCTAAGATTTCATTGTAAATATAATATAAATTCTCTTACATAAATTATCTTTAGAAATGTTCTAAATTTACGGGTATGATGTCGAGTTATTTTCGATATAAGAGGAACAATATTGTCCGTGTGTCGACCTGATGTAAAGAGTCAGGATGACCTTTAATTAACACCAATAAACGGTCTTAAGGTCGGTTACCGTGAACCCGTCTTCTCTGTCTACGACAAAGATCTGGGTGGAGTTTCTTTCGAGTGGCGTGTGAGAAAGTATGACTGATCTTCCTCCTCCTGGACGGTTGAAACTTTCAGTCCACGAATTCTCCCTTCTCCGGAACAACGTGTAACTGAGGTACCTTCTTCCAGTGGAGTGGTGGGATACAAGGTCGGATTATGAGAGTATATCTGCACTTTCTCTGACGATAACCCAAACCTGACAATGCATAAAAGTCAAGTCAACGAGTAGCACAGGCTGAGAAACGTTGGGGTACTTAACGTCGTGTGGTCCAGAGGGACGGGTAGTGGTAGAGGGCCTCAAGTGAGTCTGAGTGCAGGTAGCTCAGGTCTTACGGTAGGTCGGTAGATTAGGAACCAGTAGGGGAAGAGGAGGACGGGGGTTAGGGAGGGTCGTAGTCTCAGAAAAGGTTACTCAGTTGAGAAGCGTACTCTACCGGTTTCATGACCTCGAAGTCGAAATCGTAGTAAGGAAGGTTTCTTTAGGGTCCCGACTAGAGGAAGTCTTGTCTGACCAACCTAGAGGAACGTCAGGTTCCCTGAGAGTTCTCAGAAGAGGTTGTGGTGTCGAGTTTTCCTAGTTAAGAAGCCGCGAGTCGGAAGAAGTGTCAGGTTGAGAGTGTAGGTATGTACTGGTGTCCTTTTTAGTATCGGAACTGATCTGCCTGGAATCAGCCGTTTCATTACAGAGACGAAAACTTATATGATAGATCCAACCAGTATTGAAAAGAAGGTTACTCATTCGCANTCGCAGAAAATTAAAGTACCGACGTCAGTGGTAGACGTCACTAAAACCTCGGGTCTTTTTATTTCAGACTGTGACAAAGATGACAAAGGGGCAGATAAAGGGTACTTCGCTACCCTGGTCTACGGTACTAGAAGCAAAAGACTTACATCTCGAAATTCAGTTTAAAAAGTGAGAGGAGAAAGTGAAAGTAGTTCTCCGAAAAACCGAGGAGAAGTGAAAGACGGTATTCCCACCACAGTAGACGTACAGACTTCACTAACTATAAAGAGGACCATTAGAACTAAGGTCGAATACAAAGAAGGTTAGGTCGTAAAGAGTACTACATGAGACGTATATTCAATTTATTCGTCCGACTGTTATATGTCGGAACTGTATGAGGAAAAGGATAAACCTTGGTCAGACAACAAGGTACAAGTCAAGATTGACAACGAAGGACCGGACGTATGTCTAAAGAGTTCTTCGTCCAATCCACCAGACTATAAGGGTAGAGAAAGTCTTAAAAGGTGTCAAATAACACTAGGTGTGTCAGTTTCCGAAAACGTATCGGTTATTTCGTCTTTATCTACAAAAAGACCTTGAGAGAACGAGAAAGCTACTAGGTCGCCTACAACCGTTAAACTAGAGACCAAGGAGACGGAAAAGATTTTGGTTGAACTTGTAGTCCCTCAAGTGCCCAGTGCATAACGACTTCGGACCGAACCTCTTAAAACTCGTAATGAAATGATCGTGCACTCTACTCACGTTAACACTCCATGAAACTCGTAAGAAACCGTAACGAAAAGAAACCTTAACCTTACTTTTGACTGAAAAGGTCAGGACACCGGTGACGACTCAAAAGGTTTGAACGACCGTTAATCTCGGATAAATAATAACGTAAATCGACCAGGATTCATTATGTATTTATGAAAAGTTATTTATTTTTAGAACCTATATTGTAAAAAACTTCCTCAACGCTAGTAGTGGTTTATGAAAATGTTTTGACAGATGAAGTGTCAAAAAAAGAGGACGGTGATTATAGGTTGTGGAGTAGGAGGAAGAATGAGACAAACATAAAAATGGAGTACAAATGAAGTCTCATATCTTTATCTGACTTTAAGGGGATAGCTGTGTAGTACAATTGGACGGAGAAACGGATGTAAAGAAAAGTATACAAAGAAAGGAAGGACAAAGTGATTATTATTAAAAAATTCTTTCGTTTTCTTCGTTAATCTAACACACCTATTTCTGAATTGTGTTAGGTAACAAAACACGGACTCTTGACCTTGAAATAAATCGAGAAATTGACACCGAAACGACGACGACGACGACGACGATTCGACGAAGTCAGCACAGGTTGAGAAACACTGCGGTATCTGCCGTCGGATGGTCCGAGGAGACAGGGACCCTAAGAGGTCCGTTCTTGTGACCTCACCCAACGGTAAAGGAAGAGGTTCCGTACTTTCACTTTTCACTTTCACTTCGGTGAGTCAGCACAGGCTGAGAAATGGTGGGGTACCTGACGTCGGAAGGTCCGAGGAGGTAGGTACCCTAAAAGGTCCGTTCTCATGACCTCACCCAACGGTAACGGAAGAGGTTTGACAATGAGACCATTGATTATTTTTAATATAAATTAGTATAAGAGTCTATTATGACGAACACTGTTTTTTTTTTTTTTAGGGGACTATTCGATGTAGATCTAACTTACATTGAAAATGGGAAACACTTATGTCACCGAGAACTTTGACCGTACAGAGGAGACTTCTGAGACCCTGTCTACGTATGTCGTAAGAATACTCTCTACAGTCGAATACACCTCGTGCTTAGAAATCAATCTCACTGAGGACGTGGAGAACTATACTTGAGTGTAGGATCGGTAATTCGACACTAGATTCTGCTCCTGAGTTACTAAGGCACTTAACGGTGTACCCGACGACGTTGCTGAAAAAATTTCCTTACGGACTACAACGGGAAGACATCTCGATAGTAAGGGTGGATAGAGAGAGTCTCGTCAGACCAGGATCACACCAGATACTATCAGGACACTTAGGTTTATAAGTCAACTTTAGTTCTTCCAGGGACCACTTGAAACACATAGAGATTAGGTTAAGGGTGAGAGACAAGGTAATCGGTTCGTCGGTAGGGAGGAGAGGAAGTCATCCTGAGCCCTCTGTACAAGGGAACCCTTCCATTTGTCGTCTTAGAGACCCCATCCTCTTTGATCTGTCAACACACATCCTCATGACATGTTTTTGTCCCGAAACCATAAACGTCTGATTAAGGACACCGAGGACTTGATAGAAAACGGTCAACCGAACGTCCTACGACCGTCTTATAACTCGGGAGAGAGAGACCACTTAACCTGGACCGTTTCTCTTTCGGTGTTTTAATACACGAGTCCGTCTCGTGAAGTATCACTTTCGATCATTCGTTTCGGATACTCTAAGGTTAGGAGAAAAGTCGTAAGACGAGAAGTCATACTCGTCTTTTAATACCTAATGAGTCATAGACTTTTCAGGAATTGTTTTTAAGTTTCTTGTTCTATTTTTGTTATAGACTCTTTTCCGGAATCATATTTTACATATTCTGGTTGTATATGTGTATACAATTGTATGTGTGTCAATGTGTTTTGTTACACTTCTTTTTAATACAGTTCCCTTATTAGGAAGATTATTTGAAAATAATTGTAGAAGACTATTTACTCTATAACTTAGGAATTTCGTTCTTACCCAACGATAATATTTTCTTATGAGTTTCTTGGTTTTTCCTTGAGAATTTTTAATTGTTGTCGTTTTTTTTTTTTCACCATAGTCTTTCAGTGTCTTTCGATCTTGATCCAGTTTCTTTATAGGGTACTTCTTGTGTAATTTTTTAGTATCAATATTTTACATACTCTTTTTATATTCTTTTAATTTATTTTTCAGGTTTCCTCCTCTAGTTCTACCGTCTCGTCCTCCTGTAATTCCAGTGGAGGTCGTTGTTTGTGTTGTTTTTATGTGGATAATTACGTACACCTCGTCAAGATGACTTTAATAAATTTTCCTCAATTTTTATAAGTTTGTCTTTGTATTTCTTACATGTTATTGTCCCCTCGATAATGAGCTCATTAATGTAGACTATAGTGTCTACATTTTTAAGTATATTCATACTTGTCAATATATTATTACTTTCCTTGTTGGATTTTCTTTATTTAAAGTTTTTGTATATTAGAAGATTCCAACTCAGTTCTATTTAGTCTGCTAGATTTTAAACTGGTAACTAATGATCACCAGTTTATCTTGAACATTAAGTCTTTTTAAGGTCCATTGATTTCAGGTCCTGGTCTACCGAAGTGTCCCCTTAAGGTGGTTTGTATATTTTTCCTCGATTATCTAAAGGGAGAGTTTGATAAAGTTATTTACTTCTCCTCCTTATGATGGTTTCAAGAAAGATACTCCGGTGGTAATGTCCCTAAATTTTTTGTTGTAGTCCTTTTCTTATATTTTTCTCTTTTAATTCCGGTTATATAAACTACTTATTTCCATGTTTTTAGGAGTTGTTTTACAATCGTTTGACTTAAATTGTTATATATTTTCCTCATGCAGTTCCGACATATAACAGTAGGACGAATAAATTGAATATACGTCTCATGTAGTACTCTTTGCGACCTGACCTTCTTCGTGTTCGACCTTAGTTCTAACGACCCTCTTTATAGTTATTGGAGTCTATACGTCTACTGTGGTGGGAATACCGTCTTTCGCTTCTCCTTGATTTTTCGGAGAACTACTTTCACTTTCTCCTCTCACTTTTTCAACCGAAAACTTTTTCAACTTTTTCAAGTTGTAAGTCTTTTGCTTCTAGTACCGTAGACCAGGGTAGTGAAGTACCCTTTATGTACCCCTTTGTCACCGTTGTCACCGACTGAAATAAAATGACCCGAGGTTTTAATGACGTCTACCACTGACGTCGGTACTTTAATTTTCTGCCGAATGAGGAACCTTCCTTTCAATACTGGTTGGATCTATCGTATAACTTTTCGTCTCTGTAATGAAACGGTTGTTTCCAGACAGATCAGTTCCGATACCAAAAACGACACCAGTACATACCTACACTCTCAACCTGACACTTCTTTCGACTCACGGCTTCTTAACTAGGAAAACTTGTCACCATAACCTCTTCTGAGAACTCCCAGGAACCTGACGTTCCTCTAGGTTGGTCAGGTAAGATTTCCTCTAGTCGGGACTCACAAGTGACCTTCCTGACTACGATTTCGACTTTGAGGTCATGAAACCGGTAGAGTACGTTTCTCAACTGAGGAATCTTTTCTGAGACTATGACCCTCCCTAACCCCCGTCCTTCTCTTCCCCTGTTGTCTCCTACTCTACCGACCTACCGTAGTGGCTGAGTTATCTGTACTCAAACTCACTTGAAACCCTCAACCACTACCTGTCCCTCCGGACCGCACGACGCTAAGTTCCCCGTCGTTTCTCAACCTGTGTTGACTCACTGACTTGACTTGACTTGACTTTCTTTTTACTTCCTTAGAACTCAGTACCTAATATTCTTATTTATAACAATTTTTACAGGTATAATGAGTTTCTTTAGGTGTCTAAATTACGTTACAGATAGTTTTATGGGTGTTGTAAAAGTGTCTTGACTTATTTAATAGGATTTTAAACATACTTGGTGTTTTCTGAGGTTTATCGGTTTCGTTAGAACTCTCTATGTTTGTATAGACGTAATAGTGTGAGAGACTGAAGTCTGATATTATGTCTCGATATCATTAGTTTTGTCATTAACATGACCATATTTTGGTTGTGTTTCTAGTTACTTTTGTATGTCTCTCGGGTCTTTATTTGAGTACGTGAACACTACTTAATTAGATACCTTTTCCTTTCCTCTTATATATTACCCCCCCTTCTGTCAGAGAAGTTATTTGTCAGAGAAGTTATTTGAGACTCTCTTGACCTCTCACTATACATTTTCTTACTTTAATCTTACTTTAATCTTTTGAAAGAGTATAGTGTATGTTTCTACTTGAGTTTACCTATCTTCAGGACATACTTTCCGACTTTTTACATTTTGAAGACCTTATTTTGTATTCGTCATACGAGAAACTGTCTTTAGTATCGTTATGAAGAACTTTGACAGAGGAGTCCGTTTCCTTTGTCTTCGTTTATATTTGTTTACCTCTAGATTAATTTACATCTTCGAAAATATGTAACTTACTTTGGTAATCGTTTTACTTTTCCGTTGGATGATTTACGCCCTTCATAAACTTTTACTGGACTGGTTATTCCCCTATTATAGGTTATATGTATTTGTTGAGTATGTTGAGTTATAGATTTTTAGGGTTTGTTGGATTAATTTTTTACCCGTCTTTGAACTTATCTGTAAAAAGGTCTTTTCTGTATGTCTACCGGTTATCCGTGTTCTTTTTTACGAGTTGTAACGATTGATCTCTTTACGTTTAGTTTTGATGTTACTCTATAGTGGAGTGTAAAAAGTCTTACCGATAGTAGTCTTTCCGATGTTTATCGTTTACAACCGCTCCTATACGTCTTTTCCCTTGGACTCAGGTAACAACCATTACTATATTTAACCACGGCGGTGATACCTTATGTCATACCTCCAAGGAGTTTTCAATCTTTATCTTGATTGTATACTAGATCGTTAAGGTTATGACACATATAGATATTTTTTGTTTCTATGTACGTGGGGTCACAAGTATGGTCGTAATAAATCTATCATTCTATACTTTCATTGGTTTACGGTTAGCTCTCTACTTATTTCTTTCTTCTACACCATACATACATACATACACACATATATTTATATGTATTTTCTTCCTTTTATATATTATGTGTACATATGGTCTCTCTCTTTCTGTTGATGACATGTAATGACTATGTACATTAGATTTTTATTTGTGTACATGTATTGTTTTATCTTTGTCTGAGTGGCTATATTTCCTGTCTGAATCACCAATGGTCACGTCTCTCGCCTTCTTTCTCGTCCCTCTATCCCCGTCTCCTCACTATCCATGTTTGGCAATACATATTCCATTTATTCGATATTCGAATGTAACATGTAGTGTCCCCTATATCGGTTATATCGAAATTTAAAATAGACAACTTTCAAATATTCATTTATTTGAAATAAATAATGTATGTAAAAATTTTGTGACACAATATGTGGATTTGATTATTTTACACCATTTAGTTGACATAAAATTTTTATTCATTTATTTATCCTTTTTATTCAGGAGTCTTTCTTACTTCTCTCTTTTTCTTTACCTGTTTTAGTGTACAATAGTAAGTTCTTGTAAAGGTTCTTGACAGTCAGACTTTCGGGAACGGCTGATGGATGCTGCACCAATGTTACCTAGTGTGGCTCGGTGCAGTACTACTCCGACGTCTTACGACCTCTACCTGTCTTCCGGAATGTCCGCAGGTACGACCACCCCCTCCCCTCTCGCACACTTTAGGGAACCATCGTCCTATAGTCTTACCGACCCAGGAAAAGTCGTTTTTTCAGTCTTTGATCTTTTGTCCCTCAGTCAAGGAAAGTTTAAGATTCTCTTTAATAAAGGTCATATCGTAGTAAATGGATCCATTTTATAGTAGCGCATTCTTTTGGAGAACACTAGAGTACACATAAAGGAGTCCTTCAATAATCGTGGACACTAGAGTATTAATCTATTATTTTGTTCATTCCTCTTTCTACACCCTCTATTCTTTGTTTCCTACGTTCTGTCCTGTCTCAGTTTTCTGTAAAGGGGTCCTACTACCACTTTTCTCTAGGATTCATCCTCATTTTTATTATATTTAATTATATACATGACCTGTAACTAGATTGGATTTAATGCTATAATTCCTTGTACTCTTTTACTTTTGTCTGTTCATCTCACTACTGCTTCTTCCCCACTTTTTCTCGATGTCAGAGTAGGTGTCACTCGTTAGTTTTATATTACAAATTGTAACTTTTGGTTATATAAGAATCGTACAATAAATTTAAGGTCAATCATTTTCATCCTTTACTTCCTACTATACACGTGACAATAAATTTTATTCGGAACGAATTGATAAACTGAGAAATGTGGTGAACGTACATTTCTACAACTTTTATCCTTGACTTTTTCTATCTAATTATCGAACATTTGCAATATGACTTAATTTTCCCGTATTTACTTTTAAAAGGAAATATCGAGTCTACCATTTCCCAGACGGATGTTACACCCTCTGGGCCCAAGTTAGGGACCCAACCCTTCTAGAGGACCTCTTCCTTTACCGTTGGGTGAGGTCATAAGAACGGACCTCTTAGGGTACCTGCCTCCTCGGACCTCCCGATATCAGGTGCCCAGCTTTTCTCACTCTGTGTCGAAGCACGGATTTCACTTCAACGAGTCAGTACAGACTGAGAAAAACTGGGGTACCTGATATCGGACGGTCTGAGGAGGTAAGTTCCCTAAAGGGTCCGTTCTTATGACCTATCTCCTATGGTAGAGCAGGTCTCCTAGAAAGTCTGGGTCTCTCGCTTGGACGTAGGGGACCTGACCGTCCGTTTAAGAAATGGTGACTCAGTGGTTCCTTCGGGGAAGGAAATACCTGTAATAAACTTTGAAAGTATAACTTTCTATATATAAGAAAATGTAAAATTTTATTTTTTGGTTCTCCGTAAGATGATCCGTGTATAAGACTCCTTATACAAACAATAAGGGAGCCAATGGGTAAGAGGGTAAGACAAAACCAACCAAAAGGACTGGAAATTTCTGTAAAAACTCTAGAAATCAAGGTAATTGGAGCGTGTAAAAGAGATAATGAAGGAAGGTGAGGGAAAGGAAAAGTGGAATCTTACATACCATATAGTGAACTAGTTATAAAGGTTATAAATATTAAAGGAATATTATCGTAAGAAAATAGTGTCAGATGAATGTTTTGTGGTTATAAGTTATTTAAATTCTTCAACGATATGATGTCAACGAGTCGTCACGAGTTCTACGTCTCATATTGTTACTCTCATCAGCTGTGACTTACGAGAGAATAAACAGGTATACAAGTAATTTTTTTAATATCTCACAGATAAAACACTTTATATGATCTATTCCGTTCCGATAATTTTATCCATATCAGAAACGAAGTCACCTCGAAACTTAGAGACTCTTTTTCGTCTATGATGTCTCGAACATTAATAAACGAAGTTGACACTATTTATGATGTCACTGTTTCTATATCACAGGATACACCCCTACGTCGATTCGTTTTATTGGATTAACCGAGAAGAAAGAGACTTCGGCACTATACATCCTAATCCCGTCTTTACCCAAATATACCCTAGACTCTTTTCATTTAAACTTTTAACCTTACTAGACTCTACTCTTCTTTAAGGTCTACCTTCTTGGTCGAACAAACTTCAGACCTGGTTACTGTCCTGACCCTCTCTCTCTCTTGGTTCTCTTGGTACAAGATAGTGGAAACGACGACGACGACGACGCAGTGAAGTCAGCACAGGTTGAGACACACTGGGGTATCTGCCGTCGGGTCGTCCGAGACGGTAGGGACCCTAAGAGGTCCGTTCTTGTGACCTCACCCAACGGTAAGATAGTGGAAATCCAGGACGAACAAATTGAAGATACGTCTCATGTAGTACTCTTTGCGACCCGACCTCCTTCGTGTTCGACCTTAGTTCTAACGGTCCTCTTTATAGTTATTGGAGTCTATACGTCTACTGTGGTGGGAATACCGTCTTTCACTTCTTCTTGGTTTCTCGGAGAACTACTTTCACTGTATCCTCTCACTTTTTCAACCGAATTTCAAGTTGTAAGTCTTTTGATTCTAGTACCGTAGACCAGAGTAGTGAAGTACCGTTTATGTACCCCTTTGTCACAGACTGAAATAAAAAGACCCGAGGTTTTAGTGACGTCTAGCACTAGTGTCGGTACTTTAATTTTCTACGAATGAGAAACCTTCCTTTCAATACTGGTTGGATCTGTCGTATAATTTTTCGTCTCTGTAATGAAACGGTTGTTTCCAGGTAGATCAGTTTCGATATCAAATAGGTCCCCAGTACATACCTACACTCTCAACCTGATATTTCTTTCGACTCGTGACTTCTTGACTACGGAAACTTACCACCGTAACCTCTTCTGAGAACTCTCAGGGAACCTGACGTTCCTCTAGGTTGGTCAGGTAGGATTTCCTATAGTCAAGACCCACAAACAACCTTCCTGACTACAACTTCGACTTTGAGGTTATGAAACAGGTGGACTACGCTTCTCGACTGAGTAAACTTTTCCGGGACTACGACCCTTTCTAACTCCCGTCCTCTTCCTGCTGTCTCCTACTCTACCGACCTACCGTAGTGACTGAGTTACCTGTACCCAAACCCACCTGAGACCCTCAACCACTACCTGTCCCTCCGGACCGCACGACGTCAAGTACCCCAACGTTTCTCAGCCTGTGCTGGCTCGCTGACTTGACTTGACTTTACTACAAGACATGGAGATGGGCTTAGTGGAGGAAAGAAAGGACGGGAAGAAGGCGCAACAGAAGTAAACTACATAAAACTGGACAAAAGGTCCCAAGTCGAATCTTCGACGAAAAGTGCATTTATGCAAAGGACAAGGAGTCAGGACCGAATGTCAGGGTGGTGACCCGATCGTTCTTGAGAAGAAGGTCACGCAGATTAGTTTCGGTATGACGAAATAAATAGTTTTGGTAAAGAAGAACAGACATAGTAGACAGGGATTCTCGTTCCTCCTACCCGAGTGTAGACTGAAGTAGTATTAAAAAGGGGTTCGTAGAGAAACTACATTTAACCATAAGGTGTTACTAAAAGACTCAATAAACCAATTTGTGTACGTTTATACATAACGTATAATCACTTTTATACATAACCGAAACCACTCTCAAGACTACTGTGTAGTAAAATGTTGGGGGAAAATTAATGGGTGAATATACAATTATATTGATATCACTGAATTTATTCATTCAAGACCTAATTAGTTTCATAATAATATATTATATTACAATATATAATATATTATATATGACAGTGATATAGAGGTGTGAGTTCATAAGGTCCGAGATTGTCTAATACCTATTTGAAGTACTAATGTACAAGTGAAATTAAAAACATTCTACTTAATTTGATAAAATGATTGTTTCATTAACTTTTAAAGAACCCAACTTTTTTTAGGGTCAATATATTTTAATAATAAACAAAATGATCCTTGTAAAATTTACAAATTCTTGTTAGGGGTTTTCAAGTCCATTGATTTCTATTGTTGAATTAAGATGTAAACAATTGTAAGTTGGATTAAATTTAAATTTAAGACTTTCACATGTGACAAGGTTAATATTCTTGAAACAAGAATTTTCTGATAAATTATTCTGCCATACATAGTATATCGGTACATGCTATACGTTTTTCCCAAAGTGAATATCCTACGTACTTTTATACCTATACTTTAGTGTATATATTTGTTTGTCATAATAAAACTGATTTATTTGAGAATAGAATTTACCAGAAGTCGGTTTGTTTCACTTGAATATATTTCTCATGATAAGATCAACATTTTTATATTACTTCCTTTTTTTTACATTATCCTGAATATTTTCTTTCTACTCAATGTACGAAAAATAAGTCTTCTTCAGTAGATTAAATCCTTATGTGAATGTAAATATATCCACACACATATGTATACACACACACATACACACATATACATACCTATATACACATATAGATATAGGCGAATGGATTTATCCGTGTACTTATACGTATATAAACATACACCAAGTACTTTACGGTTCAGATTGTATAAGGTCAATTTATTTACCTAAAAATACACAGACTTACCAAAATGTTATTTAGTCCTACTACAAAGAAACCTATGCTCTCATAGTCAAACCCTTTTTTTCGATATCATAAAGTGTAGAGGTTGGTAGTCACACATCGCAGATATAGAGAAGGATATTTTAAAGACGAACCGGTATACTAAAGTTAACCAATCACCTGTAAGTGTTTACAATAAGTTTGTTATAAAACTTTTTATGATAGTGGAACCCCGAAAGGGTGAGAACGATGATTCTTGGGACCCTGAGACTGTCCGTCTTCGGGTCCGATCGGGAGACATCTCCTCCTTAGTCACCTTTCTTGAGGGTCTATAAGTGTAAGAGGGGTGATAGGTCGACTCCTGGGTTTGGTGTTCTTGATGGGTCTTTCAGTCTCTTACGACTTTTTCTTATTTATCTTTACATATAATAAACTTCAATGATCCAGAATTCCATTGAACGATATATCGTTTTCGACTCTATCTTGGTATGGATCTTTGAGTCGTAACGGTTTGTTTTACATTCTGTACACCGAAATCTGCACCTTGGGTCTCCTTCGACCTTTTCGACACTTATATAACAATCAATTTCGATCTATCTTGTTACCCATCCTTTGCGAAATCACTTCAGACCTTTTTACCGTGCCTTTATAGATGTTGTCTAACCTTTTTATCGTTGGGTACAATGTTTCGTTGTTTTGTTAACCGTTTTGATAACGGATATTATTGAACCTTCTGTCTTTCACATCGATTAGTTGAAAACCCAAAACCGATTCCTTTAGAGGTTTGTCTTACAACTTTCATAGTCACCTACACGTACCAACACATACTCGACTTCTTTCTTATAAGTCAGACGTTCTTCTTGAATCTCCTCTCCTCGGTCACAAACGTACCAACCTTTTGTTTAGTCGCAGGAATCAAACCTTTTTTATTAAAATTCGTACTTTGTTTTACCTTTCGGTTTCCGTTTTTAGTTTCTACAGTGATATTTAAGGGAACAATTTCAGGAGACTTTCTGATTCGATCTAATTTCCAGGTACTTAGATTCCAGACGAGGTACGGTTAAACTGTGGACCGGGTCTCGTCTTTCTCCAAACAGGACTTTTCTTTACTTTTATCCCGAAAGTCCCGAACTTTACCTGGACTTAGTCTAGGTATTCTTTGGTTAGAATCCGAATTTTGTATCTGTATTAAGTTTTACTTTTGTTTTTCCGGTAAATCGAGAATTTGAAAAATGAGGATACTTCGTTTCACTCTTCAAGAGAATCGACATTCATACCTAGAAAACGTATATTTTCTTATAGAGGTTAATTTTATTTATTTAAATATAATTTTTTATTTTATTTCTTATAGAGTGTCGTGTCTCCTTTTCTTTGGTCTCCTACCTCGGGTTTCGTCATATCTTGACGTTCGTAACGTCCCATGAGGACTCCTGTTTTAACCAGAGATTAAACCTCAGTATAAGACGAGAATCCTATCCCACCTAAAATCTTAATGATGTTTAGTTACTAACGGTACGACCAGAGATGGAAAACTCGTCATCATAGATAACATCGATTGAAGAGACACACAGTCGTGACATACAACCTACATATATTACGTATATTGGATAGATAGAAAAATTAAGTGTCTAAAGACCTAGTTCTTGATGTAGGTTCCTCGGAGTAGACTTAGATCTTGATAACTGAGTTAAGAAGAACGTCTACTCGGAAAAGTCCCGTGACCTTACCCATCTTCGAATGATATAACTGATTAACATCGGTTTTTCGTCTCGTACGATACGACTTTTTTTTTTTTTTTACGACTACTATAAAGTCTCGAAGGGGGTCCTTCGACAGTTCAGATGTGGAGGTAGGGAACTTGAAGTCGAACCGACACTGAACGAAACTGTTACCTTATATACAATTTTCCTATGTTTGTTTACAAATGTCACCCTAGTGTACGATCCCGAGGGGGAGAAAACGACGACCGTTAAAACCCTGATGGTACGTTTCTTAGGGTTATATCGGAAGACTTCTACTCCCTGTTATTTCTCTCTCCAGAGTCGGTGACAGTACTATCTTTGAATATCGGTTCCAGAACAGGATACTCACTCCGGTAGGCTCTGGTGAGTCGGGACCCGTTGGGTCGGGTTTATTAAGACTTGTTATAATTTATAACTGATAAAGTTCGGTAATTGTAAATCCCACCAAACAATAAGTCGTTTTCTATTTATTATGTTCATTGTTAGATATCAGACACATTTCGTTAATACTAATGTAAACAAGAATTATAAGTGTCACGGGAATGATGACTTAATTATTGTACCGAAGGGTTATAATGATTTCATAATCAAGTGAACAGATTAAATTGACATTAACCTTAAAGAACTTGAGTGGAAAAAGTGACGAATGTTGATTACTAAACAGTTTCAATCACCATAACCAGAGCCTACTTCCTGTGTCAAGAGATTTATAAAGGACGGATGTGTCCGGACCGTCTCTAAGACTCGTCTCACTTTGTTTCTCGTTTCGGTCTCGTACACGATCCCACTAAGAAAGTCTCGGGTCACTGGGATCAAGGATCGAGACTTTATTCCTAAAGAACCGAAACCTTTCATTCCGTATCGTATCTGATAGAAATCACTAAAATATCCGATCTTTGAAGAGTCTACCGAGTCACCATTTCTTAGGCGGACGGTTACGTCCTCTACGACCAGACTAGGGATCCACCCCTTCTAGGAGACCTCTTCCTTTACCGTTGGGTGAGATCATAAGAACGGACCCTATAAGGTATCTGTCCCCTCAGACCGTTCGATGTCAGACACCGCAACGTTTCTCGATCTGTAGATGTGTTATTATCCGATCTTTATCAACGATCTCCACGGTCTATTAAGAACTTTTTACCTACGAGTAACAATTAAATTCTTCTCAACAGATTAGGGAACGATGAGTTTCATACCAAGAGTCTGGTAGACGTAACCGTAGTGTACCCTCGAACGATCTTTAAGTCTTATCGTTCAGGAGAAGGTCTATGTGACTCAGTCTGAGATGTACAATTGTCTTAGGGACCCCCTGACACATAGCAATTTCAAACCTTTCGTAACCAGATAAAAGACCAGTTTTCGTATGTCCAGTAAGATGATTTGCATGAGTTTTAAAGGGGTTTCGATGATTCACTTTAACATACCAGGGAAGTTGAGTCTCGGGGAGAAGACAACAGTACTTTTTTACTTCAGTATCTACGTAGCAATTTCATGTTGTTCAGGTTTAAGGAATCCCACTTAGTATACATCAGCAGATACAAGACGACAGAGACTGATTAAGTTTTGTCGTTAAAATATCCCAAGTTCGATGTAAAACTCTTCGTTATATTTCATGGTTCCTGTACCCAGAACCTCGGGACGGACAGATACAATTTTTATTTTTAAGGTCAAAGAGATGGATAACCAAGGTACTGGAACCCTTTTTAATAAATCAGAGGAACTCAAAGTCAACGGAGTGAACCTTTTATACCTACTATTAATAAATGAGTATTTTATTAGCTTGTCTAAGTTATTCTTTTATATACACTAATACGGATTACACCCCGAAAGGATCACCGAGTTGATTATTGGACGGACGATTACGTTCTCTCCGTTCTCTATTTCCGAGTTAAGGACCCAACCCTTCTACGGGACCCCCTCTTTTACCGTTGGGTGAGGTCATAAGAACGGACCTTTTAAGGTACCTGTCTCCTCGAGTCTCCCGATGTTAGGTACCCCTAGTGTTTTGTAGTTTGTACTGACTAGTACGTGTGTACACCGATCATATTACGGACCAAGTGCGATGTAATCACACAGAATAGGAACACTGACTCTAAACCGACGCTTTTACTTTTCGTTTCATTCTATTAATTACGTTAGACTTTTCACTGACAAATCCCCTGGACTAAACGTCCAGAGATCCAGAATTGAGCTTTTCACTATAAAACATATAGTTCTCCCATAAAGGATCCCTAGGGGATTACGATAAAATCAACAGTGACACATGAATCCTTCTGGGAAGGTGAACGAAAATCCTATAGTCCAAAGATCGACTACCAAAACGGTCCAACATGTTTTCGTACGGGGTGACTACACTTTCTTGACTTAAAGAATAAGAAAAAGACTAAAAGAAAGGGGAAGTAGTTACACTGGAAGAAAAATCTCACAATCGTTACTTGAGTCTTTTCTCAAATGTGGTCCACACCCAAGTCTATTTGTCTAAACATAATTAGGTGACCATTAACCCTTGTAAAGTAGATTATTCCGTAGAACGAATCGAGTACAGTCGACTGGATACACTTTTTTTCTGAACGACATAGTAGACGAATCTTTTCATTTAAACTAACACCTGTATGAAGGTATCACAGTATGATATAGTGATTTCCTTTTGATCCTCCAATCCCAGACTGGACTTTTTATGTTGTTAAAGTTGACTTAATTACAGGGTGACTCTAGAAGTTTACGGTAAGGAGTCTCCGGTTAAAGTTTGTAATGATCTCGTTAATGTAGAGTATAATCTGACAAGATTAAACACATCGAAGTGTGTTCCTTACTTTATTTTGACAAGCAAAATATCAAATTTATCTGAACTTTACATAGCTCTCTGAGAAAAGGATTAGTAGGAATAATTGTCCAGGGTGTCTCACCGTACAACTTCGTTTTCCGTTTCCTCCTCGATTTGTATTTCCTATTTATATACTCTAAATTAAAAATTTCAGAATGAAAAACCTTCAATATATATCCTTTCGTCTCTCACAGTCGTAATCCTAGTCCGTCTTTATATCCGACCACTCCGACAAGGATTACCCTTTATAAGATGATCACTAGTAGTCAACGTAAAACGTACCCGAAGGTCCTTGTGTCCTGAAAATATTTATACATAAAACTTAGATATTAAATTAATATAAATGGTATTAGGAACAATCTCTTTTAAATGATGAAATCTCGAGTACCTTTGTTATATTTAGACACAAATAACTACTTCGTCCCGACATTGACGAGTCCTTCAGGTATTATCTTTCTATAGTAGTACTTATTGTATACCCTCGTATTTGACCAGTATATTTTACACAATAAATGGTTCTTTTTTTCATAATATATTTTAAGATGAAAGATGTCCACCTTTTTTTTTACATATTTCGTGGACATAAGTGTGTGAGACCTTCCTGTGACTTTGTACAAACTTAATGATGGTCCCCTGGGTGACGTATAGTTCTAGACTGAACGGTCTCGGTTTTAATTCAAATAAGAGTGTAAGACCGGAGTTATTATTTCTCTGTTTAGTATGACGCCAACCGTCGTTTAACCTCGTGTTGGTACGACATATTTAACTTTCACTTGTCTCTCTTCAATGAATCTCTTTTCCGCTTTGTTGTTACGTTGGTCTTTACCAAGAACTTTTACGTGTACCTGGGGTGATTTATGTGAACAAACCGAGAAAGTAAACCCGAATCTCCGTGTCGACTCGGGTAGGTACAATCAGCTTGGTCGACGAAGAGATCTACTCTTTCAGTACAAGATCTTAGTAATATCCGAGTTTAAGGGTTGTAGTAAATTCAAAGGATCCAAGATGAGGAGTGACTTTTTAGTTGAAGTCGTAAAATTAAAAAGGTAATTTTAAGGGATTATTATTATTATTTGTGATCTCTTAATGTATAGGGGATCAAAGGAGTATAGTGACGAAGACTATGTGTGGTCCATAGTGTTATAAACAGTACAAGTATATTTAGGATAGAACTATACATAAATTGTAACAACTATAAACAAGAAACTTACGAATGAGAGTAAAAATTAAACAGTATTTCAGTAACACTTTCAATATGTAGACTCCACTATAAATCATTACTCGTATTTATCAATGTAATAATAACTCTATTTCGTTAAGTAAACCAATGTCAGACATTAGTATAATGTATAGAGTGAAACCCATTGTGAACAGATAAAGACAGAGATTGTTTACAAATAACTTGATAACGAATAATGTTTTGAGACACAATCCCCGATTCATCAATCTATGAATTTCTACATATTTTTGTACCACATCCAAAGATTTTAAATTATCTTCTATCTCCGTACATTTGTTTACTACATTTACTCTTTTTCTCCTTAACCCTGTTCACGATTCAACTTCGTCTTGAACTGCCATTTAATCGAGTTCAAACATACAAACTCTGGAGGGTAAAGATAGGTACTTATAGAATGTGAGAGGTTCTACCGTGTCTTTTGTTTCAATACCTTCGACCTCACTTACCCTTAGCGTTAGTGAAGGATTTTCTCTTCACAGGAAAAGTTAAAAATGTATATGGTAAACTTGAACCCACTTTATCATTAACTTGGTTTAATGTCGTGTCTACATGTTAGAATCCCAAAGTATAGTCCATACTGTAAATGACTCTCCACGCTCATCTTACTTTCTTTTGACTTTCGGGTTTTGGGTGTTTACACAGACTCGACGTACCGAGGTTGGCCCTTTTTCAGGGAGACCTGTGGTTTAGTATAAAGACCCCGGTAACTACAAAAAATTAATTTTTACTCGTTAGGTGTAGGTGATTCCAACTTTGTAAAACTAGGAAATGTACAATTAAGTACTTCTACCTTGAAACTATCCGATTAATAAAACGTAGATTTATAAGAACGACAGACTGAGTCGTCCACGGTCTAAGACAAAAAGTTGATAATCTCTTTCACCTTCACTGTACTACATAAAAACACCGTTCTCTTATACTAAAGACCAAATACAGAATAATAAATACAGAAGCATAAATAACACAGGTGTTATTTACATCTGTGTTCTAGTCGGGACAAGGGTATGTTTCTTGTGTTCCCAGCATTAACGGAGTCTGTTTAGTTGATTACGTACTCGGTCCTATTGGATCGTCACGTGGAAAGAGAGTTCACATGTATTCACCCTCGACTACCCTTTATGAAACAACAAAAACGGAGAAGAGATAGTCGTTAGTAAAGTAATTAAGATGGTCGTGAACACGAACTCTTACTTTGTTTGGTTTGAGACTATATGAATTTGAGACTTGTACCGACCCTCGACACCAACTTAAAATCATTCCGGGTGTCTTAAATTCTCTCTGGAGAAGTTCTTTTAATCTCTATGGTTCCCTTGTAAAGTACGTTTCTATCCGAGTTATTTCATGTCTTTACCATCCCTGGATTGTCTTCGTCTTCTATAATTTTCTCCACCGTTCTTATGTGTCTTCTTGACATGTTTTTTCTAGAAGTGTTGGGTCTATTAGTACTACCAGTCAAAAGTAAGGTTAGGGTTTCTTTTCGTTACGGTTTCTTACGAGTCTGATGGTGTGTTAAAGTGAGTAGAGTGTGCGATCATTTCATTACGGTGTTCGGTCCGAAGTCGTTATGTACCTGACACTTAAAGATCTACAAGTTCGACCTAAATCTTTTCCGTCTCCTTGGTCTCTAGTTTAACGGTTATAGACGACCTAGTAGCTGTTTCGTTTTCTCAAGGTCTTTTTGTAGATAAAGACAAAATAACTGATACGGTTTCGGAAACTGACATACCTAGTGTTATTTGACACCTTTTAAGACTTCCTCTACCCTTATGGTCTGGTGGACTAGACAGGGAACTCTTTGAACATACGTCCAGTCCTTCATTGTCAATTTTAACCTGTACCTTGTTGTCTGACCAAAGTTTATCCTTTTCCTCATGCAGTTCCGACGTATAACAGTGGGACGAATAAATTAAAGATACGTCTCATGTAGTACTCTTTACGACCCGACCTTCTTCGTGTTCGACCTTAGTTCTAACGACCCTCTTTATAGTTATTGGAGTCTACACGTCTACTGTGGTGGGAATACCGTCTTTCACTTCTCCTTGATTTTTCGGAGAAGTACTTTCACTTTCTCCTCTCACTTTTTCAACCGAATTTCGAGTTGTAAGTCTTTTACTTCTAGTACCGTAGGTCAGGGTAGTGAAGTACCCTTTATATACCCCTCTGTCACCTTTGTCACCGTCTTAAGTATAAAACCCCCGAGGTTTTAGTGACGTCTACCACTAACGTCGATACTTTAATTTTCCACGAATGAAGAACCTTTCTTTCAATACTGGATGGATCTATCGTATAAGTTTTCGTCTCTGTAATGAAACGGTTGATTCCAAACAGATCAGTTCCGATACCAAAAAGGTCATCAGTACATACCTACTCAACCTGATATTTCTTTTGACTCGCGGTTTCTTAACTACGAAAACTTGACACCACAACCTCTTCTGAGAACTCTCAGAAGAACCTGACGTTCCTCTAGGTTGGTCAGGTACAACTTCGACTTTGAGGTCATGAAACAGGTGGACTACGATTCTCGACTGAGTAAACTTTTCTGCTACTACCCTTTCTAACTCCCGTTCTCCTCTTCTCCTACTGTCTCCTACTCTGCCAACCTACCGTAGTGACTGAGCTACCTGTATCCAAACCCATCTGAGGTCATCAACCATTACCTGTCCCTCCGGACCGAATGACGTCAAGTACCTTAACGTTTCTCAGTCTGTGTTGACTTACTGACTTGACTTGTCTTAAATTCTACCTTTATTTGAAATTGTCTATGAGTACCACCTTGATCCCCTTTGTTAGAAGGTCCCTTAGGGTTCGAGAGGTACTCTTCCATGACTCTCTCGTTCCACGTGCCTCTCTTTTCGTCTCCATACCGACTAAGGTCGACAGATACCTCTTCGACCAAGAAACTTTAAGGATGTAGGTACCCACAGAGTGTTTGTGTTATCTTCCGTGTGAAGGACTCTTGAAAACTCATACTAACCTTTCATAAAGTAATAAGATTCGTTTCTACGGTGAAAGAAAAGACTCTCTAGATGACTTAAATCTCTAGTGATCTCCTTTCAAGATATAAACTTTTCTACAAGGTTCGGTTTCGAAAGTGAGAGACTTTATGACATAGATGGGACCAAGTTTGCCGTCTTTGAGGTGACTGGAGGTCTGTAACCTATACAGAGTTATTAAACTAGTCGGACAACTGACTACCTTAAATGTTCGCCGTGCGTATAGGATCTCTTGCAAGTCTCCTCAAATTCAAACCCCGTGTTAGATCAATCACGACAAAAGGGTCGTACGACTAATACAACGACAAAAATTAATACGTTTACATGGTTCTCCGAAACCGTCACCCGTTTCCGAAACGTATTTGTGATCAACTGCACTTTAGTATGTGTCGGTCCGGAGACGAGAGAGCAGCAGAGAAACACAGAGAGAAAGTCAAGTGTAAGGTAATGGTATCGTTAGTTTATGTGCAAAACGTAAAAGATTCTTAATTGGGAGGTTTATTATTACCTTTCTTTCTTTCTTTCTTTTAACTTCCTTCCTTCCTTTCTCCCCTTCCTTCCCCCTTTCTTCCTTCCTTCTTTCGTTTTTATGGAAAGTTTATGAGAACGAACGGAAAAAAAAAAAAAGGTGACATCATGAGATAGATCTTCAAAAACTTTGAAAGAGTTTCAAAGTTTCTATAATCCTGGAAGAGGTTGGTTCCGAAAAATCCATATCTGAAATATTCTTCCGTTCAGCATCAACTTAGGGTGGGTTCAGGGGTTTCTTGAGCGATTATTCAACAGCCTCATTATTCGGATAAAGTAACGTACCCAATATCCTTGTCGGAGAAAATACGGTATAGACCTAAAGTGACATCTGTGGTATAAGGTCCCACCATCGACGGATCCGTTCACACCATAAAGAGAATTGACCGTGGAGAAGAAACGGAAGGAGTAACCTATGACCCCAGTCCTAAGGATCGGCCTCATTCCACAGAAAAGAACGTAAGGGTGTCGTGGAGATATGACTGTGTATAGCATGAACTTGTACTTACAAATAATGAATAACAAGGGAGAGGGATCTAATTCTCAGAGAAATCCGGTTCCTGGTGAAAAATATACGAGAAGCAGACGGGTATTCTTCTCACGGATGATGTGTCGGACCACAAAGGAACGTGAAGAAATTTCTTACAATCAAGGGGAGTAAGTAAGGATAGTGAGAGAGAAAGTTCCAGAAGGAGAAAGAGAGAGAGAAAAGTCTGACTTTTGATTTCTAGTCCTATAATCTAAACTCTAAAACCGAATGTAAATGATAACCATCCTTGTAGATTAAAAAGAATGGTAATAAATGACTTGTATTCTCTTAGACAGGTAGACCTTTCTCTTCTGGACTTCTGGACCCTCAAGGATTCTTAATTAAATTGTAATGAAGACGTCGAAAAGGACATCACTTACTGACGTCTTTATTTCCGGACCACAGGAAAATCTAGTACTTCCGCCTATAACCGCTCGCATACCCTTCAACCCCGAGAATAGACGACGACTCCCCTCATATGAAGGTATGCAATACCTTTCGTTAAACCGTCATAGAGAATCGTGTGTGTGTGTGTCAGTATTATTCAGATGAATGTCAAATATATGATATCTTTGTGTTGTGTACTTGTGTTCCTTCAAACGATCTGTACAATGATGACGTAACGAATAGTATCTTTAATATAATGTTTTATTTTCTTCACAGGTTTTTTTTGTTTACCTAATACTTCGCTATTCTTATTCACACGTTACCGATTCTACTTATTTATAGACACACGATTGTACCTTCTTTAATTTAATGTACAACTCTTTTTCTTTTAATATGTATATATATATACTATATTAAATATACGATATTTCTCTTTGAGTCTTTGGTTTGTATGTGTATTATCTTTTTCATACCTGGAGGTAACCATGTATCTCCCTTTCTTGACCTAACACCGACCACTATTTATGAAATCAGTATAGATATTGTCAACTAAAAATATTCTCATCATATAGACACATAATCTTTACAAAAGTTTTATTAAACACTATAGAAACAATTCCCACTAAAAATGTTTTTTTTTATTTATTTGGTTTGAAAGCGAGAATCTCTCAAATGTTAAGACACAGATCTTCATGAACTTAACTAAAGAACCAATAGGTGACCTAACGGGTACGTATCCTAATGAAATAACTATCTTTGACGAACAAGTGAAAGGTTATACGGACAAAGGTAAAACTCACTGTAAGTGATAATAAAATTCACAGGTTCTGTAGTTTGATGGGAGAGCAAGAAGTTCTACACACGTCAAACACTCTGGGAGGAATTTCCAGTAAGATACGTGTTTATAGAGATGAGGTTTTAATAAAGGGGACACAGTGGAAAGAAATGAAATAACCGGATACTGGTCGATCGGTTAACCTACGAATATATTTATTCTTAATTTTAGTAGTTACACTAATAGGGTGGGTTTATCGTTGATATTTAAAGTGACGGTGAAACTACCGTTTACTATTCTTTTTTCTCTTAGAGTCCTTACAGTCGTACATGTCGTACATGGGATTAAATACCGGACTTATATCTTTCCCCCTCTTCCGTTACCAAAGAAGGTTAAGACAGGGTAGATTGTAGACTATAAATTTTAAGTTATCAAACAGTAGATATTCAAATTTGTGACATCCATCTCACATATCCAATAGTGAATTAAGGCATAGGACTTGGAACTCAGATATCTCAGGTGTTCTAAAATGTTTATCTGTCGTTCCACATTTTTATAATGTAGGAATAAAGGTGATTAGAAATAGATTTAGAGTATAATAAAAGAAAAAAATTGTAAATAAATAAATAAAAAATGGAGTCTTATATATACCAAAATAATAAAAAAATAGAAATAAAAATGAAATAAAACGAAATGTTATGACATAACCAAAACGGTATGCAACTGTACTTAGTCGGTGCCCACATGTACTCAAGGGTGAGGACTTGGGGGGAGGGTGGAGGGTGGGGTATAGCATAATAAAAGATAATAATTATATATGATTTACATGTCATCATAATCGTCTTTGACGGTGAAACGTTGGTTATCTTTAACGTACATAAAAGTATGTCATAATACCAATAACGGTTATACCGTTTATAACAAATGGAAGTGATAATGGATCTTTAACGTAAATAATAATCTAAACGACGGTCTTGAAATGAATCACACGAATTTCATGTATATAATATACAACGAACACCAAATCAACGTTTCAACACAGGATGTAAAAAACTCTGGGGTACGTGATTTCGGAGAGTCCGAGGAGGTAGGTTCCCTAAGAGGTCCATTCTTATAACCTCACCGAACGGTAAAACAAGAGGTCCTCTAGAAGGCTGGGTCCCTAGCTTAGACGTAGAGGACGTAACCGTCCACCTAATAATAATAATAATAATAAAAAAAAAATGGTGACTCGGTGGTCCCTTCGGGTATAATATGTAATGAAAAATTTTTTACAAAATCATTGACATAAATAAAGGTACATTTAATAAAGAAAATATCATAATAATAAAAAAAAAGTATAAGGTTGATAAAAATAAATAAAAAAAAGATAATATGTAAAGAAAAGAAAAAAAAAATTAAAAATTAAAAAAAAATTTAAAATTTTAGAAATTAAGAATGGACGCAAGGGTTTGTACTTGGGGGGAGGGTGGAGGGAGGGGTGTTGTAGAGAGACCCAGTAGGGGTACGTGGTCGGGGTTCGTTCGACGTGGGATGCAGTCCGTACCTGACCGCTAAGTTAAGAATGTACTGTCATAATAAAAATTTATTGTACATAAATTCTTGTAGTAAGACTCTCCCCCAAGGTATTCATCGGTGATGTGAAAACTTCATCAAGTAACGTGTTTTTAAATTTCTTGGTACTGAAATTTAGTAACAATAAGTAACCGCGGTGTCATGTTTCATTCCTAGACCTTCGTTAAAGGTGTCGATCCTCCGACGAAGTGTGTAGGCCATCGTCTCCTTTAAGTACCTACCCCTCGTTCCAATACTCTTCAACCCCAGTAGTTTTCCGTCTCACCATATGAAATAGTAAATGTAAAAGATGTCCCTTCCCGGTGGGAGGGGGGTTTAATCCTCCTTTGTTTGGAGTCTGTGTGTGACATTCTGAAAAAGGGGTCGAAGGATCAAATAGAAAGGGAAGGAGGATTATGAATCTAATAAGATATCGAAGACTACGAAGGTTGTATCCTTACATCTTCTTTTGTTTTGGTCATTTCTAATTCGGTTTTCTAAACGTTAGTACTCTCATCGTAATTACTCTGTGATTGTGCCTTTAATGTTATTTTATCGGTGGTTCTTTATAAAACGGAAGATATGGACTTAGACCTTTGACTTAGTTAAAAAGGTGGAAGGTATATGGGTCTCTTGGTATTGAGACAAACATAAAACTCCGATCACTCCGGATTCTTTTCGACCAAGGAAATCGTACGTTTCAGACAATTCTGAGTAGAGGCGTAGGTGAGTGTATCTAGGAGTTAAGGGAAGAGTTTGAGGGTTTAATACAGGTCCGTGCAGTTCCAATTAATAGACCACACGAATACACACTTCAGTGAAGTCAGCATAGACTGAGACACTGGGATGCCTGACGTCGGACTGTCCGAGGAGACAGGCACCCTAAAAAGGCCCGTTCTTATGACCTCACTCAACGACACGGAAGGAGGTCCCCTAGAAGGGCTGGGTCCCTAGTTTGACCACAAAGGATGCAGAGGACGTAACCGTCCGTCGAAGAAATGGTGATCGCGGTGGACTCTTCGGGTTAATAGACCGTGGGGACAGGTATTTGTCAAATGATCGAAGTCAATGGAGAATACAACCCCATCGTTTCTCCTTAACAAAAGTTAACCATTCTCGTTTCAGAAACCTTGGTTGACTGGTAAATGTATTAACAATTTTTTTATAAATTAGAAACGGAGGTGAAGACTTAAACGATGTAACTCTGTCATTCTCACGGACAAAGTATCCCACAACATGCCTAAGTCATTTCTTTATCTACGTATCTACAAACCGTATATCATTTATAAGTCTTTTATATATCTTTTATAAGTCGATCAGTAATAATCATAACGGATGGGATAAGAAAGTGTGGAAACGATCGAGAGAGACGTAAGATACCGAAAGTATTTTTAATTTACACCTCACGATCATAGATTTCGGTGGAGTGAAGAAGAGTTTGAGTTTCATATCTGAAGGGACCACCGGGTTATCAACCCTTAGGTGAATGGTTACATCCTTACGTCCAAATTAAGGACCAGACCCTTCTTACGTATATACGGTGTCCCGTTAATTCGGACAAGTGGGTTTATGACTCGGGTACCCGGATCTTGACCATGAGACGTTGTTCTCTACGGTGGTACTATTCTTCGGACACGTAACGTTGATCTCTCATTGGGGGTGAACGATGTTGACCTCTTTCGGGTACGTTGTTATTTCTGGGTCGAGACGGTTGTTATTTAATTAATTTAATTTAATTCTTTTTCTGTTGAATTCCGTACTCATTCGGACTAGTACCCCAGTGTTTCTCAGCCTGTACTGACTCGTTGACTTGACTTGACTTGACTCCGGACTAATCTTAAGTCTTTCGTAAATACGAAATATAGTTATGGTCGTAAAGAGATTTCGTTTTATTGTTAAGAAACAATAGGACCTACAAGTGAACAGGGTGACTACACTTTCGTCCCTTCACGTTAGTAGTGTAAGTAATCCGACTTCTATGTATAAGAAACAGTGAGAGGGGTTTCTAATTAAAGAGTAAGTGAAAGATAAACAGAGAGAAAATATTTGTACGAGAAAGACAGAAGACCTCGGTTTCCGTCATGATAGTTCGTATACAAGATAAAAGTACTTTTGACGTTTAATTTTACTATTTATATATATAAAACCGAATTTGACCTTATAAGGTTTATAACTCGATGACGGGTTCGTTAAAGGATAATCAATATAAGTAAACCCTTTAGTAAATAGATGTCTTTGTTAGAATCGTATATTTTGTATAAAAGATTTAAAATAAAATAATTTATAAGGAGTGGAACTTTCCAACTCTAAGTTAAACTAAACTTAGATATTCATAAATAATTCATAGAGTATTTACTTTTCAATGACCAGTCCACGTCACACCCTATAAGTATTATTCATAATAAAAGTCTCGTATAATAGTAAACGTTTTCATAAAAAGTCCATCTAATCGGTTCAAGAGTGTTGGTGAACAAACTCCTGTCTAGTAATAATAACGATAAAAAGTCTACTAGTTTCGCCCGGAGTTTTTATAATGTCCGGAGTGAGGAGTCAGGTAGTGTCTCGAAGATACACGGTCGATACAAATAGTTTGGGTTCAGAAAACTAAGACATAAGGGAAGAGAAGGGGTATTCTCAAGGTAAGATGGGTAACTACTTTTATCTTATGTAATCTTATATACCCAGTGTAACTGTGGACTACATTATGTTCTTCAATTTGTCTCCAGGTATTTCTAAACTTTCCGTAACACCTTTCTTCCTTAAAATAGACCTAAACTTCCTAATAAATACTAAAAATCACGATCCATATTACCCTGGAACGTCTCTCCTCATTGAAAAAACCAGATCTCAAAACCCTTGTAGTTTCCGAAAGAAGTTTTTATTTCGACTGACTATGTCTAACCCTTCCCGAGAGTTGGTAATTATCATCATGGAATGTAAGATCCATCCCTAAGGGTGTACCGTGATCACCATTTCTTACGAAGACGGTTAAGTCCTCGGTATTCTCTGTGTCCAAGCTAGGACCCCAACCCTTTTTAGGGGACCTCCTCCTTTATCGTTGGGTGAGGTTATAAGAACGTACCTCTTAGGGTACCTGTCTCCTCGGAACACCCGATGTCAGGTGTCCCAGTGTTTCTGTGTTGACTTCACTGAATGGTTTGGTAACATCCATCAATGATCACGAACTGTGTTCTCTCTGGACTACTATAAATCTCTGCGTACCCTTGTAGTAAGAAATACTGAACTGAGTCATGTCTTCGAAGAGTCGGAGAGTCTCCGTGAGGTACAGAATAGTGGGATGTCTGAGGAGTGAACAAAAGGGTTGGAATACAGATGTTGGTATTTTAACTAAGTTAAAGTATTATACATGAACTTAGCATATAAGTAAAATATTTTTGCCTAGATACCTTACTATTTCTCGTCCTTTCCTTCGATAAATCGTCTCATTACTGGATCAATTCCTGTAATAAAAAAATTTATATGGTATCACTCTGGAATACTATGAAACTATGGAAACCACTATGGGACGGTAAATAAGTCTTTGGAAGTCAAATAAGTACCTGCTATAGATACTGAAAACTAAGAAGGAGGTCAGAAGGACAGTAGGTTGGGTTACAGTAAAATCAGAAGGAACACAAAGGACGTGAAATGAGTCGTTCGTAAACTTTGATGCGATACAGTGTGTCGATCCTGTCGGACTGGTCTTATCCCGAAATTACTATCAGAAGAACGTGTGTTACGTCTAATTTTCTTTCTTAATATTGTCAAAGAGAATGATTATAACAAAGGCTCTCTCTTCTTGTTAAGAATTGATTTTAAAAATAATCGTTACTATCTTTCCTTTCCCCAGGTACTTTTTCTTTCGTTCCTTCACATTAAATGAAGGTATACTAAATGTTCTGAATCGTGGTATTACGTGTGGAGGGTATCCTTCTTACGATTCCAAAACTCGGACAGACTGAACTTGTTGTCGAAGACAGTTACCCCTAATACCACTCTTTATCCCCGTATATGTTCCTCTGTCGTCTACTGATCGACATCCGTACAGTTCAAGTTCTACTACTGTCTTGTAAGTGTCTTTCTACGAGAAAACCAAAGAACGTTTGTCCTCACTTTACGTACCAACGACTGTATCCTAAGAAATCGACTTCCTTTCTTTACCCCGAACTTCCGTTTAGAATCCCCTCTGACTATAATTTGTACTCCCTGTCCTGATCCTCCATCATTTCCTCCTCAGTCTCTCTACCCCCCTATTAGGTCACAGGACCTCAGGTCGTTTTCCTGTTCACTTACTGATCTACGTACGACATCTCTCTCGTTCCTAAACACAGTTTCGTCAGTGACGATAAGACTTTCTCTTTTTGTTATCCTCTCACCACATCGAGTTTCGATGGGACGGATCACATCTCGTTCCTCGACGTCAATTTCTTGATCATCATCTGGGTGTCGTGTAGGGAGAATGACGCTCTTGAAGTTTGATAGACTACGAGACCGAGAAGAGCCGATATATAAACGGTATAACATAGTCATTCGATTATTAGTGTAATTTACTACTGGATTGTGAATTTTTCAACGGAAAGTAACTCGTCCTAAAGTCACAACCTTTCTTTCGTATACTAACGAATAGAACCTAAACCTAATTTATTATCGTTGGATTTACAGGTAGTTGTCTCCTTACCTATTTCTCCTACGCTACACACACACGCACACACACACGCACGCACACACACACACACACTACTTTATAATGAGTCGGTATCGTTTCCTTGATTTAACCCAGTAGACATCTCTACACCCATCTGGATCTCGAATAGTATCTCTGATTTCATTCAGTCTTTGTTTTTTTTATATAGTATATAATTGTGTATATACACCTTAGATCTTTTTACTATACCTACTAGAAAACGTTTTGACTTTCTCTCTGTCTCTACATCTCTTTTTTGCATACCTGTGGTTTTCTTCCCCCTTCCCACCACAACACATACCCTCTAGTCCCAACTTTATATATGTGATAACTATGATACATACTTTACGTGTTGGTGACTCTTGGATGATACATCGAGTCCCTCGGGAGGAGTCACGAGACACCACTGGGTGGATCCTTCCTCTAAGTCTTTCCTCCCCGACATACATATGCATATCGACTAACTGAAACGATAATCTCCTTTGATCGTGTTGTGACACTTCGTTGATGTGAGGTTATTTTTCTATCTGAGTATTATCCTTTCGTCCTAAATGACACTTCCTAAGATTCGTTGGTGAATCTTCGTTTTACACCAGATCACTGTACCTTCGGGTACGTATATACAACCATCAAATAAAAGGTTCGTGGATGAAATGTTGAAGAAGGTGACTAAAGAATAAAACCTAGACGGAATACGATCGGTCTCTTTCGACCCACCAGTGTCTTATCTGTGGTAGTGGTATAGGGTTTCGAGACACTTGTTATACGTACAAGACTTTGGTTAGTTTGAGATAATGTTCTCTTTGTCTTACTTGGCAAAGTATTGGAAGTCATGAGTATGTGGGACTAGAAAACTATTTTCCATAATAAAAAGTAAAACCAACGACTACTATATAGTTCCTACCGTTGTCAAAGGTATCAAAAGAGAAACTAGAAGAGACGTCTCGATCCTAAGATCTAATTAAGATGGTCCATGTTGTTATATTTGGGTCGTAATGACTCAGTATTCGTAATGGGAAAGTAAAGATTGAACGGTATACCCCTTGTATATAGAAAAGAACGTCACTAAATTTCAAAACTAGTTTACGTACGGCGTAATTTACAAACGTCGGTATATCGCTTACTTAAAACCGATAAATTTTGAGTCGGTTCTAAATGTCATATTAAGGTAACGACTTCAATAGGCACTGTTTCAGTGTCGATTCGGTTTTGAGGATTATGTATAACATTTCACATTTAATAATACGAAGTAAATCTGTAAGTTTATACTCCATGTTATCCCAAGACCCACTGTACACCCCCACGTTCTAAAACATCAACCGTTAAAGAAGACCTCTTAGATACTAGAATTATATATATTTTTTTTGAGGACGAAGACAGACACTTACAACCGTGTTGACAGTCTCGGACACGTATCCGGACCTTACAGGGTGTAGAGTCTACTACGACATTCGTCGTAGTCTTCCTTTCAGTCAAAGGAAGACATGTAGTGCTCTCATGTATTCTAAACAGAGTACGAATTTCTATTGTCTCAAACGAAAGAAATTTAATAAATAGTTGGGTGATTTCTTCCCTGATTTTTATTGAACCCCAACATACAAGGATATTTCTTGTCACTGAGGAAAATATATTACCGATATAAACTTCCGAAAAGTAAGTAAATGTCTATAATAACTTGTGGTCGATACACGTCCCTGAGACGATCTGTAATCCTTATATTTCTTTTTTAAGAAGTTCCAGAACAAATTGAGAAACAGAAAGACGGACATTGTCCGTCGGATACGGATAAATTGAGTAAATTACAAAGGTAGTTTTAGTTGAAGAGTTAACTAAAACAAAAGGTAAGAACTCGTGAAAACGGAAATACCTTTACAGAGGGTACACATCTACGGACCTTGAATTACAGTTTCCCGTCCACACAAAAGACAAAACCGGTATACGGTAAGTAGTATACCCGTGTAGGTATAAAGTAGAACTTGTAGGCATAATATGCTATACGAGTACGGAATCACATTGGAACCGAATGAAGGTCACAACGACGAAAGATAAAAAGTCGTGTTTTAGAGACACCAAACCGAATAATTCAGGGTCTACATAAGTAAACCTGAGGAAGGGAGTCCTTCGTACCCCAGGGCCCCACCATCACAGGCTCTGTTCACGAGTCTTAAAGGACATTACTCAGGACTAAGACCGAAGTACTATGACAGTGAATGGGGAGTACCCCTCGCTAACGACGGTCCAGTAATAAAGGTACGACTTCGACGAGGGACGTTAAGATAAACCCTTCGAAGTATGGGGTCGAAAGATACACCGAAGGTGTACTTGGGTAAACTTAAAGTACCAACCTCTTTAAATAAGTACTTTGGACCTAAAAACGGAACTACACCAGGTAACTAGACATTCAGAAATTTGTCTATACCATCAGGTCTTCGATAACGAATTAATATGAGAGAGCCCTCTTCACTCAACTCACCTCTTCTCCATGGACAGAGTTTCTAGGGTCTCTCGTCTTGAAGACCCATCTACGACTATCTTATAGTGTGATAAGTGTCTTTTCACTAAATATACCTAGTTTTATTTGTACTAGTAAGAAATCACATCTCTTTTTACCTTGGGTCTTTTATTCGACCCTACATGATTGACGGAAAGTTATGTTATAATAAGACTTCAGGATTTACAAAAAGAAATAGACAGATATAAAAAATAGAAATTTCCATCTTACTTTGTTTCTCGAATATCTCAGGGGTCCCCGTCTCTCCTCCTTACCCTCTATGTGATAAAGTATTTCCGTCCGTTTGACGGGACGGTAAGGTTGAAGGAGTGTTTATGACGTTAGTACCGTGGAAAGGGAAAATACATTACACAACTCTCTGAATAGTTTAAATTGTGGTACTTTATAAAGTATCCTCAACGTTCAAATATAGAGTTCGGACTTAAGAATTTACTTTTTTTTTTTTCCATACTACAGTACAGGTTCAATGATTAACTTAATTCGGATCTCACTCGAAGTGTCTTACTTTTATACAAATTATGACCCTCCTCTCTTTACAATCGGTGTAGTACTTAGGACAAGGTTTCTATTTAATGTCACAATACTGTTCCGAGTACAATTAGATTGATACGAGAGTTATTTGATAAGTCATCCGTCCGTCGTTGGTATTGGACGGTCAACAACGAAATCTCGACTTTCTGGAAATAAGGGATGTATATTTTATTTATATATATTTACATATACAAACCCACCTGTCAAAATACACCTTTAGTGTAATTTTCTCTGACTATATGTTAAGTTATTAGTTGTGTCAGAGTTGACGTCGTTGGTGTTTACAGATTTGAGTACGGTTACTCTTTTTACCGGGACTAAAGGAAGATGGGTCTAAGGGGATATTTATATATATCTCTCTTCATACATAAATTTTCTCTTTACCTCTTCCCTTACCGTTTCTCTTGTCCGTTCCGACTGTACCGCGTCCTATTGCGTAGACAGTTTTACGGTTTGTCTTCTAAGTGAGTTTTCCGTTTTTCCGTGTCCAAAACAGATGTGTCAATATAAAACTTTTCTTTTCCCTTTCCCTCCCTTTCCTTTCCTACCCTTCCTCTTTTTCCTTTGCTTTCCACTCAAATATACCCGGGGAACGTAGACAAATATGATTGAGGTGTCTTTTACGAACTGTAAAAAACTGATTCTACTTTATCTTCCCTGGGTCCCGGTGTAGCCGTACTACGGTAGTGATCCCGGAGTACCCCGTGTTCTACGGAGGTACGTTGCAAACGACTCACCCTAGTAACGACGGGTAGACTAAAGGGACCGAACATATGAAGGAAGGTTTATCCATGAAGGTGAGATCAAGACTAGGTATAGTACAAGTTATGTACGACCGAATAATCAAGACAGGGGAAGTGAAAGGTTTAGTGGACGGGTTAATAGTGAAAAGGGAAAGGAAGAAAGAATTAAATGACGTAGAACCTATTCAGATGTGAATCCGGTAAACTCGAATGGACAAAAATTAGTCACGAGTCCCCGTTACCGTGGAGTGACGTCACGAGAACGGACCTTTTGGGGTACTTACCTCCTCGGACCATCCGACACCAGGTACCACAGCGCTTCTCAGACTGTACTGACTTGCTGAAGTGAAAGTGAAAAGCGAAAGTGCGTAACCTCTTACTTTACCGTTGGGTGAGGTCACAAGAACGGACCTCTTAGGGTCCCTGTCGCCTCGGACCACCCGACGGTAGATACCCTAGCGTATCTCAGCCTGTGCTGACTTCACTAAATCGTCGTCGTCGTCGTCGTCGTGGTCCCTGAAGGGACCACTTTGTTACCTATTCTTAAGTGGACGACCCCTATGTCCAAACCAGGGACCAGGTCTTCTAGGGTGTGCGGCACCTCGTTGATTTGGGTACACGGGGTTGGTGACTTGGACACAGACCTCGGGTCCTCGGTGTCGATGACTCGGACGTACGACGTCGACGACTTAGGGTGTAGGAGATCCCGGGGGGTTGGTGTTGATGACCTCAGGTGAGCGTAGTTCAGACACGAGACGTTGCTCTCTTCGGTGATGTTACCCTTCGGATACGTGGCGTCGATCTCTCATCGGGGGTGTACAGTGTCTATCTCTTTCGACGTGTTTCATACTTGTGGGTCCCGTCGGTTTTTATTTATTTATTTTATTTCTTCTCGAGTCTTTATTAAACAGATTTCTTGTGTTAGTCAAGTTCAAAAGAAACGCCCTATGGACTAAGTAAGGTCCACACACACACACACACAGACACACACACACACACACAGACACACAGACACACAGACACACACACACACACACACACATAAGAAGTTTAGGATATACTAAAAAGACATTATATCAAAAGTTCTGAGAAACGATTCATAGACGATTCCGTAGATTTGATCACATCTTATCAAAGAGTAGGAAAAGACACACCAGGAACGATAAAAATGAGTAATAACTAGAGACCAAAATAACAAAATTCCGGAACGTTACAAAAAAAAAAAAACTTGAGGGTTCATGAGTATAAGTACAATATAGACTCAAGGAAATCGTGTTAGAAACAATCGACTATAGACAGTCTCAAACAAAGGAATCTATATCTGGTGTCTTACGTTCCTTCTTAACGTAAGACGAAGTAGAGGAAGTGATGGAGGTGAGGTCTACGAGACACATTACTGTTTGTCACAAATAAAAAAAGAAACAAACTAATCTTAAAAATTCACTTTGTATAAAAGGTGTTATCCTTTTAATACTTGTAGTACTGTAGAAAAGAGAAAATAAGAAAATATAGATCGGTTAGGTGGAAATGGAATTGGTTAGATGAGAATGTTCTCAAACTCCTGTCCCCTACTCTGTCACTGTGACCCCTCGTGTCCTCCTTACGAAAACAGATTACTAAAATAAGAGGTACTGTACGTCCGAGGTCTAGGTGATGATGTCGGAGTAAGAGTACTGGTTCTGTCAAACTCGGGATTACAAATCTAAGGTAGACATTCTCTCACCACAAACAAGTTTAAAGATCTCATGGTTCGTCGTGTCATTTATTTGTATACTTTTCCACGAATCGAATCAGTAATCTCTTTATGTTCAATCTAGCGTTGCATGGAGATAAGTGGTCTTCTTACCGACTTTACTTCTTCGTCTGTTATCGTTCACGACTGTGATAACATCTTGTCGACCTTAACAGTATATGATACTTACCCTCATGTTTAACCTTTTCAGTGGAACCTTTTCGTAAACCATTATAGATGGTACGACTTAAATATGAATGGTAGACTAGTTACTAGGGGTAGGATTCACGTACCGGTTATCTTTCTATGTAAAGTAGTACAATACTGCTATAATAAATATTATCGGAGATGCCTCTTGGCTTGGTCTGTGACATAACATGAGTATGTTACCTTTCGATGTATGTAGTAATCCTACTTGTCTAATAACGAAGTCCTTTAGTATCCCCAGTTAATTTTTCATATTGTCTCTCCACTTTTCGGTTTCGACTTTTTTTCATATGTTACATGATACTCTTTGTCTTTGTTTGTTTGTTAGTTTTTGGGAGATACATAATCTTAAGTCTATAACAATGGAAAACCTTCTATCACGGACCCTCTTCTATGTTCCCCTAAAGACCCAACGAACATTATAAGATGTCGAACTAGGTCCATGACCAATATACCTGCCGAGTAAAACGTGTATTAATATGTGTTGTTCTACATATTAATGTCAAACACACAAAAGGGTAACCATATAATGTGAAGTCATTTTTTACGGATTTTCTTTTGTTTTCTTAAAACTATAAATGATTAATACAGGTGATTGACTTTTATCGTCTATTGAACCGTTTAATGTGTTTTTGTTACAAAACGTATTAAAATAACTCCGGTATGTAAAAGTTTGTGTCTTTTGATCACTTATTATGATCATTGATTTATAGAAACTTCACTACACAATTCATTTGTCGTCGGTGTTTCTGTGGTTTTGATTAATATAAAATATAAAAAGTCGTAAAACCTTCTTTTAATAAAAGTGAAGTAAGAACTTTGCAGATACAAAAAGGATAGGACCTCCCTCTTATAACTTCGATTTAATATAAAAGAACCGAGTCTTAGGAATCTTTGAGTGACCCTAACCTTTCATCTAATCAGAGTATTAGAACTACCAAATCATCTGTAAAAGTCTTCAGTTTCCTTAAATTTTTCATTTGAAATGGGTGAGGGGATTAAATTGTATAAACGGACGGGTATGAGTATAACAATAGTTACACCGAGTAAAATTTAAGAAGTGTGTATGTACATTACTCATTATAATTTGAGGAGACGGAAGTTTGACACTGTAATGACAGATTAAATGGTTTCAAGTTCCTTTTTTTCTTTGGTGAATCATCACTTATTTAGTCGGTTTGATTTAGAAAATTAAAGTAGACTAAGACAACGTTAGTGTATCTATACTGTCGTTACTTGAGAATATTTTTTCCTTTTTACTGTCATTAAAAATTTACAAAGTATTTTGTTAATATTTTGTACATCATTCTTAGAGATAGATTGATTTTACCATAAAATTTTTTTACTTCTGTCGGATCGATAAAGGTGACTACTTATTGACTAACTAACATTTACTATGTAAGGATAATAATTACTCTTGACTGTTAAGGTAATCTCATTATACGTTGTTGAAGTGAATTAAGAGAACTACTCGAATAGTAAGTATAAAGGTCTCGACTCCTTACGATTTGTTTTCGTTCTCATAAATCTTCCACTTTACTTCCATGTTGACATTCCTAATCTTTCTGACGAAGAGAAGAGGACCTAGTTTACTACTTCTTCTTACAACTCCAAGATTAGATAGTCCTCAACACGGCAGTGAAGAGTTCATTAGGTAATTTGTCAAAAACACCAAACTTATCGATGTAAAATCGGGTAGCTAAATAACTTATAATCAGGTAAGAAAGATTAAGAAACCTCGGTCTACGAATTTGGTGAGTTTGTTTAGTCTCTGGTGTTCGGATACTCTGATTTGAGACAAAATAGGTCGAATTTTATTCTCGTTACAGGGGTTTAAATGCTAGAAGATTCATTAGACCCAAATTATCCGACTAAGACACTCTAAGTTACTGAGAGACAGGAACTTGTTTAGTGAGATGGTGATTACCCAAAACGTGAGACTTATGTTTTCACAGAACTCTGTGACTTCATTACTATGTTCCAGTGTAGTTTATTGTTGACCAAAGGTATACCGATCTAGACACTCCCAAGTTTATTCTTAAGAGAATTCTATTAACGTCCTTTATACTCCCTTTGTGCACACGTTTACTTTGTTGGTCTTAAACTTCTTATGGTTCAAATAAAACGTTAAATAAATCGATGTTTTGTTTTTAAGTTAATATAAGTATTCACTGTTAAGGTAAGGTTTACTAATAAATGTACAGTTAGAGGAAACTCGATATAAATACATAAACAGTAAAACTACCTTTACATAACTTTAAATAAATTTTACATAAAATCACTTTGTTAATAAATGAGTAAGTGAGAGAACTCTTTTGTTAACAATTTATGTGCACGAAACACGATTGAAGAAACCTTTCTTTGTATAGTCCACTCTGAAGTAAACTGAAAGTTTCTCAAATTCTTGGTAATCACCTCTTTATGAAGGTCACAACTAAAACTAATATAATTATCTAACTTAAATAAACAAAATAACAATGATATTTCCTACATTCTCTTCATAAAAAAAATTTAGATGTCTTCACGTCTCTTTCGTCGTTAGAGTTTACTTACTGTATTAGTCTCTACAAAACTTCATCCTCATGTGTACTTGGTCCGAAAGGTCCACCGCACTCACCATTCCTTGGGTCGACGGTCACGTCCTTTGTATTCTCTACGCTCAAGTCAGGCACCAAACACTTCTAGAGGACCTCCTCCCGTACTGTTGGGTGAGGTCATAAGAACGGTCCTCCGAAGGGTACCTGCCTCCTCGGACCGCCCGATATCGGGTACCCCAGTGTTTCTCAGTCTGTACTGACTTCGTTGAATCGTACATCGTACGTGTCTACTTCGTCCCCAATGGTTGCATTTCCAAATACCCACTGTCCTCTCACTGTATTTACTCGTTTCAACCACTCGGTAAATATTCTTTTTCCCCTCACCATCTCTGGTCCCGTTTTCCCTTTCACACACAAGAGAAATTTCCCTTTTTGGAACGGAATCAAAACCAGTTAGTATTGGTACATAATCTTAGGGAGACACCGTTTCCGTAGACTAAAGAGTTCTCATCGGTGTTTAGACCTAAAAAACCATGTTAGAGATAGGAAGGTTTAAAACTTTTTAATATATATATATTTGTACTATATATAAATATACATTAAACATTTAAATATATATTATATGTTTGACTAATAGTATAAATATATTTGAGTACAAATACACATATGTATATACGTATGTTAGTTAAAAATTTTATATGGATTTCGGGTATAAATTCGACGTATGTTAGTTAGAAGTCAGAGTTGTGACATAGTGACGAAGCCATTCTACCGACTTACATTGTTTTACCTCTTTTTTGTCAAGAGATCCTCTCTTTCACTATAACCCTTTTCACTTCTTCCGATTCGTGTCTTCTTGACTACGAAAACTTGACACCACAACCTCTTCTGAGAACTCTCAGGGAACCTGACGTTCCTCTAGGTTGGTCAGGTAGGATTTCCTCTAGTCAGGATCCATAAGTAACCTTAATGACTACAATTTCGACTTTGAGGTTATGAAACAGGTGAACTACGATTCTCGACTGAGTAAACTTTTCTGGGACTACGACCCATTCTAACTTCCGTCTTCCTCTTCGTCTCCTGTCTCCTACTCTACCGACCTCTGTAGTGGTTACGTTACCTGTACTCAAACTCGCTTGAGGTCCTCAACCATTACCTGTCCCTCCGGACCACACGATACCAAGTACCTCAGTGTTTCTCAGTCTGTGCTGACTCCCTGACTTGACTTGACTTATGACATTATTACTCGAACCTTGAAAACGTTTTCGGGATCTTTGACTGTTTTCCAAAAGTCCTTTCTCACTGAGTTATGTTAATGGAACATTCTGAATGGTTTAATCTCTGAGTTTTATGTCTCTGGAGAGTCGAAGGATTACATGATCGAATCATTATTTCACCGATGTCGACTCGACTTCAGTATAGATATCGTAATCTCTCCTTCTTCACCTGTCTACTCTGAGACAGTACCTCGTCCTGAACTCTTCACTTATCTATCTTACTTTCCAAATTTTCCTCTACAGTTCTAAATCAGAGTTTAAAGAACCAAAAAAAAAAAAAAAAGAAAAAACGGACACTTAAGTATCTCTGATACAATTCTGTTTTCTGATACTCGACTATACTTTTCTATAAACACCTAATTGAAATTCGTACAATTTCACCGTCGTAAACGTTTCAGGTTTTCTGATTCACCCCTCTGTATTAAAAATTCGGTATTGACTCCACCTTGGGTAAAAGAAAATAAAGAATAACAAAATTTTCTATATTTATGTTTAGTATAAAAGTTAATTTAACCTAAAATTTTAAGACTAACTAATGGAAAATTCTTGGTTCTTTACTCGAGCATATGTTTGTTGGGTATGAAGGTTAAACCAAAACTCTGCCAGAGGTAATTCAGATCATTTGATACTGAGGATTTTTAATTGATTTGTAATACGAAACTTATAATAGAAACATCGTATGTTTTTTCTCTTTTCATAGTGAAAATTATAAGTAAAACAGTATCTAGAAAACTCTATTAAGGGTACCTCAATTAAAAAACCGTTTACCTGAAGAGACCTAGTAAAAATCTTTGAGACCTGAACCCTGGTTCGTTGATGGTCTTACGGAGTCTCTCTGTCGTGATAGTAACTTGTAAGATTTTATACACCTAACTACTCATTGATCTCATCAACACTCCGTTGACAAAACTTTTTCTTATACTCGAAAGTTGTTTATTGTAGATATCAGTCTACTGATGTTGTCCTTGGCCAGTATAACTGGATTAAAATCACGAAGAAGGTTTAACATCATATATTTGAACAAGTCAATCCTTTCGACTCTGAACGACTAATTAACCGATAGTATAGTCTCACGAACCGTTTTACACCTCAAAAAAAAAGAAAATATAAAACCATTCGTGAGTCAAAAAGGAGAGTTAGACCTTTATTAACACAAAGACAAAATCAATAGAAGATCTTAATCAATAAACTATGAAAAGAGAGAAACAACAAGATAAAGAATCTAAAAAATTTAAAATAGAAGATCTTAAAGAAGTCTAGAAACAACGACAACATAACAAAACACATAAGTAAAAGTTCACTTCAAAAGTATAGAATCATGGACAAAACATATCGAGGACAAGGACAAATTACTTATGTCAAACCAAGGATTTTGATAATGGAAAAAAAAGAAAGAAAAAAACCTCCCCACATCAAAAGAAGACGATAGAAGTTACTGAGAAAAGACTAAAGAAGGAAAAGAAAAAAAAAAAGATTAGAAACATAAAGTGTAATTTTAGAATAAATTTATAGAACATTAGGAACACATATAGAAAGAAATTATCATTCACTTTGTGATGTTTCTAGAAATGGTTAAGATAAACCTATCAATCCGAAACAGGTGACCACCAAAATAACATCTTATTTGAACAAATCGATAAAGTAAAGTAAACTTTTGAAATTACTGACCGTAGATATCTAAAACAGAGAACAGGGTCCGTCAAAGGAACTTTACAGAAATTAAGTCTCTAATCGTTTGAAAAACATATTTTCCGGTCTCTTGTTTATGGAATATGAACTAGTCAATCTATGAGTAACGACATTGATAAGCCAAGACAGTACCATCATGTCTTCGTCTATATCTATTTCTGAAGTAATATTATCAGTTGTCCGGTAACAAAAGTCAGGGACAAACTTAGAGGACGAAACCCGATACTTGAGTTCAAGGTCGTAAAGTAGATCTCTTTTTTTCTCTGGTCTTTGTACCGGTGAATTATACCAGAAGATTATTTAGGAAGTCAAAAGTTATACTATAGGGTAGGAGTAGACATTGAACACAAGAATCCTAATTTCACAGAGATGGTTAGGGGTCTTCCATTTAGAGATGAGGAACCCACACTTCCCTCCACCCCATTCTTTGAGATGTGTCATACCCTATATCAGAGTCTCCGTAAAGTTGACATGTGGACAAAAGTGGTAGTGAGTACAATGGGACGATAGGTCGACATGGACCACGGAAGTTAGGTCTCGAAAAGGTCCCGAGGTATAGTACTTACACGGACTTCCGACCGGAGGGGGTAACTACCGAATGTCAAAAGAGACTAGGAATCATGGTAGGTATTAAATTATTAATAGGTAGGTTTACAACAGACGAAAGGTTGTGACACAACGACATAGACAGAGTGGATATAAGAAACACCCCTTTTTGTTGTTGTTGGAAGTCCAAAAATGAAAAGTTTTTAGGAAATCGACTGTAAAATCATCTCTAAGAGTACCCTAATCGTCACTCATACACACTACTCAAAAGGTACAAATCGTCCTTTGGAAGTGTTTCGTATATATCTATACAACTATAAGACTAGAAACTATAACAAAAGAATTACAATAGGTTAACGTCCACATTAGGGTAATATGAGTTCTCGTATGAAAATGTCCATCCAAAAGAACTATGGTATGAACTACGGTAGAACTTCTATAAAACATAGAGACCTTATATTCTAACGTTTGATGTCAAATCTCAAAAATGAGAAAGTTTAAGGTGTTAAAAGGTTCAATTTTTTTTTTTTCTAACGAAACTCCACCCTGTCAAAATAAATACATGGGGTCGATCCCTTAAAGATGAAAGGGAGTACGGAGTCCAGTACTTTTAAGACATGAAAGGTTATGAGAGTATTTTGCCTCAGATATTAAAACATACGAAAGGGGTGTCCGTGTCCGATAAGAGAGTTTAGACTTGTGATCAGTCCACGAGTATGAGTAAATTATCAATTTATTTTACCTATTCGGAAGTAAGGTGACACCCTTTGGAACTTGGGAAGAAGAAAAAAAACCCCCCCTCGTTTATTAAAAATAAAAGAATGTTTATGTGGTTTCAAAGTACGTTACGACGGTCGTAACCTACGTCAGGACCGGTGTTCAGACGTGTGAGGAGACGTTGACCAGGACACTACCGTCTTGGAAAGTAGAGCGGAAATAACAAATGATACTGGGGACGTAATAGAAGGTTTATTTCTTTGTGAGGTAGAAAAGAGGCCATACTGAAAACAACAGCTTAATGGTGGCGACCTACATGGAAGAAAGACTCGAGACCAAACGGAAAGAACTGACACCGGTACGTCGAGTAGGGAGAGAGAGGTAGAGAAGAGATAAGATAAGGACGAAATGTGAGAGAGAATACTAATAAAAAGATGCAGGTAAAAAAAGCCGGGTAGTAATACTACTCGGCACAATCAAAAGATAAAGAAACATGGTGTAATGGTGTTGGAACCACCGAATTGTGTTATGGTAAATAATCGGGTGTTTACACGTATGAACGTACTCGATCCAACACAAAATACGAGTTCCGATTTTAGTACCACGACCGAAACGAGAGGTCCTTTCTTAGGTGAAATTTTCAAGTAAGTACAACCGTCTTAAGTNACCTAGTATCTCCTAGGACGACACTAAATACAGACTCTCACAAAACGGATACAAGAGGAGATCCTCAAAATATCAAAGACTAGAATGTAATTCTAGAAATTAGGTAAAACTCAAATAAAAACACATGCCACAATCTTTCACTAGATCAAAGTAAGAAAATGTTCACCAACTGGTCAAAAGGGTCGTGGTGAACAATTTCTCTAACAGAAATGAGGTAACATATAAGAACGGAGGAAACAGTTTCTATTCCACAGGTATACACACACCTAAATAGAGACCCGAAAGATAAAACAAGGTAACTAGATATACAGACAGAAACACGGTCATGGTATGACAGAACTACTGACACCGAAACATCATCTCGGACTTCAGTCCGTTCAACTAAGGAGGTCAAGGTAAGAAGAAAGAGTTCTAACGAAACCGATAAGCTCCAAAAAACATAAAGGTATGTTTAGAACTTTAATAAACAAGATCAAGACACTTTTTACANCATTCTTAACTTAGCGGTCAGGTACAGACTGCATCCCACGTCGAACGAACCCCGACCACGTACCCCTACTGGGTCTCTCTACAACACCCCTCCCTCCACCCTCCCCCCAAGTACAAACCCTTGCGTACATTCTTAATGTCTAAAATTTTAATTTTTTTTTATTTTTTAAATTTTTTTTTTTGTGTAACACTGAGGACAAATTGTTTGTTCACTTGTCGTAAAAATAAAACGGATTTTTTTACATAGTAATTTATAATTTTATTTATTTTATATACCCCCTTTTTTTTTTTTTGTTTTATTTCTTTGTATGGTAGAAAAGAGGCCATACTGAAAACAACAGCTTAATGGTGTCGACCTACATGGAAGAAAGACTCGAGACCAAACGGAAAGAACTGACACCGGTACGTCGAATAGGGAGAGAGAGGTAGAGAAGAGATAAGATAAGGACGAAATGTGAGAGAGAATACTAATAAAAAGATGCAGGTAAAAAAAGCCGGGTAGTAATACTACTCGGCACAATCAAAAGATAAAGAAACATGGTGTAATGGTGTTGGAACCACCGAATTGTGTTATGGTAAATAATCGGGTGTTTACACGTATGAACGTACTCGATCCAACACAAAATACGAGTTCCGATTTTAGTACCACGACCGAAACGAGAGGTCCTTTCTTAGGTGAAATTTTCAAGTAAGTACAACCGTCTTAAGTCGCGAAACACCGACATCCTCATTCCAGGGTCAAAGGAACGACCTCCAATCGGTACCCGGAGTAAGTTAAGGAGTCCCGGCAGTGTTGGGTAGAGTGAAGTGGGGTAAGTAGAAGTTTGTTTGTTACCACGTTCAGGACGAGTCCAAGGTACAGAGAGACTGAAAGAATAAACGATGCTCGGTCTCCTTCGAGGGAAGAAAATATCTGAGTACACTAATCTAGTCTGACTGGACCTATTAGAGGGGTAGAGTTCCCGTGATCTACTATATTGCATTCTTGTCCCCACTATAGGTCTGTACATTCGTCCAAGATGTCTAATTCAACCCCGTAGTGACTCCCTAGTAAAATCTTTAAGGTAGATAGTGTGAAGATAAGTAAAATATCTTTACGGTGACCTTCCTTTTTATACATTATCTAAAATGAGTTTCAATCCCAATCGTCTCTCCTAGTATAGAGTTGTGTGTCTTATCTAATATTATCTGATAGTCTATAGTGACAGGACTTTTTGAATGAGGGAGAAGGGACGGAACCCCTTAAAGAACTAGTTGAACCGAAGTCAACCCGGGGTCCGAAGTCTCGAAAACACCCTGAACTGAGAACAAAAGGAGTATAGACATAAAGGTTTAAATTTCGTGGAGGTAGTAATCTAGAAGGTCAGACCTATTTTTAAACCCAATGTCACAAGACACCCCGTCTTCATTCGTCATGAATGTCTGAGAGAGTCTCTGTGAAGAGTCTGACAACCCGTTCACTCTTTCGAGTAGAAAACATAGATTTATACGGTTAATTTTTACTTGTAAAAGTCTCTTGTTCTACCACCTCCTCGTCCACCTGCACCTCGTCCAGAGAGAGGTACCTATGTAGTCCTTATGTGGAAGTCTGTGTCTTCACGTACGTCTTGTGGTCGACTCTCGCCTGTCCTCATAGACTGCTCGTCTTTTCTTATATATCTGGGTACGTTTTGAGTCATCCTCCTTCCTTGATCCCCCTTTCTGTCCTCGTAATCATCCTAACCTGGACGGGAGTCGTCTATCCCCTTGACTTCGTCCCCAGGGTAGGGGTGTAGTCCCGTTGACAGACTCAGTCTCCTCTTTGTAAATTCCGACTCTCACTTTGTCGACTAGACACCGTCGGATTTACCTTACTCCTAGTCTGTCAAGAACGGTGTCGGTATGTTTGAGGTCTGTCCCTACGTCCAGTGGTCTTCCGTGTCACTGACCCTCAATCTCCAATCCCTGACACCTCGTTAGGGTCCCGTTCCCGACGACAACTGACACCTCTCTACCTACCTCCCCTACACTCCCTCCTCTAACACCACCCTTTACGGTCACCTCCTTTCGGTCCGTCGGTACCTTCGTTCCACTATGACGACTCAGTGTACATCACCCACCTCGGTAGTGGTATCGGAGAGACGGGGGTGTGCGGTTGTGGTCGTCGACTTGTTATCTCTCCGACCGGGTAGTTTGTGGACCACGTGACTTGATGTCTCATCCTGGGGTGGATCTCCCCGGGAAAATACACGACTACTCGGTTTGTTGTCTCTTGTTTGGACCGATTTCCTCGGTAGATTCCGGACTTGTCCTCGATGTCTCTTTCTGACCGGTTTCTTCGGAAGAATAATGGTCGATGTTCTCCGAGTTTTTTCTGAGATCATTAAGGACGTCGTCTACGTCAGACACAGGGACATGTGAACCTCGGAGATCCCAGGGTCGTTCGGTTCGTCGACATGGTGGAATTGTGGGTTGGGAGTGACCCCGTCTCGACGGTATCGGTTTCAGAACGTAGATATGTGTGTACCAACGAATCCAGCACAGGTCGACAAACGCTGGGACACCTGACATCGGACGGTCTGAGGAGACAGTCCCCCAAAGAGGTCCGTTCTTATGACCTCGTATAACCGGTATCACCAACGGTATACGAAGATCTCGTGTTATAAAGGACGACGGGATCGATGGTTGAAGGGGACTCTTGAACCACGACGGTCCTGTCGACGTTGGGTTCGTCGACGTGGTGGAGGAGTGGACCGGGAGTGACCCCGTCTGGGTTCAGGAGGTCCCGTCGGAGTCCTCGTTTGGGATCGCCTGTTGGGTGTACGTCTCAACCTTTATTTTGGTGTTAACTTTGGGTCCCCGTCACACCGATTCCTTCTTCTGGGGTTTGGAAGGGTGGTCGACGTGTTCGACGTCTAATTTAGGTGTACTAGTTGATCCGTGTAAGACACAGATGTCTTATATATTTCCCTACAACTCTCGAGGGTGCTTTCTTTTACGTGATCAAGACTATTGACACCTGTAACCTTCGTTCTTGTGTGTCCTCATCCTGGTCTAATCTTAGACTCTACGGGGGGTGTCGTCTAGGTCTCTGGTCGTGTCACAACCTCCCGTAGGATCCCTCTCTAGTTCGGGACTCGGAAACCTTACCCTCGAGACTAAGGTTCTGGGATCTGATGGTCTCTTGAATAGGATCCCTCATAGTTTATCGCTTTGAGTGTGTTTCCTTTGGTGAACTGATGTTCTGGGTCGTAGTGGGTTCATGGTGATCGTAGGACAAGTCCTGTGGAGTGGATTTGTTTTTTGTTTTGTTTTCGTGTTTGGGTCAGTAGTCGTTTGTCCTAGTAGTGGAGTGAGTCGGAACGGGTAGTCTCCTTTTTGTTTGTACGTCTGTTTGTTTGTTTTTTCGAGTCGTGTTTAGAGTGGGACCTGGTTGGAATCCTTCTGTCTTTAGTTTTCCTTTTTTCTTAATTTGAAACTTCTGACCCTTTTCTTCTGGAGTTTGTGTTATTCAATTTTTTTTTTACTTTTCCGTCTCTTTATGATGTGTCTACTTCCTTGCTTGATCTTTGTGTCTTCAGGTTTATTTACTTCTCCTTTATCCATTTGATGGACTTTTTGTTAAGTCTTATTACTATCATTTTTACTAGTTTTTGGAACTTTTGTTTTACCTCTTTTACATTCTTAGTTAATTGTTTCTGGATCTTCTTAATTTCTTATTCGTATGTCTCTGTTTGTTTTGTTAATGACTTTAATTTTTATGAGATCATCCTTAGTTATCGTCTTATAGACTCCATCTTCTTGCTTAGTCACTCGACCTTCTATTTTACCACCTTTATTGGAAACTTCTCGTCTTATTTCATTTTTCTTACTTTTCTTGACTCCTATCAGAGTCTCTGGAGACCCTGTTATAGTTTTCGTGGTCGTAAACTTAATGTCCCCAGGGTCTTCTTCTTCTCTTTTTCTTTTACATACTCTTTTTAAAATTTCTCTAATATCAACTTTTAAAGGGGTTGTACCTTTTCCTTTATCAGTTAGTTCAGGTTCTCTGTATTTCTCAGGGTATGTCCCATTTGGGTGCCTCCTTGTACGGTTCTGTATATGATTAGTTTGATTGTTTCTTATTTATGTTTCTCTCTTATAATTTTCGTCGTTCCCTTTTCGTTGTTCATTGTATGTTCCCTTTGGGGTATACAAATTGTCGACCAGAAAGTCGTCTTTGAAACTTCCGGTTTTCCCTTACCGTCCTATATAAATTTCATAACCTTTCCTTTTTAGATATTGGTTCTAATGACATGTACCGTTCCTAGAGTAAGTTTTAACTACCTCTTCATTTTTCGAAAAGTCTGTTCGTTTTCAATTCTCTTAAGTTATGGTGGTTTGGTCGAAACGTTTTTTATCTGGAAGAAAAGTTCACGTGTACATTGTAAGAGGTCCTATCTGGTGTAGAACCCAGTGTTTAGTTTGAAGTCATTTAAATTCTTTTAACTTTAGGATAGTCCGTAGAGGAGACTTGTGTTACGATACTCTGATCTATAGTTAATGTTCTTTTTTTCTTTTTTGAGTTTTTTTTGGGTTTTTGTACCTCTAATTTGTTACAAAAATTTATTGGTTATCCAATGACTTCTTTAGTTTTCCCTTTATTTTTTTTTAAGATCTTTGTATACTGTTACTTTTGTACTCTCGAGTTATGGATACCTTACGTCGTTTTCGTCAAGATTCTCCCTTCAAAAATCGTTATATTAGGGTGGAGTTCTTTGTTCTTTTTGTAGTTTATCTGTTGGATTGGGGTTTTGTTGACCTTTTTGTTGTTGTTGTTGTTGTTGTTTTCTTTTAATCTTCCTTACTCTAGTATTTCTCGTCTCGTCTTTATTTACTTTTTCCTTCCTGTTTTTATCATTTCTGATTATTTTGATTTTCGACCAGGAACCCCTTCTATTTGTTTTAACTGTTTGGAAAAAGGACTGAGAAGTTCTTTTTTTTCTCTTCTCTTAGTTTAGTTATTTTAATCTTTACTTTTTCCTGTCCAGTGTTGTCTGTTACGTCTTCATCTTTCGTGATATTCTCCGATAATACTTGCTGATCTGCCGCTATTTTACCTATTGGACCTTCTTTACCTGTCTAAGAATCTGTTCAAGTTAGAAGTTTTGACCTGGTCCTTCTTTATCTTGAATACTTGTTAGGTCAATGTCCGTGATTTTAACTTCGACACTAGTTTTTAGAGGATTTTTTGTTTTCGGAACCTGGTCTACTGAAGTGTCCTCTTAAGACAGTTTGTAAATTTCTAGATTGCGGATAGTAACATTTTGAGAAAATTTTTTTAACGTCTTTTTCCTTGTGAAGGTTTGAGTAAGATGGTTCGGTGGTAGTGGGACTGTGGTTTTGGTTTGTTTCCGGTGTATTTTTTCTTTTGATATCCGGTTATAGTGACTACTTGTATGTACGTTTTTAAGAGTTGTTTTAAAATCGTTTGTCTTAAGTTGTTATGTAGTCTTTCGAGTATGTGATACTAGTTCAACCCAAATAAGGTCCCTACGTTCCTAAGAAGTTATATCCGTTTAGTTAGTTACACTATGTGGTATATTGTTTAACTTTCTATTTTTGGTATACTATTAGAGTTATCTACGTCTTTTACGGAAACTGTTTTAAGTCGTAGGTAAATACTAATTTTGAGAAATTTTTTTACCCGTATCTTCTTGCATAGAGTTGTATCATTTCCGGTAAATATTATTCGGATGTCGTTTGTAATAAGAGGTATCACTTTTTGACTTTCGTAAAGGGGATTATATTCTTTGTTTTGTTCCCACGGGTGAAAGTGGTGATTATAAGTTATACCAAGACCATCAGGATGTCCTTAGTCTCTTCTTTTTATTTGTTTTCCTTAGATCTGACCTTTTCTTTTTCATTTTGAGAGTGACAAACGTCTACTGTACTATGATATGTGTCTTTTGGGATTTCTATCATAGTCTTTTAATAATCTCGATTAGTCACTTAAATCGCTTCAACGTCCTATGTTTTAGTTATGTGTCTTTAGTGAACGTAAAGATGTATGATTGTTACTTTTTAGTCTGTCTCTTTAATTCCTTCGTTAGGGTAAGTGGTGACGTTGTTTCTCAATCTATAGATCCTTATTTGAATGGATTCCTCTGTTTTCTTGACATGTGTCTTTTAATACTGTGATTACTTTCTTTAGTTTCTACTGTATTTGACTACCTTTCTATAAGGTACAAGGACCCATCCTACTTAGTCATAACACTTTCACTGATATGATGGCTTGTCAGATGTCTAAACTACACTAGGGATAGTTTAATGGTTGCCGTAAAAAGTGTCTTGATCTTGTTTTTTAAAGTGTTAAGTATACCTTTGTGTTTCTGGAACTCATCGGTTTCGTCAGTCTTTCTTCTTACCTCGACCCCCTTAGTTGGAAGGACTGAAGTCTAATATGATGTTTCGACATCAGCGGTTCTGTCACACTATGACCGTGTTTTTGTCTTTGTATCTGGTTACCTTTTTCTATCTTTCGGGTCTCTATTTGGGTGCGTGGATACCCATGGAATAAAAACTGTTTCCTCCGTTCTTATATGTTACCCCGTTTCTGTCGGAGAAGTTGTTTACCACGACCCATTTGACGTGTCGATATACATTTTCTTACTTTAATCTTGTGAAGGATTGTGACATGTGTTTCCATTTGAGTTTCACCTAATTTCTGGATTTACGTTCTGGTCTTTGATATTTTGAGAATCCCCTCTTGTTGTCCGTCTTGTGTGTTACTGTATTTAGTTTCGTTATAGGAGATACTGGTGGAGGATCTCATTACCTTTTTTTTTGTTTTTGTTTTTTTTGATTCTTCACCCTGGACCAATTTAAATTTTCGAAAACGTGTCGTTTCCGTTGGTATTCGTTCCACTTTTCTGTTGGGAGTTTTACCCTCTTTTATTATTGTTTACTTTGTTGACTGTTTCCTAGTTAAAGGTCTTATATGTTCGTTGAATATGTTGAGTTATGGTCTTTTTGTTTGTCGGGTTAGTCTTTCACCCCTTTTCTGGATTTGTCAGTAAAGAAGTTTTTGTTTGTGTATTTTTCTACAAGTTATAGTGAGTAATAATCCCTTTACATTTGGTTTTGATGTTACTCTATAGTGGAGTGTGGTCAGTCTTGCCGGTAGTAGTTTCTCAAATGTTTGTCATTTACGCCTTCTCCCACACGTTTTTTCTCTTGCGAGAACGCAACAACCACCCTTACATTTGACTGTGTCGGTGATACCTTCTACCATACCTCTAAGGAATTTTTGATCCTTATTTTGGTGGTATACTAGGTCGTTAGGGTGAGGATCCGCACATGGGACTCCTTTGTTTTTAACTTTTTCTGTGTACATAGGGTAACAAGTGACGTCGTGATAAACGTTATCGATGTTGTACCTTCGTTGGATCTACGGGTAGCTATCTACTTACCTATTTCTTCAACACCATGCATATATGTTTCCTTATAATGAGTCGGTATTTTTCCTTTCGTACACTCAGTCAAGATTACTCAACCTACTTGGATCTTGGGTAATATGTCTCACTTCACTCAGTCTTTCTCTATTTATGACAAAAGATTGAGTATATATGTGTTAGATCTTTTTACCATGACTTCTTAAACAAATGTCCCATCGTCACCTCTTTACCTGTGTCTCTTATCTGAATACCTGTACTCCTCTCCCCTGTTATCCCACTCTACATACCTTTCTCATTGTACCTTTGAATGTAATGGTATATACTTCATCTATCGGTTACCCTTAAACGATATACTGAGTCCTTTGAGTTTGTCCCCGAGGCATAGTTGGATCTCCCCACCCTAACCCTCCCTCTACCCTCCCTCCAAGTTTTCTTCCCCTATACACATATGGATACCGACGAAGGACAGTTCCAAACTGTCTTTTGTCTTTTTAAGACATTTCGTTAATAGGAAGTTAATTTTTATTTATTTTAAAATTTTTTACTTGTAAAAGAAGATTTTTCGTAAAACGAAAAAAAGGGATAGGTCTGGTAAAGTTTGAGGAATATACCAGAATGAGAATATTTGAGAAAGAGAATTGGGGTTCTAAAAGAATTTTTATTCACTTACCACCTATTTTATTATGTACATTTGAAGTCATATCAGAGTCTTTGTTCCTCTTTGTTTACAATCATTTGTGACAATAACTTCTATCTTGTTGTCACGTAGTAAATCATAAAGAGTTAATTGTAGTGAATTTTTCGAAGGATATACATTCTCGTGTCTCTACGTAATTTCAGTTTATCAACTATTACATGACACGAAAACACTCTTACTCTTAGTCTTATCCGGAAAGAATTATCCAATCTGGATCTCTAGACTTCAGTCTATGCACACCACTATCGGAGATATTAATAAGGCTTAACAACTACGACAACAAGACTTCAAGCATCGAGTAGGTACGGGGAAAGAAATTTGAAGGGTAGTGGATCTTAATCAAAGTACGGACTTGACGACGTGGGTTCTACCATTTGTGTCGAGGCACCAGTAAGGAACGAAGTGATTACCGTTGAGACTAGTGTATTGTCTACCTTTCGAATCACTTATTTATATATTAATAAGAGGTATTCCTGTTTGTAAGAGGGTGGGAGAGAGAAGATCTGTGTGTGTGTGTGTGTGTGTGTGTGTGTGTGTGTGTGTGTGGTATGTGTGTGTTTGAGTACATATGCTGGAGGACTGAGATTTAGGTTGTTGACGTTTGGGAGAAGGGGTGGGTGAGCATATTTTATAACAAAAGAATTCAGTAACAGTCTCGTGACGTAAATGACTCAGTCTTCTTTTACTACATACAAAAGGAAAGACCTTTAAAGTTATACATCAATAAAGGACGAAGAGGTATGTAAAGTAAAGTAAACAACTTTGATCTACTTTGTGATTTAAAATTTACAAATTACTTAACTAATCCTTCTTTAGTAAAATGTTTTATATATAAAATACCAATTCAACTGTCATTCTAAAAATATCACTGACTTCACAAAATTTCGATTAACCCTTTTTACTTATTAAAATTTGGTAAACGGAAGTCATTTTATATTTTCTCACTAACCAATTAAAATTTCTGTTATCGTTTTCATCCAAAATGAATTTTGTATTACTACCAAAATTCAGTTAAGGGTTCCAGGGTCTCGATAAATAAACGAACCGATATATTGTGACTTTCCGAAAAGTGATCTTTAATAATTACAAAATACAAGTTGACTTCTGTAATTTCTTGTTTATCCAGTATGGTAAAAATTGGAGATATGAATATAATTATCCTTTTACAATTTCGGTTAACTTCAACCGGGTACATCAGTAAAACACTAACTCTTTCGGTTAAGTCCCACTAAGGTTATATACACGTTAGTAAGGGTCGATTAACGGTGTCTACCTTAAAGGACGTGTGTCTTTAGTCCCGATAAAAATTTATAATTATGAGGAAGGTCTTACGGAATAATCTTTGAATACAGTTAGTACAGTTTTGAGGTTACTGAAAGGATGACCTTTCCAGAATAACCTAGTCCCATCGTCTGGGTGTAGTTGAGATTTGTACATGTTGAAGAAAGTTATTTTCTTTAGGACATCAATTTAAATCCAATGTATCTTGGTGTTTCACAATCTCGTAAAGTGCAAAATACGTTAATGACTCGACTATTTACTAAATTTTTACAAAAATTTCGTATATAGGACACTTGTAAAATTTATGACTCGTATGTATTTTCATCTTTATTTGGGGTTTTACAAAATTGATAAAAATTTTTCACCTCTCTTTCTCGTAATAGGACGTCCGACCCATTCTGTATTCACAATACCTTGTCAAGTCCTTTTATATGAACTTAACGTAAGACGTTAGAAGGATAATTTTTAACTTGCTACTTTACAGTAAACTGTATACTCTATACTGTGTTCTTACCAAACCCCGGTTCTCGGACCGCTTTGGGGTAATAACGATTCTACTTCTTTTAGAGTGTATTAATAACTTCGTTTTCCCATCCGTATAACCACACCTTAACAAAGCCGAAGGTGTATAGTTGATCTCGATCTAGAACTGAGCACCAGAATTTTTACGATCAATTTTCGAACATCACATGGGGACGTAGACGCTCATCAGAACCTCACAAGAGGTTCCGAACCACCATCCTACCTGTGTCGTTGAGTGTCGTTGAATCAAAATTTCTACTATTTATAAAAGAACCCATCCCCCTCACGACACCTTTCTTTGATCGTCGTACGTATAAAAACAATCTTCGGTTCCTTTAGAAAGTTCGTCCCTTAAACGACGAGAGTCACCTCCTGATCTGATTAAATAAACAGTGACTCTTAAAGGACAAAAATCTCCTACTGGTAGATCCCAGGATTTATTCTCTGTGATTGTGTCTCGTGTCCTCATTCGTATTTAGATGGGTAAGGATACTCTCGGTGATCAAAACGGAGATTATACTAGTGAAAAACAGTCTCCATCCCCCTTCACTTACATACTCCAATCCCTCCCTTATCTAAAAAGAGGAATTTTAAATCTTTTTGAAAGTGTCTTTTAATATAAAAGTATCTTTGTAATATTATGAAATTAGTTGATGGTAAATAATTCGGTCCACGAAAAATAAAAAGTGGATGGACTTATGAATATTCGACAGTAGTTTCAAATTTACAATTATCAGAGTAAAATGTCTACACCTGTGTACGGGTTACTTCTTGTTGTTGAACGGGTTCTAGTGTATATGTGACTTAGTACAAGTTTCGACGCTAGGGTCCAAGATTTGTCGCTGGGAAAGAGACTAGACGCGACGGCAGAATCGAAAGAGTTTCTGAGTTCTCATATGTTTTGGGAACTCATATGTCTGAGTTCTATGTGAATTTCCTTTATGTTTTTTCTCCCCCATATACGTTTACATATCGACTAAATTAAGCGGTATGTCGCACAATCAATAAGTCACCACAGGGTGAGAAACACTCGGGTACTTGACATCGGAAGGTCCGAGGACAGGTACCCTATCCGGTCAGTTCTTGTGACTTCACTCAACGGTAAGAGAAGAGGTCCCCTAGAATGACTGGGTCGCTAACTTGGGTCCAGAGGACGTGACGTCCGTCTAAGAAATGGTAGATTCAGTGGTCCTTTGGATACGTCATCTTTGGTTTTGTTATAACATTTCGTTTATGTGAGGTTATTTTTAATTAAAAATTTTTCTACACGAACACAAACGGTACACCTATCTCTAGAGAGAGTAAATTATGTAGGTAGGTTAGAGATACATTGTACAACCACTTTATTCTAAAGAGTTAATTATTTGTAAAACCAGTTTTCAGACTTCAAACCATATAAATATCGAACCGACAATGACAAAGGACTAGTGACAGGTGGAGACATAACATTGGATAACAAAACTGATGTCAGTATTTCCAACTACCGTTAGTACCTCTGTCGTTTTATGTTGTTATTTTTTCATTCTATACACGTACCCTAGTGTGAAATATCCATTGACATTTGTGTAGCCGATGGGTAATAGACATCTCCACCCCCATGTGACACACGGTCATAGAGAGTATCCTTGACTCTTAGTAGACTTTGAAGTTCACTTTATCGGATAAAAAATAGTTAAGTAAATCGGCCACTAGTCGTGCTACTGACAGTTTTTCGTAATAATGGATGAGACATAAAAATTTACAGGTTAATAAGAAAAAGAGAAGACCTGAAAGTCAAAGTTTACGTGATCCCATGATTTCCAACTGACATAACTAATATCGGATGTAATTAGAAAGTTTTATTCGTAATCGAAAGTTTTCTGGAGTAAACTTAGTTCGTATTTCTTGTTCATAGAAGAGAAACCGTAAGTACTTTGTTATAAAGTACGAAAGTCATATGCGTGAAATCTTTTGACGTTTTCGGTTTGTGAGGGAGAAATAGTAACACTAATCTGACCATTTATGACACTGTTAATTGAGGGATTTAGGAAGTCTTAAATAGGAACTTTCTCGCTCGGTTCCACCTTTCTTTCTCCATTCCATGTGCAGAGTACCATAATTTTGAGTACAATAGAAAATCACCAACCCTTCTCTTCTTGGACCTGGTTGAAAGGAAACCGATTACACTGACTTCCTTTTTGTTCTAAATACCCTTTTAGGATCCGATCTATTTTAAGTGTATTCCACGATACAGATTGTGACTACAGTTAAGTCTACCTCGTAAATCCCTAAACCCCCAGTAAATTTTAGAAAGAATTCGAAACTGTATTTACCTAAATATCCACCTCAGTTTTTACCTTTCCTTCTCCCGTTTTATGAACACAAAACCTTAATGAGTTTTAAGACTAAGTCAAGGTACCGGTATCTTGAGAAGATGTGTACTTATTTTATATAAAAGAGACTGTTACAGAATGTTCTCCTAAAGGAAAAAAAAGTACTTGTAGGTCCATACTTTCTAAAGTATATAAATAAAAAGTAGTTTGTATTCAAATCACAAAACCGTACCGAAAATTCTTGTGTATCGAACGTTAATCCCCGAACAATCGATAAAGTTGAAATCCAATATTTTACAATGGTACTTACTCGGAGAGTTTAATCTGTCAATCAGAGAACTAAGATCAAACTGTAAAAATTTTATATTCTAATAGTACTTCTAGTAGTAATTAGTCAAGTTTCTGGTATCACGGTCCCGGGGTTCCTTTTGTCAGTGTCACCCACTTTTTAGATAAAGGACGAAAAAAAGGTATACGGGTATAATTTTACTAGGAATAAAAGTTTAAAACACTAATATTTAGGAAATTATATAAGTAGTAATCTTCTATATGAAGTAGAGAAAGTCTCAACCCAAAAAAATTCAGTCAATTACCACAGATAGATCTACACTATCCCTTCACCGTCCAGAAGAGGGAACCACTGGTACGATAGTGTTACCACAAATCCCGTCGGGAGAGACGTGTTAATTCTTCCCTTACTCACACAGAAACCACGAAGAGACTAATAAAGGCAAGAAGAAGGGGGTGGAGAGGGTAGACGTATTTGTGGACCGAATATGGAAGGACCGGAAATCCTATTTATCATACTTACCAGCGAATTTGATGGTAGTTAATAAAATAATATAACACTTGTACCTTTCTGAGGAATAGGAACCGATCTTAACAGAATTAAAGACAGTCTTAACCCAAATAACCGGACGATAGTTTTTTCATGTTTGATGTCTCGAGTAGAAGAAACGATCTAGAGACAACCTTTGACTCTTTCTTTGTAACAGATATACGAGAGTATTTAAGTAACTGAAAGTAGAGACACAATTAGGAACATGTCTTTAATACAGGACTTAAGTTAAATGTCTTATCTCAAAGTGGTAGAGACATCGGTAAAATATTCGTTGAGAAATCTCTATTGACACAAAAATTCTGGTAATAGAAATTACTCATACAAAGTCTTATAATAAATAAATGGTAGAATAGTAGTTCTTTATTATCCTTGAGAGGTCCTTTGTGGATCCTCAGAGGATAGACAGATATAAGTGTACCGATACTGGTGTAGGTCTCCAATCACTGGTAAGTGAAGGTGAAAGCTATAGAAAGACATAAATGGGAATGTTTCTTCGGCTGAAGTCTTCTACAATGAGGTCTAGCGTTTCCCTTACTATTCACTAAGGTCTTATTATCCTCATTCAGGTAATTCCAAAATTTTATTTGAGTTTTACTTAATTACTGGATTTAGTTAATTTCTGGATTTATATTCTGACCTACGATATTTTGAGAATCTCCTTTTAAATCAGTCTTGTGAGAAACTGTGTTTACCGTCGTCATAGAAAAAACTAGGTAGAGTTTTTTCTTTACCTTTATTTTTGTTTTTATTTACCCTGGATTAATTTCAATTTTCGAAAACGTGTCGTTTCATCAGTATTTGTTTTTCTTTTCTGTTTAGGGTTTTACCATCTTTTATAAACGTTTGTTACACTTACTGTTCCGTAATTAGAGGTTTTAAATGTTTATAGAGTACACCAAGTTATAGATTTTTTTGTTTGTTGGGTTAATTTTTTACTCGTCTTCTGGATTTATCTGTAAAGGGGTTTCTTCTGTATGTCTTCTGGTTCTTGTTTACTTTACTACGAGTTGTAACGATTAATAATCTCTTTTCGTTTAGTTTTACTGTTATTCCATAGTGGAGTGTGATCAATCTTACCGGGAATGGTTTTTTAGATGTTTGCCATTTATGACCTCTCCTACACTACTTTTCCCTGGGAGGATGTGACAACAGTCCTTACATTCATTTGACCACGTCGGTGATACCTTTTGTCATACCTCTGAGGAAATTTTTGATTTTTACATTTATGATATGCACCGGTCTTTACCACCGGTCTTTACGGTGAGGACCCGTGTATCGCCTCTTTTAGTATTAAACTTTTCTATGTACGTGAGGTTGTAAGTAACATCGTGATAAAAACTATCGGTCCTGTACCTTCTTTGGATTTACAGGTAACTGTCTCCTTTCCTATTTCGCCTACACCATGGGTGGGTGTCACCTTATAATGAGACGGTATTTTTCTTATTTTACTACAGTAAACGTCGTTGTACCACATAGACCTCTAATAATATGAATCACATCATTCAGACTCTTTCTGTCACAGTATACTATGGTGAATATACGTCTTGGATTTTTCCCCTGTGTTGACTTGAAAAATGTTTTGTCTTCGTCTGAGTGTCTGAATCTCTTTCTTAAATACCAGTGGTCCCTGTCACCAACACCAAGCCCTACCGATACGTGTGTGACGATATAAACTTTATCTATTATTTGTTCCTGGATACTATTTCATGTCCTTTAAGACAAATTATCAGACATTATTGGATTTACCCTTAAAGAAAAATTTCTAACCTGTATAAATGTACGTATGTTGAACGACATGTGGACTTCGATTTTGTAACAATTAATCACTATGAGGTTATATTTTATTTTTAATCTTTTTATTTTTTTTTAAATTTTTAACAGACACAACCCCGAACGGACCATCGAGTCACCATTTCTTAGACGGATGGTTAGGTCCTCTGTTCCTATATTGGGCGTCAGACCAGTGTCTCGTTGATTTCAGGTACACAGTGTAGATGACCCGGACACGAGAGCTCGGACCCTCGGAACTAACGATTCGGTCGATGACTACGAGTGTGTGGGATCTCGGGTACGAGGTGTTGCTCTCTTCGGTGACGTTGATCTCCCGTCAGGGGCGTACGACGTTGGTCTCCTTTCAGACGTTTCATTGTTTCTGGGTCGTGTTGGTTTTTATGTATGTAAATTTTTTGTAGACACCACGATACTCTTAGTGGTTGTTAGTGACGTATCATATTGTGTCTAGGTTGTTCTCCCTAAGATCCGAGGTTGTTTAGGATTTGATATTACTTTTGTAACAATTAGTCACTATGAGGTTATATTTTATTTTTAATCTTGTTATTTAATTTTGAATTTTTAACAGACACGACCCCGAAGGACCATCGAATCACCATTTCTTAGACGGATAGTTAGGTCCTGTGCACCAAAGTTGGTAACGGGATTTGATATCCCGTTAGACTAGAGGTAGTATGAGACGTTAACACCGTTGTGAGTTTATGTCATGTGAACCTAGGAGTGAGAGAAAAGTTCTCGGGAAGTACCCACCATAACTCCTAGGGAACCACTCTTCCTTTCCGATATAAAATTCGGAAATGTTGTCTCAGAGTCATCCCTTATAATCTAGTCGTAAAAGTAGGTATATAAAATACAAAGTATATAAAGTCAAGTGGGTCTGTATTCGTGTCTCTGACCATGGAGTTTCTGCGGATTACGTATAGTTCCTTATTTGTTTGTATACTTATTCTCACAGGAACTGTAAATAAAGAATGATACAAGAAACACAGACGGGAAGGAGTTGAACGATGAATCGTACACGAGAAAGGAAGTTTATGAAAGAAAGGAAGGTCTTTACCGATAAGAAACAGGATCCGTAGGGGGTCCACCGGAGAGAGACGGAGACACAAATAATGAATTAAGAGAGGGTTACGGTCGAGATGAGTGGCGTGTACTGATGAGTAGAGACGTAAGCCAGTAGTTTCAGGTTGCTTGATCCGATATTGAATGAACTACTAATCAAGATCTTACTTACTTTAATCCCGAGACGTATACGAGACTCTTTTGATGTCAAGATCTTCTGTGTACATAGAGTTACAAGTAACGTCGTGATAAATATTATCGGTCCTGTACCTTCGTTGGATCTACAGGTAATTGTCCACTTACTATCAGCACCGTGTTTATACGTTACCTTATAATGAGTCGGTATTTTTCCTTTCGTACACTTATTCGACTCGACTTGACCTACTTGGATCTCGGACAATATGTCTCACTTCATTCAGTCTTTCTCTTTTTGTATATCACACACACACACACACACGTATATATATATATATATTAGATAATATCTTTCAGATAATGTCTTTTAATATAACTACTTGAATACACATCCCGTCCTTATCTCTACATCTGTACGTCTTGTCTGAACCCTTCGTAAAGTTTGTAAACTGATGTCTGACAAAGGATTGTAAACACAAAGGGGTAACGATAATCTTCTGAAAGATCAGAAATTTCGTACCGGTGTATTCCCAATTTTCTGGGAAAAGGGGTTCGTCCCATCCCCAGAATGACCTATCTTTAAACGGTGGTAGACATGTAAAGTGGGTGTTCAAAAAGGGGTCACACACAAGAACCCGGGTTACGATATTAGTATCTTAGAGACTCCAACGACAACTTCTTTTTTACTGTCTTCTAAAAATTTTACAGTTCGGGTGACACTTTCTACCTCTATTAGTTAAGTACCCTCGAGTAAAATGGTATTTGTAAGACCGTCGTGTGACGAAGGTATTTGAATAACACCAGGTTCCCTTTTGTACTATAACATAAATACAAGCAGGTCATAAGAACGGACCCTTTAGAGTACCTGTCTCTTACCATCCGAGGTCAGGTGTCCCAGCGTTTCTCAGCCTGTGTTGACTCGCTGAAGTGAAGTGAAGTGTAACAAGAGTAACTCGTCTAGGATAAAAAGGACTCTTTATAAAGGTTGAGAAAGGTAAGGACAACAGTGAAAAAAGAGAGCCAGAGTAGTGACAGGATACTTAAGTAAGTAAAGTGAGGGAAGAAGGTTCGAAGTACGGAAATCAAGTAAAAGGTGTTACGACCATCTTGAACCACGATTTTTAATTGGTATAATCGTGTGAAGGAGGGAAATTTATAAAACTAACCGAGGGAGAACGGATCAATTTACGAAATAAATAACATTCAGAGGAAGTTCGTAAAATAAAGGATTATTCGTAATACTTAGAAATTCTATCTCTGTATATAGTGTCAATATGGTTGCGTAAGATGTGATTTTGAAATAATTTTGTCGTTAAATAAATCCCTTAATAATGTGTCCCAGTACGATAAGTTGTCATCAATTCAGGTTTGGAGATTCATGATTATGTGTTTTATACGACCGTTAGGGGAAGAGTTCAGAGTCGAGAGATCCGAAGGATGAGAGAAAAACGAGTTTGGACGACAAGAGGTTATTGTAAGAAACGTCAAAACAGGAGTGCAAACGTCCACCATAATGACTGGAGTTCGTGAACGGGGTTTAGGATTTGGGTGGAGAGGTAGATGAGTCAGACGCGTTGAACCATTGGACGAATAAGAAATTCTTTGTCGAGTTTACGATAAAAAGAGACTTCGACACAATAAGAAGATAGAGGACTCGTTACACCCATGAAACCCTCAAATTTTCCTTCTTATTTGACACAAGTATGAAGAGTATTCAACAAGTGTAACGGTACACTTTGAGACAGAGGGAGTAATTTTTGATTAAGGGATACCGTCCGTACCGGTGCGAAGTAGGAAAAGATCAAGTGACGGATTATATGTCTCTACCACATATTACTTTCAAATGGTTTTATAAACGATTGATACGGTGACTATTTTCTATCTTTCCGTACTCAGTGTACATATGTGTGTACATGTGTCTTTCTGACAGAGGTTCGCTACAGCAATTATTGAAAACAGAAACCCTTTTGTTCGTAAATGAGACTAGGTACTGAGAAACCTTTAAGACTAAAGGGACAAAGGTTAGTATTTGTAGGATATGTGATCTGGGGAGTCCTTGGTATTTGAGGGGTTTCAGTGACATCTTATAGGAGGAATTGTTCCTGTACCAACAAGACAAAACACGGTTTCAGTTACTCTGTCGTTGGGGTCCACTGTACATTCAAAGAAGGACTCGAGGTGTGGACGACGAGGACACGTCTTCACGTTCTCCTTCGAGTCTAACAAAGACACTTTTGGGTGAAACAGTAATAAGTAGTTACCAGGAGTTTCGTAACGGGCGAACATAGAGTGGGGTTGTGCGTTATTACTAAAGTTGTCTTCTCGTCGCCAAAACATAATATACGAAGAGACACTTACCGCGGGTCCATGACGGTAAGGTCAAAGAAATACTTGCACACTCTTTTTACCGGCCAACGGTTTCTGTCGTAGGTGTAATAACTTTGTTGCGGGGTCTGTATTTTTCTTTCTTTTTCTTGGGGAGTGTCTTACGTCACACATGTCAAAACCGACAAAACGTATAGCAGACGTCGACACGTAAGTACTACGATATAAATTCGTTTTTAGACACATTTTTAATTGGTGATCCTCTACCTTCGAATCACCGGTGAACGTCCCAAACCGACGTCACCGACGGTTCTAAGAGACGTAGGCTTGCTCGAAATGGACAGAATATCAGTTGACCTCTAGTCTACACTGGGAAATGGTCTTAAATTAGAAAAGTATGTAACATCCTGAAAGAGGTTTTTAATCGTTTGGGAGTAATAATGAAAAAAACTTTTCCTAATGACAGTGAAACACGACCAAGAAAATCTTAGTGTCGACAGTATTTCAACCTTGAGACTTATCAGTAATTTATCTTTGAAAACTTTTCAGGATACACAGTTGAACCATAATTGAAGAATACGGGGTGGAAAGAGTGAGACTCCTTTGACTACCATTTCGATATTAATTACTCCTCTTCCAACGAGTCAACCTTACTTGTTCTGGTTGACGAATAGAAGTCCTACGTTTATTCCGTAGTGGTTTAAGAGTAACAGTCGGTCTTCTTTATTAAGTTTGGTTGAGACGAACTATTCCTTCCTTTTATTTTATAGGGTACTTAAGTAGATGTCTACTTCTTTCTTTATACTACTAATTGTTTTCCCTTTTATTAATCAACCCAACAATAACCCAACGATATTTGACGGAACGAAAATCCTATACATTTTCGACTTTTCACTTTCACATTCAACAAGTCAACCCAGGCTGAGACGCTGAGGCACCTGACATCGGGTGGTCCAAGGAAACAGGTACCCTAAGAAGTCCGTTCTTACGAGCTCTCCCAATGGTACGGGAGGAGGTCCCCTAAAAGGGTTGGGTCCCTAGTTTGGGTACAAAGAATACAGAAAACGTAACCGTCCGTCCTAGAAATGGTGACTCGGGGGTCACTCCGGGGGTCATTTATACTCGATAGTAATTTTCAAACAGATGTCATACATGAGTCATTTTAATCGAGAAAAGTAATGGATTTACCGTTAAATAAACAACTATTAAAATCTTCGTTAAAAGTTTCATATGTCAAATAACATCTCTACGGTTTAATTAAATGATTTTAAGTAAATATGTCTATTTTACGGTAAAAACTTATAAATGTTAAGGGTGATTGTCTAAAGATCTACTTAAGACTTTATCAACGATACTGAACGAAACTTAAAACGTTCCCTAATTTAACGTATAAATCAAAAATATACCAACGAATAAGACTTACATCGAAATCCGATACTAATAGAGCACAGTGTTAACTGGCTGAGACAATAAAAACACTTGTAAATTCTTACAAACAAACGACAACCCATCTATTTTAGTAACTTTTGACTGACTTTTTATTTCGATGTTACCCGGGTCTGAAACGTTCTGTAGGATTTCATCGGTCATTGCGATGATTCACTTTCCTTGTTCTTCGCCGACCACTTCTTTCGTACCTAACGACACCGTCACTGGGGTAATCCCAGTTTTGTGGAAGGAGTCGAGGTCTTGGCAGAAGGGTAAAAAATTATGTTCATTAGTAAAAAAAGTTTTTGAATATTTCACAATTTGTTAAAAAGAACTTTGTGAGGAAAAATAAGGTAAGTTTTTGTCTGACGGTAGGGATCTAGGGATTACATTTATTTATGATGTTTGTAGGGACCACAGTCGTCCTTGTAAAGATATGGGTATGTGTTCCAAACTGATATTCTCAGTATCTGAGAAATGACACTTATTTCCATAACTATATAAATTAAGTTTTCAACTCAGTGATAGTCAACGAAACTTATGAGATCGTACTACAGTCGGGGAGTGACTCAAGTAGGAGAAAGGAAAGGATCCATTTCGAAGAAAAAACGGAGGAACCTCGACCTCTTGTCTTTATAATGGTACGGGAATTTGAATCTCTCCGAGGGACGTTGACCCCTCCGGTAGACTACACGACGACTAAATACTTACCGGGTGTCTCTTCGTTTCAGTAGTGATATTTACTTCTTCACAGTGTGTCTCTGTCCCACCTGAGACTGGTGAAAAGGTACTATTAATAAGGGGGGTTCAAGAATCAATCGGTGGTCCCTTCGGGGTAGACTCTGAGGTTCAACCGAAATTAAGTACCCCAGACTTATTTTGTAACGTAAGAATTAAATAACGTATTTTGATAGGAAACAGAATTAGGTAGCTGACTGGAGTATATATGACCTGGACGGGAACTGGATGGACTTCCGAGTTACTCCAACTCCTAGGGACCCACGGAATTTTAAGTTGTGTTACGGGTAATATACGATATATATACAAATATATCGTATATTTTTATACGATATACAAATTATTCACATACAACTGTTAATGTATTAAAGAAGTCCGTATCGAGAACCGATTTCTAAGTTTCAACTTGAAGAGAAACGAGACAGAAACATGCTGTGACGAAACCCCTTTTTATATCTTTTTAGTCTCTCATTTCCCACAATAGAAGTGGTCCTGATACTATTTCATAATTAGTTAAGGCACAGAAGACTACTAAAGTTTTATGTTCGTTCGCCTTTCTTTACTCCTCCCTACTCTACGTCAGACTGTTTCTTCTCAAAAAGATCTATTGACCCTCAGGACCCCCTACCCCTCTTCGTCATGACAGTTAGTTGAGTCACTACTGTACACTAAGGTTAGACCCTCGTGTCACAGTGACTAAGACAAGACCTCCGAAACGGAGAAAACGAATCACAAGATACTCCTTTCCTACCAAAACGACGACACTCTCGACTAGTCCATTCCTAGACTATGTAAATGGAAGTGTTAGTCTGAATAGTATATATAAAAGACCCCTTCGCACTGGGTATGTATGTTCTAGACCGGGTTGTAAAAATCTTCACTCCCTTCCACAGATGGTGAATGTCTTGATGTTAGAATAAATAGTATTTGTTAAAGGTTATAGTAGAGTCTCTCTCTGGTAACGGACTCAAAGGACTTATCGAAGTATTGTATATAGACCGGAAAGAGATTACTTAAAGACGTGTAGTGACACTTTTAAGTAGAATATTTTTATTTTCAAAAATGTTTCCTCCCAAGATAGAATTTTTATATGTACGTGTGTATTTGTGTGTACGTTTATTTTAATCAGTAGGAGATGACAGATGTCTTGTTTTGATTAGACGAAACAGACCACACTTTCACTTTCACAATCAAGGAGTCAGTACAAGTTGAGAAACACTGGGGTACCTGACACCGGGTGGTCCGAGGAAACAGGTACCTTAAGAGGTCCGTTCTTATTACCTCACCCATCGGTAAGGGAAGAGGTCCTCTGGAAGGACTGGGTTTCTGGCCTAGATCCAGAGGGTGTAACGTCCGTCTAAGAAATGACAGACTCGGTGATCCCCTTTTAAAACAACGACAAGTCAGTGATTGTTCACAGGTCGAGAAACACTGGGGCAGCTGACGTCGTACGGTCCGAAGGGACAGGAAGTGTCAGAGGACCTCAAACGAGTTTGAGTACAGGTAACTCAACCATTACGGTATATTGGTATAGTAGGAGGATCTGACCCTTAGTCTACCTAGAATCAAGTTTAAACCTGAGACGTAAATAATCTACCAGACTTCTGTCACGTCAGTGGAGAGGATCTGAGGGATAAACACTTTACTTTTATCGCTAAGAGTGGAGTCCTAATGATTTTTGAAGTGATACCATTATTATATGTTTCCATAGGTCTATACAGGTTCGGTACCAAGTCACAGACCGTGTATTATTTAAGAGTCCTCTTCCTTTACCGTGGGGTGAGGTCATGAGAACGGACCTTTTAGGGTACCTGCCTCCTCGGACCATCGGACGTCAGGTACCCCAGCGATCCTCATCCTGTGCTGATTCGTTGAAGTGAAAGTGAAAAGTGAACGTACGTAACCTCTTCCTTTACCGTTGGGTGAGGTCACAAGAACGGACCTCTTAGGACCCCTACCCCCTCCGACCACCCGACGACAGAGACCCCGGTGTGTCTCAGCCTGTGCTGACTTCACTGAATCGTCGTCGTCGTCGTCTGATATTGGTCAAGACGGAAAGTAAAATGTCAACCATAATAATAAGACGTCCGAGTGAGTAAGGAAGAATTAGATGGTAAAAATAGCAATGGGATATACTTATATAAGAAAGTAAAAGGACGGACAAGTAACAGGTAACCTGAAAGAAGTGAGGAACGAAGTAAGTATAATAATGTAGGATCAGTATCCATTGATACTGATAAAGACGTACTCGATTCTATACTAACACTATAGACCATTGTAATTAGTTTTAATTATGCGACTCCGGTTCACTTTCTCCGCTGACTGGGTACCTTAGTTAGACCCGTTCTAGTCCACCTCGTCTATATTCTTTCTTGAGATTGATCCCTTTCCCTCCAAGACGCTCACGAGAGACCGGGAACAGACGATCAACCGAAGTACGTCCGGTTAAAAAGGTGAGGAGGTCTTGTGTCTGTCGGTGTCCGTCGAGGTTCCAAGAGTAGAAGAGTCGAAACGGAGTACTCCTTTTACTCGAAGATAAAAAAAAATTAATAAGTTTTATAGTACCTCTTTTAGACACTAACCGAATGTACACGGGTCAGGGTTTACTTTCCGGTGCAAGTTGTCTTACCTGGTGTTAAAAATAGAATTGTGATAAGTCCACAAGACCGAAGTGTACCGACTCTCTTGATACACAATGAACGAGTCAGCACAGGTTGAGAAACCTGGGGTACTTGATGTCAGGTGGTACGAGGAGACAGGTACCTTAAGAGGTCCGTTCTTGTGACCTGACCCAACGGTAAAGGAAGAGGTCCCCTAGAAGGACTGAGTCCCTAGCTTGTGACCAGTGGACGTAACGTCCGCCTACGAAATGACCGACTCTCTTCTCTCACATAGATCTTCTATCGTCAAAGGAGTCCTTGATTTATAATGTCACACCTCTTACTCACTTGTTTAGGTTGTTTAATTCTTCGTACGGGAAAGTCTTATTCCGAAACCAGGAATCTTCTCTTTTTCCGTTTCGTTACTGATAGATCCTCGGTTGACATTCGAATTCGTGTCGGTAGTTAGTCTCGTCTAGACGTCTCGAGACAAAACCATCTAGTGTATCTACTAGATTCTTTCAGAATAGACTCATCATTCGAATGTCATATAAGTTTCCGTCTCTGTAATGAAACGGCTGATTCCAGGTAGATCAGTTCCGATACCAAAAAGGACAACAGTACATACCTACACTCTCAACCTGACACTTCTTCCGACTCGCGACTTCTTAACTACGAAAAGTTGACACCACAACCTCTTCTCAGAACTCTCAGGGAACCTGACGTTCCTCTAGGTTGGTCAGGTAAGACTTCCTCTAGTGGGACCCTAAAGAAACCTTCCTTACTACGATTTCGACTTCGAGGTCATGAAACCGGTAGAGTACACTTTTCAACTGAATAACCTTTTCTGAGACTACGACCCTCCCTAACCCCCGTTCTCCTCTTCCCCTGCTGGTTCCTACTCTACCGACCTACCGTAGTGCCTGAACTACCTGCACTCAGACTCACTTGAGGTCCTCTACCACTACCTGTCCCTCCGGACCGCACGACGCTAAGTACCCCAACGTTTCTCAACCTGTACTGACTCGCTGACTTGACTTGACTTGACTTCGAATGTCATAAGTGTAACACCTTAATTAAACTTGGGACCCAATAAAAAATTGGGGTATCTAAAATTCGAATCTAAGACCAATACAACGAATTAAAGATAAAATCAGTATTCTTAATAGACCCTTACCATTCTAATAGATGTCTTAGATAACGGATGTGTAATCTAATCTAATCCAAATACGTGTACGAAATGTGAAAACCCGTAAATCAGTAGTTCTATATAAAAAAAGTCAGATAATATATTACTACTGATGAAAACGACATGAGAATTATGTTTAATAGAGTAATAGAGAACGGAAAAAAGAATCTGGTTAACGGAGGGATACTTATCAGTTCGTAATACGGAAAGAATCTCTGGGAGTTTGTTGACTACTAATAGATTATACGTAATGGTGTCGGACGTTGTCTCCTTTTTGGTGTTCTTGTTTTCGAGTGGTTAATTTCAGTTGAATCCTTAGAAAGAGAAACTTGACGTGTTAAACATTTTAAGAATGTTTTAATTGTAATTAGCGAGGACAACATTAGCGATTCAGTACCGGCCGAGGAACACTGAGGTTCCTAAAATCGGACGGTCCGAGGGGACAGGTACCCTAAAGGGTCCGTTCTTATGACCTCACCCAACGGTAAAGGAAGAGGTCCCCCAAAAGGGCTGGGTCCCTACCTTACTAACTAACAGAGGACGTGACCGGGTATCTAAGAAATGGTCACTCGGTAGACCTTTCTGGATGGTAATTAATCATCGTACTTTTTTACTTTATTTCTTTTTCCTGTGTAGGTAATTGATTAATAGTCAGGACCTTGTTAGTTGCAATAAAATAAATTTTCATAGAAATATAAAAACACTTACATAAAAACTAATAAAAACTGTATTAGTGTAAAAAACAGATTGAAACACAAGAAGACTTATACATGATTTACATGATTGTAATTCGTAGACGTACAATTACGTGTCGAAAGAATTATTAAAGTTTGTCCCGTTGTCTTTAGCAACTACAATGAGTGTTAAAAGAATTATTAAAGAGAAACATGTAATATTCCTTTAATTTTATGAAGTTTTAAAGACAAGTAATTTATTACGAATATTCATAAAGTGTATAAAAATTAGAATAAATAAAAAAGGAATAAAATCTAAATATTTCACCTTAAGATCCATCTTTCCATGTTGAGAAGAAAATTCTCGACAATGGGTTTTTGTACAAAATCCTTCATTTCACTCTTACCGTAACCTTGTACATATGATAGTACATTCTTTACTTAACGGTCAGATACAAGCTACGTCCTATGTCCTACGAATCCCGACCACGTGCCCCTACTAGGTCTCTCTACTACCCCACCCTCCACTCTTCCCCCAAGTCCTAACCCTTGGGTACATGTGGGCACCGACTAAGTACAGTTACATACCGTTTTGGTTATGTCATAACATTTCGTTTTATTTCATTTTTATTTTTAATTTTTTTTTTTCTTTTCAATTTTTTTTTTTTTTCTTTTCATTTTTTTTTTTTTTTTTTTCTTCATTTCATTAGGTGAAGGGGGGTCGAAATTGAAGGACAAAAGAAGTATTGGGTAACTTCACTGTTATATTGAATTTTCTAATACAGAAAGTTTTTTAAGGATCCCCTGGTACATTTTTTTATTTCCAGAGTGTTAGTAAAATTTCTAGATCATACCATCCATTCTACACAATAGTTTGACGTCTCCAAGAAGGATGTACAGACAATAGAGTAATGAAGAATAAGTAACTGTCGAGAAGTTTTTGATATAAGAAAGCTTAACATCGGCTGTAGGACGAAACGAATAAAAGTTTTTACAGTCACTTGATTACGTAGGTCCTTCAAGAGAATCAATTCGACTTTCTTAAGGAGTGTTAAAATCTTCTAAACACGACCCCTCTGGAATAAGATAGTTTTATAAAGGTAGTTTCTGAAGGTAAGTGAGGAAATACAGAGGGTTTAATAAATTTAGTCCAAATGACTTCATAGTAAATGAAGATTATTTTAACTAGAGAAAAATCGTAGGTCGAGTTACTCTAAACTCATCAGTACAAAAACGGTGGTGGTCCTTCTAAATCTTGTAGAGGTAGTGAGGGTCTTCAAAGGAGTCTTGCGAAACATCTGCTAAGGGAGAGCAGGGTCAGTCAGAGGTCATCGGTCACTAGACTACCATGTGACCGTGGTATCGTAACAGAAAAGGTCTTACAGTACACTTATCTTGGTACAGCCGAAAACATCGATCAAAGAAATTACGTCGTATTACGAGAACTCTAAGTTTGTAAAAGGACGTACATAGTTATCAAACAAGGAAAAATAACGACTTTCATTAAGGTGATATACCTATTTCTGTTAAACATATAGGTAAATAGTCGATTAGTTGTAAAACCAACAAAGATCAAACACCTCCGACACTTATTTCGACAGTATTTGTAAGTTCATAAATAGACACCCACCCTTATGAAAAAAACTAAAGAGAATCCATACAGATCCACATTCTTATGTCTTACAACACATTTCACAATAAACTTAAATATGGTTTTAATAGACGGGTTTAGAGAAATTTGTAAGTAAGACGGACCAAAAGAGAGAGAGTAGGGAAATTACGAGGTTAATAAGAACACAATCTAACGAATTATGACGGAGGTTAAATCATTTAACCAGTCTAGTTATTAATTTGTCGAACACCCGAAAAACAACAGTAACAACGATATAAATTGAAGTCACTTAGTGTGAAGACGTTTCGAGACTACAGTTGAATAAATTAAACCTAGAACCTCACCTCACAGGATACTGGAAATTAGAAACTACCAGAGTACCATTTAGTACTTAAACATCTAATAGACCTAAAAAAGTAATTTTACCTTGTTGTGTCTTCGTCTTACGGAGCAGTTTACTAAAACAACTGTGTAGTTACGTCGATTTTATGTCGAGACCTGAAAGGGGAGGTGTAATTCCAGTCTTGTCATTCTGATATGTCCTTTTTTATTCAAGTGAGTAAAATAAAAGAAAAAGGTCAAAGATAAAGTAAGGTCTGTGGAAACAAAAGAAAAACACAACAGTTTAATTCTTATGGGGTTCAATTTTATAAAGAAATTCTTCCTTACCCTTTTACCGTTGCAAACCCTTCTACAAAATTTTAAGAGGAACCTTTGGTATACTATAATAAAAAGGTCAGTCTAGTTTACTGAAAAACTACACAATTGATACCTTTAAAAGGAATACGGAATAGGTCGGACCCTACAACTATTTACTAGTATCCCTTTCATACAGTTTTGTATACTCCTCTGTGAAGAGTAACAGAATATTTAAAGGGTCGGTTGTACCTTTCTTTTGATTGTGACGAAATTGAGTAAGAGAGTAGTTAGGGGTTGTGAAATGTTCAGTCTCTTAGAGGCAGATGTTGGAAACCATATGCAAATTTTAGGACAAAGGGATAACTATTTAAGTGTCACCCTTCGTTAATTTGTTCTCTTCTTATATATGTACGAAAAAGTACTCACCAAAAGAAAATTTAGGTCGGAAATCGGTATTGTAAGATCTTTAGGGAAAATAATGGAGTGTGTCTCCGTTGACCTGGGTTTATGAAAACTATTAAGGAATGATTTTTGACTTTACGGTTAAATAAGTAAATAAGTTTTATTTTAGTACTGATTTTATATGAATCGAAATTCGAACCATACATCCTATATGAGTTATTTGTAACTGAAAAAAGGACGGCAATACTATTAACAACAGTAACGAGAATATTGTTTTCTACCTGACTTCGGTTCTGTTCCCAGTCGAAAACTGCTCCGTCCCGTCTCACTTGACCGACAGGTGGTTTCGAGTACAAAGGAGAAGACATTGTCCCAATGGTAACCCTCCACTGATAGGTCAGTCGTTAAGATAAAGGGTCTGAGGGAACACGGATACACACTAGTCTATGGATTAAAAGTGGTAATCCTCCTCTTTTAATTTGGACATAGAATATACAGAAAGATTAGAATGAAAAAGACGAAAATAACTTAAAATGTAACAAGATACTACTTAATCACTGACGAAATTGAAAGTGTACTACTTAATCTTTAAAATTCTTTGTCAGGAAATTATATTTACCAAACGTATCGTGAAGTTATTTTATAACGATAATAGGGAACGTCTTTATCGTAGAGAAAGACACCATAAGAGTCCGTGGACGAAGATCGATTTATTGAATATGTACTTAGGAGAGTTACTCTGGACTGTCCGACTAGGAGAAGATGAGTTTCCTACTTAACAAAATTTGTTGAATCAAATCGTGTTCCTGAGGAAACGTCCCTTATAAAAATCGATAGTTATTTTTCAATAAAGGTTCAAAAGTATCTAAAACTTAAGGATTGGAAGGAATAAGTATCAACCATAAAGATAGCGAATTCTCAGATAATTAAGAATAATTAGTATTTGTTTTATAGGAAGAGAGACTGGGAAAGGACTTAACGGATAGTGGACCGAGGATGAAGTGTCCGACCAAAGGCGAAGGAGGTTTTGGGGGTCCGGGAAATGTTTATTTGACCGAGGGTACCGAAACCCACAGGCTGAGAACTCCGAGACGTTTCAAACGTGTAGTGTAATATACAGAAAAGGGTGTCTTTAAGAATGAACTTGAGTGAAATTTATAGATTTGTAAAACTTTTAATTTATTGGAAACTTCACCCCAACTATGTTAATGTATTGTCGATAAAGTTGTTGACCTGAAAAGGAAGTTGTCATACTCCTTACGAATAAGTCTGTGATCCAAGATATCTTTTACGTTATAAACTCGTTCTCTCCTAGAGAAAATAAGTTCAACGAAAATTACGATTGATGGCATTATATCTCACCGTTCCCAGGAACATTGTAGTAATAAGTTGTATAACGTAACATTAATGGAAATGTAAATAAAAACGGAAGACATTATCTACGAGAATACAAGGAGTTTACGGTGTTTTACAATGGAAAGAGAGAGGAAATTTTTTATCTATATAAAAATAGATACCAAGGAAGTTGACCATATTTTGTTCGTAAGTTATTTACAAATAAAAATTTCGAAGACTTAACGACAAAACACTCTGTTCTTAGAAATGGACGTATATCACTATCTTAGAATCCCGACCGATCGATAGAGGAGAGGGTAGATTCCCGACTATTGGCGTCAGATCATTTTGTAGGTACCAAACGTCTCGGTCTCTCGTGAGACTTTTAGGAACGAGGTGAGAAATCAGAACTCGCTTGAATTCGTATGGTGAGTCGGACAAAATCGGAGACGACGACGACGATTCGGCGAAGTCAGCACAGGCTGAGACACGCTGGGGTATCTGCCGTCGGGTGGTCCGAGGAGGCAGGGACCCTAAGAGGTCCGTTCTTGTGACCTCACCCAACGGTAAAGGAAGAGGTTGCGTACTTTCACTTTTCACTTTCACTTCGGTGAGTCAGTACAGGCTGGGAGTCGCTGGGGTACCTGACGTCGGAAGGTCCGGGGAGACAGGTATCCTAAAAGGTCCGTTCTCATGATCTCACCCTACAGTAACGGAAGAGGCCAAAATCGGAGTCAAAAAAGTAAACGATTTTAGATGGAGAGTCCTACAATAACATCTCTAATTTCTTACACCGTTAATGATCTGGTGTTTATGTTTTCCCGATGAAAGGTAGACCAAGTTAGGGTTAACAAAGTAAGAACGACTCTGAATCGTTTCGTTACGCTAAACAAGACTTTATATATGTATGTATATATATATACATATGTATGTATATATATATACATACATATATATATATATTAAATTCAATTATATCGTTTCGACCGGTCTTTTATGAATATAGGAGTCAAAGTCAAAGTACTATCGAGTAAAGAAAAAGATTCCTAATAAATAGGGAGTCTATTAAGAGGATTCCAAATCCACGGGTTTTATGTCAAGATTCCTTTCTACATCCGTTTAATATTCTTTGTATAGACTGTCATTTTTGTTTTTCAGTTTCGGGATACTTTTTTAGTGTAACGAGCTGAAATATCCTTGACGAAGTATTAGATTTTACAGGAAATTCTTGAGCATCCTTCTTCCATCAAGTACGAAATACCTTACCTGGTCACCTCTTGTAACCTATCAGTAGTGATCTTTGTGACCGTACCTCCTTTTTAATATAATCCATGACATTTACGTTCCAGGACTTTTTCATATATATTGTACCTTTGTAAGACTTTTAAAAGTCGAGTTCGACAGTAGTAAGGGAGACGGTTGAAGGGTAAAGGTATAGAACGATCGGGTCGGAGAACAGAGATAATGAGTTGTCACAAGGAAAGTAGAAAAGAAAAGTAAGTTTGGGTGAACGAACACTCCCCTAGACCCTTCATCAGTTCTCTTGGTCTTTGTTACTCACAAAGGAGATCTGTACCGTACCTGATGACTTCTTTCTGTAACACCTAAATTGTGACAATCGAACCTTAAATAATCTTAGTTTCGTCTACATCGTAACAATATGGAGTTATTGGAGACGTATTAAATCTTCCTACACTTCACACGAAAAATACTCTTACTGCTACGGTTTACGAATGTCTACGATTCTATCGTCATAACCTCTTTAACCTTGGTTACAATAACAGTTTAGTATATTTTTACCGAGACACACATTCACACAAAAGTAAAAAGTCGTCGTCCTTTACTATGGTGTTCCCTTTCAGACAAGACATCACTCCATTTTCTTCTTTTTATTAGTATAACTAAACTTCAATACAACTACTTCCTTTTGATCACCTTTCTTTTATATATTTTCCCGTTACTTTGAGTGTTCTCCACCGTGACCAGTATTAAAATTGCTCATTTTGAACGAGGGGAGACGTCGGTCAAGAGACCAGGAAAGGTTAAAGGGATGTGCAATATAAAGAGACCACCAGTGGGAAACGGAATTATAAAGATCAGAGGTATATGGACGAAAAAGAGAAATAAATATCCGTCACTATAGTCGTGTGAAGTTCAAACAGGTAATGATGTTTGTCCGACGAAGGAAATCTTTTCCGTATTAGAGTGGTTATACACTTTAGAATTTTTTTAGTTTAAGTATTTTCGTCTGTCGTCTTACCACCAACGGTCCCTGTTCTCCCATCCCTTTTCCGTCTCTACAACCAGTTTCCCGTGGTTCACAATAAACACCTCCTACTCACTAAAGTTCTAAAGATTACATGTCGTACCGCTGATATCAATTATTATGGTATAGACTATGAACTGTGAAGGACTCTCATCAAGAGTTCATAAGAGTGATGTTTGTTTTTTATACCGTTGTTACACTCCACTATCTATGCAATTAATTGAACAAGTACCATTATTAAAGTGACATATGTATATTAAATGTTTGTTTTCAACATACATAAATTCTACATACAGTAAATATATGTGTATATATATATAATATATATATACAGTAACATATGGAATATATGTATTTTAGAAACTAACATTTAATATCAAGTTGTTTGGATCTCCCTTTTCTTTCTCGATAAAAGGGTTACGTAGGACTGTCCGGATAGAGTCTCGAACAGATCAAAAAAAAAAAAACGAAACCCATTTATGTGGATGAGACGAAGACGGCGTGACTGAAGGGAAGGACTTCTTTAGGATATCACGACTGTTCGAGTGAAAGGAAACGTACAGGGATATAAAAGTAACCGGGAAGATGATTCACCTTTCGTGGGTCTCGTAGAACTACTACAGTGACACAATTCCAGATTGTTGTGGTTTTGGACCCAAAAACTATATAACACATTATTTACAACCGAACGTCCATTGAAAAATATGTCTAATTATGTAATTCACCAGTCTTTGTCCAATTTTATTCATTGAAGGACGACAACTCAAACTTCAAGGGAAAAGTCCGTAAATGTTAAAATAGGACCCCTTCGTCGTTCACTCACAGTACAGAGTGTGACGTATATGATGAAGACACACGAGTATACTACCCGTTTCCCCGTCTAAACTCTGTCTCCGAAATGGACCCTCATCAACCCTTTGCAAAATATCTGTATAGGAGATTCTAACCAGAGTAATAATATTCCTCTCGGTAATAAATTAATAATCTGTGAAAGATATACGGTTCGTGTGAGAAATTCATACAAAATAATAGTCACACCTTTTCTATCGTGACACAGGAGGTCGTAATCTTTCTACTTACTCGGATAGTGACCACCCTTTGTCTAGATGACTTGGGTCCTAAGATTAGAGTGACGAATATTGTGTCAAGATTTAGGGTAAACGATACCGAGGGACTCCGAGAGGAGACGACTAATTAGTTCTTCTCAAATGGTTTATCTCTTCTCTCTTTTCCAGAGACCCTCGAGACGAGTTCGTTCATAGTAAGTGTAAGATCTTTTCATTCGCCCATCGCCCTCTTATGTATCTTAGTATTTCGTCGTGAAAATTTAACCCAAACTTACCATAAAACCGAAACATCGGTAACAACAATCGTTGGAGTCATAAAAAGAGAAAGTGGAAGGATATTCTTTCCATATTTTACACATACCTTTGTTTTTTCTGGTGTTTATCGGTTTCTCTAGAACTCTGTCTTTTTGTCTCGACCTCCTTAATCCGAGGGACTCAAGTCTGATATGATGTTTCGATGTCAGTAGTTCTGTCATGTGATATCCGTTTCTGTCTTTATAACTAACTACCTCGTTCTGCCTTTCGAGTCTCTATTTCGGTGAGTGTTCACCAGATAAATAAATGTTGTTTCCTATGTTCTTATATGTTACCGTTTTTCTACCAGAACAGTTATTCATCACGACCCTTTTAACAAGTCGACATGCATTTTCTCGACTTGACTTGACTATGCATTTTCTTACTTTGATCTCGTAGAAGATTACGGTACACACGTACAAGTCAACTAGTCGACAAAGATTGAGAAACACTGGGATACCCGATATCGGGTGGTCCGAGGAGACAGGTATCCTAAAGGGTCCGTTCTTATGACCTCACCCAACGGTAAAGAAGGAGATCCCCTAGAAAGGTTGGGTTCCTAGTTTGGGTACAGAGAACGAGAGAGGACGTAACCGTCCGTCTAAGAAATGGTTCTCCGGTGGACCCTTTGAGAACACTTTCACTTTCAGTGAGTCTAAACAGACTAAGAAACGCTAGGGGACCCTGATATATCAGGTACCTTAAGAGGTCCGGTCTTATGACCTCACCCATCGGATGGGGAAGAGGTCACCTAGAAAGAGTGGGTCCTTAGCTTGACCCCAGAGGATGTAACGTCCACCTAAGAAATGGTTGACTCGATACTCCCTTCGGAGTAGACGTCGTTATTTAATTATAGTATATGTTGTTGTTTGAGTTTTTACCTAATTTCTGGATTTATATTCTGGTTTATGAAATTTTAAGAACGTCCTTTTATATCCGTCTTTGTGAGAAACTATATTTAGTGTTTTATAGAAAAAAAAACTAGATGGAGGATCTCATTACTTTTGTTTTTATTTGTTTACCTTAGATTTGTCTGTAAAGAGATTTCCTATGTACACAGACGGTCAGTGATTCAACACAGACTGAGAAACACTGGAGTACCTATCATAGGGTGGTTCGAGGAGCCAGGTACCCTAAAAGGTCCGTTCTTCTGACTCCACTCAACAGTAAAGGAGGAGGTCCCTTAGGAGAACTGGGTCCCTTACTTGGGTACAGAGGACTCAGAGACCGTAACCGACCACCTAAGAAATGGTAACTCGGTGGGCCCTTCGGGGTTTCCTCTGTATGTCTAACGGTTTTTCGTGTACTCTTCTATAAGTGTAGTGATTAATAATCTCTGTACGTTGAGTTTTGATGTTACTCCATAGTGGAGTGTGTAAAGTCTTACCGGAAGTAGTTTTTCAGATGTTTGTTATTTACGACCTCTCCCACACCTCTTTTGCCTTGGGAGGGGGTAACAACCTCCCTTATAATTAACCATATCGGTGATACGTCTTCTCATACCTCCAAGGAATTTTTCGACTTTTATCTCGATAATATACTAGATCGTTAGGATAAGGACCCATATATAGGTCTGTTGTGGTATTAAGTTTTTCTGTGTCCATGAGGTTACGAGTGACGTCGGGATAAGTATTATCGGTCCTGTACCTTCGTTGTATTTACAGGTAGCTGTCTCCTTACCTATTTCTTTTATACCATGTATATATGTCATGTTATAATGAATCGGTATTTTTTCCTATTTTATTACGGTGTAAATCGTTGTACCTATTTGGATCTATCATTCACTTCATTCAGTTTCTTTTTATAGTATGTTATAGTGAATATGCACCTTAGATTTTTTTACTATCTTTACTTTAATGAATGTTTCGTCTTTATCTGAGTGTCTGAAACTTTTGTTTGATACCAATAGTTTCCCCTTTCGACACCGTCCCACCCCCCCTCCCACGTCTTACCTATTCAACCCTAATTGTATACGTGTAGATAGATAGATAGATAGATAGATAGGTAGATAGATAGATAGATAGATATATCATCTGTTATCCCTGGAGGATCTATCGCGTCCCTTGAGATGAATTATAAGGCATTTTTGAATTTACCCTTTTTTCAGACCTTTTTTTTAAGACATCTGAGGAGACTAGCGATCGAAAGATGGAGATTGAAGTGAGGGTTATACCCTGAAATTGTTTTTTTTTTTTAAAAAATTAGTTGTCGGTGGTCGAAACATATAAAGTGGGGTATTATTTAGACCAGTGTGACATTCGAAAAAAGGTGTAGGATCGGTTCACTCCCCCACTTATTTTATTCCTTTTCGGTAGAAAGATCTGTGTTCGAGATTTCGTTCGAAACTCCGGGTTTCCACGACCCGTGGATACCGTTGTCCGTTATTTCGGTGTTGAGGTTGTCATGAATGTTACAATTCAATCCATATTTCCTAGAATTCTAAATGTACTCCACTAACCACGTAAACTTCGTCTAAAAACTTCGACTTATCTTTTTTTTTTTTTCTTGTAAAATTGTACTGTGTTGTTTGTGAAAGTTTCATATCTACGGATAGAGTAGACAGTTCCCAACAAAAATGGTTAATGGTCTATAAAAATTACATAGTTCCATCTAATGGGATAACTAGTACCTTTATCTTCGATAAAGTATTTTAAAAGAACCGGGACTAGTGATTGTTCATTAATGTCCTTTAATGAAGGGTAACCACAAGCTCTTCGAAGAAAGTCCCAGATAAACAGGTAAATCTGATCAAAACACACAGTGACCTAAGAACCCTCCATTACCTACACAAAATTAATGTAAACTTAACGGTCTGAAACACAGATTCCACGTGTAAAAACGTGACTTTCCTTTTCGTTAGTCGTTAAAAATTATTCCTTTTAGTAATCGAGACTGAAACGACAGTGATGTATAGAATGGTTTTACCAAACCCCTACCACACCGACTGTGAATTTTGTGCGTCACCCGGAACTTCTCCCATTTACGTAAAGAGACAAAGAAGTGTTTTTCACCAAGAAACTACTTTCTTTAAAACACTTCACTCTTACTACTATAATTTAACGTAGACATTAGTACTGTCGATTGTACATGAACCCGTGAAAATGTAGAGTCGTCTTGGGTCGTCTCTACGGTATGTTGGATCTGGAGTAGATTTCTTTCATTTCAAGACAAATTTTTTTTTTTAGTCAATTCTCGGGTAACACTCGGATATTCTTAGACCTTCTATATTTCCAAGGATGTACAATTAGCCGATCCCGAGAGTGGTACCCAGGGACTGGAACGTATTTCACCAACCTTACAGAACTTATTAGTTCTCTCAAGAAGGTCTTTTTTTCAAGTACTTCCTTTCGAGTTTCAAGGAGACACATCACTCTTTCCCTTTTACAAGGATGAACAGTCAATTATCTACCATTTTTAAAGGGATACACCGACGGTCCACATTGAGACACTTATGATAATTTCATATGTTATCTATAAATATCCTGACGGTTCATTTCTCTCTTGTCTTATCTAGACATATAGGGTTGTACTGTGTTTCGTGTCAGACACGTGTTACAAGGATACGTAAAGGTTATTGTCAAAGTAGAAAAACAAGATTGGAGGGATGGAAATTCCTTCTGTACTACGTTAGATCTCTGTTTAACGATGTCGGTCATCTGACCTAAATCCCGGGGGTAAGATTATTCCCCTTTTGTTTTTGTTTTTGTGCTGTCCATGTTAGGATCCCGATAAAGTCGAAATTCCCGTTGCATCTTATCTCACCGAACCTCTAATAGACCTATAAGTTCCTTTGTAAGACCGAGTCGTACGTGACACGGGTGACTACTATTACGACTTAAGATTTGAACTAACAATCTTGTTGCTTTGACCATTTGTAAGAACGGGATGGTACTGACCGAGTCCTGGAACCACTGTTGGTTTCGTTCGTCCCACCCTAAAGTTCTTGAAAACTATACTTCCGACTCAGTTAGTCTAGGGTTGTCTAAGTACCTTCATAAATATCCAAATCTTAGTACCTTTACCTTCTTTAGAGATACTTCATATGTCAGATCGAAAACGGTGGTTCAATTAAAAAGAAGATGGGTCCTGGTTCCTTTACAAAAGGGAGTTGTGTCTACGTCTCACATTGTACAGAAATTAGGGGGAAGGGGTTCATTTTCCTCTTCTTTTTTTTAAAAAAAAAGAAGAAAAGATTAAGATATGTAAAATGATATTTACGACGAAATTCACATAGAGTGTGTAAAACTATACTACCCAAGTTTATTGAAAATTTACAAAAGATTTAAAGGAACATAAAAAAAAGGAAACTAAGTACTCAATAAATCTACACACTACGAGTCATAAGTTTATGGCCACCGAAAAGTAGTATAGAATAACGATAACTAAAGACTAAAGAGAACGATAGTCTCTAACGTAACACATCCATAAGTTAGTAAACATGAAACATCGAATAAGATGTCGAGTAAAAACTGGTTGTCAGGTACAGATAAACTTTTCTGAAATAGGACGACACAACGTATATCTTTACGTTAACCCATTACAGTTCCACCTAAAATTTCAAAGACGTTCCGAAGATATAGAAATAATTGGAAAGACAGATCAAAAGAAGGTTTATGACTAGGTCCCACAATTCTAGAGATTGAAAACAGAAAAAAGGGGAAATCAAGAAAGTTAAAGACAAAGTATGTAAAGGATCTAGACAAAAATCCAAGTACACGAAAGTAAGTAGAAACTCAGAAAGAAATCTTAACTTGAAAAAGTATTAGTGTAAAATAGTAATAGAGAAGATTATAAATAAAATTTTAGATAAAACAGACTATTATTATATTCGAGATACGGAAATAGTACGACGAACGTTCTGTATTAAAAATTTGTCGTTATAACGAAGTTCGATAGACACAGAAGTGTAGTGTCAAGTAGAAAACCGTAACTATACAAAGAGTAGAACAAAAGAATAGAATACAAATGAGACAACCACAAACTATGTTTAATAACTATAATTAACTAAACCCGTAAAACGATAAAAGACAGGAACCGTGGACAAACGATAAGGACACAGGAAAGACAAGACAGTAGAATCTAATAATCTTATAATACAATCTTAAAGTTAAAATTGAATGAATAATTGTACAAAGGAACGAGAAAACCTCTTCCCCTACTGTCTCCTACCCTACCAACGTACCGCAGGAGTTGAGTTACCTGTACGTAAACTCATTTGAGGTCCTTGACCACTACCTGTCTCTCCGGACCGCACGACGTCAGGGTACCCCAACGTTTCTCAGCCTGTACTGACTCGTTGATTTGACTTGACTCGACATGGAGTGTGTCACGATAACGACAGTATATAGTGTAAGTACACAGCAGTGAGTTCAGTACAGCTTGAGAAACGTTGGGATACCTGACATCGGACGGTCCGAGCAGGTAGGTACCCTAAGAGGTTCTCATGATCTCACCCAATGGTACAGGAAGCCGTATAGAAGGACTGGGTCCCTAGTCTAGACGTAAAGGATCCAGAGATCGTATCGGTCTACCCAAGAAGTGATTTAAGATGTCATAGAACAATATCCGAAACTAAATTTTTCAGTAAATTCAAAATTTCTTTAATTGGCTTCTCTTAAGATAGGAGCAAATGGAAGTGGTCATAAATAGTAAAGATCTCAAAAAGTGAAGAGTCAAACGTAGACCATCTTAAGATTTAGAAGTGGTGAAATCGTAAAGAACATCCATACGTTTACTGTCTAATACGGTCAACAGTAGATAACTTTTATAGAAATCAAACAAAAAGAAGAACTTCCTATAAAAAACGACTTCTCTCTTAAGACCCGACTAAGAGGAAAGACCGTGAAATTTGTACGTTAATATAACAGAAAAACGGAGAGTTCAGACTAGTCTTAAGAATGACAAAAAGGGAAGGTACTTTAAACCAAAGAAATAGTGGTCAAAAGTCAATGAACTCATACTAGACGGATCGATACTGAGAGAAACGTAAAATAGGACGAACTTTCTTGATTCACTTCAACGAGTCAACACAGGCTGACTGAGAAACGTTGGGGTACCTGACATCGGATGGTCCGAGGAGATAGGTACCCTAAAAGGTCCGTTATCATGACTTCACCTAACGGTAAAGGCAGAGGTCCCCTAGAAGGGTTTGGTCCCTAGTTTGGACCCAGAGGACGTAACATCCGTCTGTGAAATGGCAGAATCGGTGGTTTTTTAGATATTGTATTTCGAAATATTATTTATCTTCGGTGTCTCGAAAAATTAATTATTTTAATACAAAAAGTGGTTTAGACATTATAAAAGTTGTTAATTAAAAATGTATAAAAAGGACGAAGTAAGGGGAGAGGTAAATTTTGAGTTTCATGTGTGGATATACTGTTGAAATATAACAAGATACTCAATTAGTAAAAAGAAACGAAAAAAGTCTAAGTTATTAAAATACATAGAAGTCAAAGTGACTGAAAATAAAAACGGTAAAGGTCAGACTGAGGTACACACATACCACTAAAAAATAATACCGTAACTGGAAAATCCAAAATTTTAAAGATAAACCAACTCTAAAAATTTTATGTTAAAATTAAGGAATGAGTCAAAGTAATAAATGATGTTGATAAGAAGACTCGGGAACTCGTATAAATTTTACTGACGAAATTTTAGAAACAGACTGTTAAGTCTATAAATACAGTGGGGTCACCCTCCCTAACCCCTGTCCTCCTTTTCCCCTGTTGTCTCCTACTTTACCGACCTACCGTAGTGGCTGAGTTACCTGGACTCAAACTCACTTGAGACCCTCTACCACTACCTGTCCCTCCGGACCGTACGACGCTAAGTACCCCAGCGTTTCTCAGTCTGTGTCGACTCACTGACTTGACTTGACTTGACTCCAATCAAAGTTAACTAAAAAAAAAAAAGGGGAGAACTGATACCAAGTTATTTCAACCACCATTGTCCAGTGTAAAAAAAGATAAAGTAAAATACGGACCGAAGAAAAATAAAATGTGATGTGTAAAACCTTCTGTGTAATATCTTTAAGACCTAAAAAGAATGATCTTCTACTGAGTCAAAATAAGATCTCCATCACCTAGTTTAACCTAAGTTTGGGGTTCAAGAGAGAAGAGACACAACTCGTCCACCACTTTAAAACAGAACCAAGTAAGTCGGAAGACAATGAAAAGAGACCCGGCGTATTAGTAAACTAGTCTTAAGTATCTATCTAAATTCCGAAAGGAAGTGGATCACTGAGGAGAGAAAGGTCTTAAAGGAGGGAGTGGAAGGTCAAAGAGACCTCGTGATTTAAGGTAAGGGATTGAGGAGTCCAGTAACTGTACCGTCGTAGAGAACGCAAGACGAAGTGAGGTATGTCTGATCCTTAAAGTCCCTTTTCGATAGAAGTACGTATACTGAGACACATCAAAGGAAAAGAGCTCTCAGTTGAGAATGGGACAAAAATGAAACGAGTATCTTTCAATGAGAGACTAATAAGAGATCATGGACATACATACACAAATAAAATTTTATACAACGGTCACAAATATTGACAATAGGCACTCTCCTATACAATATTAAGTAATACATTAAAGACCTTCCCTTTAGAGAACAAAAGTAAAGTTTAGTGGTAGTAGAAAGTGGATTTTCATACGGAAAATAAATTATAAAGACGAAGAATTTAAGATAAGGGATAGATCAAATATTTTTACTAGAAAAGTTTTCTAGTAAGTATATAACAGTAGTAAGTAAACGAGTTTTTAGAGATCGTCGAAAAGTAGAATCTGATTTTAGCTTTACAGACTATTATCGTACTAGACCGAAGTGGAAAGACTCAAGTAGAGAATTATGAAGGGGTAAGAAGAACAAAGTCAGGAGTACAGTGACAAGTAGGAACGGCACCAAGGGACTTGTACGGGTCAAACTGTCTGGATGAAGAATAAACCCTATAAATGTGACCAATAATTAAGATAGGTTTGATATGGGGAGACATGTCTAATAGTGTATGTACCGAAGAAGAACTGAAAGACTAGAGTTTAATCTTCACTTAACGGGTCTCCTCTGGGAGGATTGGTGGGTTAGTATTTATCGGACTTAGTGTCATTAATTAAAGTTTCGTGACAAAAATACGAAACATAATTGATAGTGGTTGACTTTAATGGATCAAATACATAAATTGTATAAATAACATAAAATAATTGTGACGTATATTCGAGACCTCTACACTCAAACTAGAACCCCAAGTCTTCTAGGGGTTCTCTTCCTTTACCGTTGAGTAGGGTTATAAGAACGGACCTCTTAAGGTATCTGTCTCCTCGGACCACCCGATGGCAGGTCTACCGGTATTTCTCAGTCTGTACTGAATCTCTGATTTGTTGTTGTTTTTTCGAGATTTTGTCGTCATTGTGAAAAAAGAGAAGTGAATATAGGGATCAAGAATCGTATTACGGACCACGTCTCGACTGAGAGTTATGTTGAAACCACTTATTTCTTTACTCACATACTTAACGTTCGTTGACAATCTTTGTCTGTCTCCGTACTCCACTTCTCTCCGGAAACCGTTCTCGTGTTCGGATGGAAACTCTACGATATAACTGAAAATTCCACACCCACGAATTAATGCGATTGTTATACAGCTTAGTAATCTGGGTCATTCCGGGGTGTAGTCGGGGTGACACCTCTGCCCTCGACCTTCTGTAAACTGATTCCGCAAACGAAGTACCATCCGTCCAAACCACGTAAGGGGTCTTCAAAGAGAGGAGTGTCATTAACTGGACAGCCGTGAAACGGACGTATCGACGTAAGGTCTGTTCACTGTCAAATCGTTCCTCAAGTGCGGTTATGAGATTTGACGTTCTAAGGACGAAATAACACAGTCTTTTGTTTTCTAAAATTGAGTCTCTTCGTTCCCGTACGTCTCCAACTTATAGGCATTGTTTACCTGTCAAAAATTGTCGTCCGTCTCTTTTTACTAATACGTCACGGTTTCACCTGGAAGTTTTAGGGTCACGTTACATGGGAGAGGACAGACCCAGAAGTAGTCGAATATTTTAATGTTGAACTTGTCTGAACGTGAAAGAAAGTTGTTAAGTGTATCAAAAAACACGCACATACACGGACACGGATACGGACACGGGTCCTCTGATAAACTACGTTTGAGAGGTAGACGGGCACAAAAGGGTCTAAAATTGTGGTAAATGGAACCTAGGGAAGACTAACATAAACACGGTCCCACTTCTAATAAATATTCGGGTCACGAATACACTTGACAACACGTCACCCAGAGACTTGAGAGATTGTTTTCCCTATGAAACGGACATAAGTTGAGTACTCGACTCAAAAGGATAACGTTTGTCTGTAAACGTCCTTGTACCTTTTAGTACGCCGTTTTTTATCGGACACCCCTAAACATTTACTGTAGATTCGATGACTTTCGACTTGAGTAGACTTTACGTACGGTTAGTTGAACCGTATAACCTTTTCATACTGATAATAATTCTTACTCCAGTTATAGATACCTAACTAATAAATGATATATTAGTTTCAAGTTCAGTTATTCAGTTATACGAAACTAACAAATGATATACTAATCTCTCCCTCATGTTTACCTTATACAGTCCAGAAATAATGAGTGTTATAATCGTTTTGTTTTATTTTGTTCTTCAAACCTTTTGGACAACGACATTCTTCCGATAACACAGGAACACCTCTACTTTCTGACCGGTACCTACTTACTTATTTCCTTTTGTCAGGAACTAATTCATTATTTTACATTTGAGACCTGTCATGAACGTTTGATACTTACCCGTCGAGGAACAGAAATGAACCCGAGAAAACCCGAATTAAGTAGGTTGTACGTGTGTCTGTAATCGTTACATCTCTCCTCCTCTAAGAAAAAAAAAAAAAAAACCTCTAGAAAAATTATTACTATTCACACTTCTACTTATGCAAACCTCGGTATAACGAATCCGACCGTAAGACGGAAGACAATTGATGTACAATTGACGTATTGAAATGATACGGATGAATTCTCTTGTAACGTAGTAAAAACTTTACTCCTATTATTATGAAGTATTATTATTTCATGAATGCGGTAATCCAACCCTCTATTTACGTAAATTATTCATATTTCGTGAATCTCTTCATTTTCTATGGGTCATTGCAGTAACGAAAACGACAATCGATAAGGATAATAATTCTAATATTGTAAGGTCCATACAGTAGAGAGTAGGCTTAATCCACAACGTAGTGATAGGTAGAAACCTCTGTTTAAGTGTTCCCGTTCCTTACTATGTTGTTGAACGGATCCCAGTGTGTCGATCCTTTACCGTCTCGGTCTTAAGTTTGGGTTCTGTCATACTCCACCTTTTACAAATATTTCATTGAGAAAACAATATTATTGTTTACATAGGTTAAACAAATTAGGAACTACAAAAGTGACAGTACTAAGGACTGTCACCGGACCAAGGGAACAGATCTTCCTTTCTTTAAAGGCTACTTAAGTCAAGAGACGAAAATGAAGACTTCCACCTTGTGATTTATAGTCCCATTCTTAAGGGGAAACTAAAATTTCGGGTACGATAAAGAAAAGTAAGGTAAGATAAAAAAAAAAGACGGTGATGTAAAAAGGTCTAGTTTACGTTAATGTACCGGGGGTTTAAAGGAATTCTTGTTGCAAAAAAAGGAGACGTGTCAAATATTTGTTACATCTCTCATCATTTTTTAAGAAACATAGTTTGATTCCTTAACGTTTACTGGTTTGTCTTACCTTCCTTTGTGTAGAGAGAGGAGGATCCGTGTAAAGGTCTGTCTATTCGTGTCGATACTGAGATCCGGGTATTAATATAGAAGATAAAATTTTCGTGATACTTGTCAGTGTAAACGATAAATTTGTTTATATATATATACGGTGGTGAGAAGGATCTTTACGTATACTAAAAATAAAAATTACCAATATAAAAAGTGTCGTAAGAGTTATCTGTGAGATAACCATATTACCTTTTAATTTTGTGTAGAATTAGAAAAAGGGACTTATACATGACCAGTAATAATAGTCGAGAGAATGAATAATAATAAGACTATACATAGAGTAAATTAACCCTTTATAAAAAAGAGGTATTAAACATATTTTGAAAGTTTTTAAATTTATATAAACGTCGCTCGGACCATAGACACAACTTAACAAGAAAACTTCAGACCTTTCTTAAGTAACTATCTGACTAACTAATCTTAAGTTATCATAGACTACAGTGACATTCAATGACGGTAATCCTACCGGGTAACCAGATACGTCGTTCACGGGATTGAGAAATGTTCTGAAAAAAAGTGTGAGGAAAATCCTGTCTAACGTGTAATTTTATGATCACAAGTTCGGGAACTCAAAAGAGTATCCCGGGTACACATGTGTTCTGTTAAGTTATAGTTTTTTGGTTTGTTGGGTTAATTTTTACCTTGTCTTTTAGACTCATCTGTAAAAAGGTTTCTTCCATATGTCTACCGGTTGTCCGTACACCGTCCTGCGAGTAGTAGAGATTGGTAGTCTCTTTACATTTAGTTTGGTGCCATGCTATAGTGGAGTGTAGACAATGGTACGGATAGTAGCTTTTACGATTTTTATTGTTTACAACCTCTCCTACACGTCTTTTTTACTAGGAATATATGACGACTTCCTTTACATTTACCCATGTCGGTGATACCTTTTGTCATTCCTCCAAGAAGTTTTTGAATTTTTGTGTGGATGGTTTCCTAGTGGTTAAGGTGAAGACCTATATGACGGTTTATTCTTTGTGATAAAACTTTTCTACATAGTTGGGATTAAAAATGTCGTCGTGTTAAATGTCATCGGTTCTGTTACCTTCGCTGGGTTCACCGGTAGTTGTCTGTTTACCTATTTCTTCTATGTTATATAAGTGTGTGTGTGTGTGTCTGTTATCTTACAATGAACCAGTACTCTCTACTTTTAGACGGTAAACGACGTTAAACCTACCTCGATGTCTTATAACACGAGTCACTTTATCCAGTCTCTACACCTGAGAGTTTTTGTTTTATTTGAACATTTATTTTGTTTTTTCCTTATCTGAGTTTCTATATTTTTTGTTTGGTCGATAATGGTCTCCCTCTTCCTTCCCCCTCCCCGTTCAATTCCCATCCTCTGACTCTCTATGTTTGACAATACATATTTTACCAACTCGTCGTTCTTATATAACGTATCGTGTGTCTCTCTCTAGATGATAACAAATTATTGAAACTATATTTCAGATATTTTAACCTGGTATTAAAACGTATGGAATTTGATTATAATAACATTTTATCGATATAAAGTTATCTTTTAAAAATTCTTTATGTTTTATACTCTGTTTTTATTTTATTGGGATGGATGGATGTTTGGGTCTGAAAAGTCTAATTTTATTTACACTGATAAACTACTGTCATAAAAATCGTTTTAAGTATACGAGTATTTACACACATATATATATGTACACACATATATGTGTACACACATACGTGTACATATATGTACAGACACATATATGTACACACATATATGTACATATATATATGTACACACACACACATATATATATGTGTGTATATATGTCTATGGTTAAAAGAAAAATGTTTTAATCTAAAGAACTTATAGAGATATGTATAAAATAGTCTGGTATAATAAGGTGGCATACTCATATAAAACGAGGAAATATACTTGTAAGTTAAATAAAAGATTAGACTTTTTTATATATTAGATATTTTTATATATTAGTCAAAGAACTTCTTGTACAGGAATTTATGAATTTTATCTCAGAGTTTTAATTTTTAACGATTCGACCCCATAAACATGTAAATTAAAGATCTACTCCGGTTAAAATAAAGAGTTTTAAAATATTTTTAAGTAAAAGTGCTACCGTTAGATACTCATAGGTAAAGTTCTTTAGAAATGGTCACTCCTTGAATTATATGAGGAATTAAAAGTATAGAATACTTAATATTTTTACGATAGTTAAAAATATTGAACATAAAGGGATTAACGACCACTCCGACTGGTAGACAAGTACTTAAATGACCGGTTAAAATAAAAAGAGAAGATACTTTATAGGTAAAAATAGGAAATAGGTAAACAAAAACCGGACAATTAAAAAAAGAAATAACTAAACATTATCGAGAAGCTTTTAACCTGTATAATTGGGAACCGAACTAATGTGACTTGTATAAAAAAGTCAATTGGAAGTTCGGAGTTACAAAGGTACAAAAGATACGTGTGAAATTAAAAAAACATCCTGCACATAGGATACTGGAGGATACATAGACGCGTAAGAAGGAATCACTTAAGTAGATCAGAACACCGAGATCAATAAAAATACGTCTACAAAGTGTTCACAGAGGTCGGGACTGGAGGTGGAACTCAAGGTCTGGTTATATACATTGACGAACGATTTGCAGAAGTGCACCTCTAGTTTATGGTAAACTTTGATTGTACAGGTCTACTCTTAAGCCGGTATGTACGACGTTCAGAACGGTCGGGATATAGGGAGGGGTAGAGTCATCAAATATCCGTAGGAATCAGTGAGTCAGTGAGTTCGGTTTTATGGATCCGTAATAAAAAGAAAGGAGAGAAAGGAAGTAGGAATTCCGAGAGAACTCAGAAAGTCGGTTAAGACCAGTAGATTGAGATTTTATACAGGACACAGATAGACGAAGAGAGTCATGGACAATAATGAGAAAACCGGACTTCGTGGTAGTCGACAATGAATAATCACATTATAAACTATTTTAAAAGAAGGGAAATAGGTAAAAACAGAGTATGATACGTAGGATATTAGTTGTCTCATTATATTATTGTAAAATTTTAGTTTTAATCTTGTTAAATAAATCTGATGGATAAGACTATCGAAGGGTGACGTGAAGTTTATTTTAAGTTTGGTGAATGGTCTGACTGATCTTGGATTTACTACAGTGGGAACCGATGGAGAGGACCGAGAAAATGGTTAAAGGAGGAGTGAGTGATGTAAGAACGAATCGTACAATCCGTCGAAAGTCAAGAAATTGTACAGTACGAATAACGTAAGTGTCTCTGAAATCGGAATAAAAGAGAAAGACCTTACGGGAAAATATCTAACAATATACCAAAAGGGAATCCAGGTACGAGTTTACGGTAGAGGTGTCTCTCCAAAGAGACCGGTATAATAGATTTCATCGTCGAGTAAGGTAAGAATAGGATGTTATGTCAGGTTGCAATGATAGAAAAAGTCGTCCATGGTGATTGACTTTAATGAGATAAGCAAACCGAAGGAATCACCGAGTCACCGATTTTTTTTTTTGTGTTGTGGACGGTTACGTCCGTTGTACCCAAACTAGGGACTAGGTCCTTCTAGGGTGTGTGACGTCTCGTTGATTCGGGTACTCGACATTGACAACTCGGAAACCAGATCTCTGACCCTCGAAGTTGATGACTTCGGTCGTGTGGGATGTCGGACACGAGGTGTTGATCTCTCATCGGGGACGAACAACGTTGATCTCTTTTCTAATGAGTCGTTGTCCGAAGAGAGGACCGAGTTTACCATTTCATAGACGGATGTTACACCCTCTGGGTCCAAACTAGGGACCCAACCCTTCTATGGAACCTCTTCCCTTACCGTTAGATGAGGTCATAAGAACGGATCTCTTGAGGTACCTGTCTTCTCGGACCGTCAGACGTATTTCTTTACTTCTGGGTCGTGTCGGTTTTTATTCATTTATTTTAATAAAATTTTTTGTTTACTTTGTGACTGTTTTCTAATTAAAGATTTTATATGTTTGTCGAATATGTTAAGTTATGGTCTTTTTGTTTGTTGGGTTAGTTTTTCACCCTTTTTCTTGATTTGTCTGTAAAGAGGTTTCTTCTGTATGTCTACCGATTGTTTGTGGACTTTTCTACAAGTTGTAACGAGTAATAATCTCTTTACGTTTAGTTTTAATGTTACTCTATAGTAAAGTGTGGTCAGTCTTACCGGTAGTAGTTTTTCAGATGTTTGTTATTTACGACCTCTCCCACACCTCTTTTCCTTACGAGAAAGTGACAACCACCCTTACATTTAGCTATATCGGTGATACCTTTTACTAAACCTCTAAAGAGTTTTTTGATACTTATTTTGGTTTACTGGGTCGTTTGAGTGATGATCTGTATTTACGACTCCTTTAGTTTTAACTTTTTCTATAGTCAAGTCAGTCAGTCAAGTCAGCGAGTCAGCACAGACTGAGAAACGCTGGGGTACTTAGTGTCGTGCGGTCCGGAGGGACAGGTGTACACGGGGTTATAAGTGACGTCGTGATAAATGTTATCGATCCTGTACCTTCGTGTCACTTACAGGTAACTGTCTACTTACCTATTCTTCGACACCATGTATGTATGCTACCTTATGGTGAGTCGGTATTTTTCCTTACATAAACTCAGTCAAGATTACTTCCCCTACTTAGATCTCGAGTAATCAATGTCTCACTTCATTCAGTCTTTCTCTTTCTATTTATAGTGTATGATTGTGTATATACACCTTAGATATTTCTACCATGACTACTTAAATAAACCTCCCATCGTTACCTCTTTGTCTGTATCTCTTGTAAGATACTTGTACCGTCCACCCCTCTCCCCTTCCGTTTCCACTCTACATACCTACCTCATTGTACCTTTGAATGTGATGGTATACGTTCTATCGGTTTCCCTTAAACGAAGATACTGAGTCCCTTGAGTTTGTCCCCGAGACATTGTAGGTTCTCCCCACCTAGTCCCCTCCTTTATCTTCCCTCCAAGTTCTCCCTCCCCGTATATGGATACCAACTAAGTAGGACTATAAACTGTCTTTTGTCGTTTTAAAACATTTCGTTAATAGGAGGTCAATTTATTACTTATTTATTTTTTGTTTACTCATGTATATAATACGAAACAGAAGACTTACGAGAGAATTTTTGGTGAGGAGTTTTGTATACGAAATTTAGTAAAAATAAATGTAAATAAAAATATAAAACTAGGTTAGGTAGATTTACGTAATAACGTTCAATTAGTTACACATTCAGGTCTCCAAAGGTATACCTATTATTTAGTACGGTGATGGTGGTAATAGATTTAATAAAATCACTGTAGATACAGTATATATTATCCGAAAGGTCTACCGAGTGACCATTTCCTATACGGACGGTTACATCCTCTATGTCCTATAAACCCAAGTTAGGGACCCAACCCTTCTAATGGACCTCTTCCTTTACCGTTGGGTGAGATCATAAGAACGGAACTTTTAGGGTACCTGTCTCCTCGGACCACCCGATTTCAGGTACCCCAACGTTTCTCAGTCTGTACAGAATCACTGACTCGTACGTGTGAACAGTACATATGTGTTCATATGTGTACATATATGTTGACGTATATGTAAACCTAGATGAGGACATTGGAAATGAGATAATTAAATAAAAAGAGAAGACACGTCAATATTGTAAAAGGTGATGTCGTATCAATATTTTACGAAAGAATGTATCGTATATACTTTCGAAAGAAATGAATACTAAATGTAAAACACAGTAAATTTTTATTGATAATATTAGGAAAAAGGATCTTTATAACAGTAGTTACTAATAGTTATTGACAACCGTAGGTACTTTTATTAGTACTGAAACGATGAAACCATTGTTATCTTTTCCACTCTCTGCAATAAAAAACACGAGGTTTTAGTCACGTCTAAGACTGACGTCCGTACTTTAATTTTCTGCGAACGAGGAGTCTTCTTTTCGATACTGGTTCGGTCTGTCGTATAATTTTTCTTGTCTGTGATGTAACGGTTGTGTCCAGGCAGATCAGTTTCGATACCAAAAAGGTCATCAGTACATACCTACCCTCTCAACCTGATATTTCTTTCGACTCATGGTTTCTTAAGTACGAAAACTTGACATCACAACCTCTTTTGAGAACTCTCAGGGAACTTGATGTTCCCTTAGTTTGGTCAGTTAGGATTTCCTTTAGTCAGGACTTATAAGTAACCTTCCTGACTACGACTTTGACTTTAAATCCGGTGGACTATGTTTCTTGACTGAGTAACCTTTTCTGGGACTACGACCCTTGCAAACGTCCACCATCCTCTTCCCCTGTTGTCTCCTACTCTACCGACCTACCGTAGTGGTTGAGATACCTGTACTCAAACTCGTCCGAGGCCCCTACCTGTCCCTTCCACCACACGACATCAGGTACCCCAGTGTTTCGTAGCCTGTGCTGACTCGCTGACTTGACTCGAAAGATGAAACTACATAAAACATTACATCGTACAAATTTTAAAGGATTAGACTTTCTTCAGGATACTGGACGAAAAAACTGTACGAAAATCACAGGTAAAATACAAGAGGGTCGACTATTATGTAAAGGAATTATTAAGAAAGTTTTGATGACAACTCTTACCTGTTTAATAATGTATTAAAATCCAGTCGTAAAGGACGTAACTGAGACAGGGAGAAAAAGTCTATTATTATTAGTCATAGTAAAGTCTTACTTTACTGGACTCATTTACTTTAAAGTGGACAATCCACAAAAATAAAAGAACCATGTATTTCTACGATTCTCTAAAAAAACTCTACATAATTCATTACACTTCCTATTCTTTTATGTATCCAAGTAAATTTTGTTTGGTTTTAACGAAGTAGACCCTTTAAACCTAACCCTTGTATGTGAAACTTTGTTTCCCATTTCGTCTGGTACTTCCTACCGAAAAGTTCGTAAAAAAAGGGTTCCTTTTGTAATAAAGAACCACCCCTTGCACACAAAATAATCAAGACATTGGAAAGTATATCCAACTAAAATAGATGTTGTAAATACTTGATCTTCCATTGAAACTTACCTTAATACTGGTAGTAGATAGTACTACCACCACGGGTCCCGACAGTAAAGTGATCCCATCACGACTATCCTACTACGACATCTTTTGTACTGTACACTCGATAACCACGGTTACAATATAGAACCCAAGATAATTATTTTTATAAGGAAGACACTTCGTTGGGAGGGATTTAGGAAGTTAATAGTATAAACCGTCTCTTTTCTCCGGACCTCACTGAACTGACACTTTTAGGTATCCCAGTCAAGAGGGATAGAACAAGGTCCGGTCGATACAATGTACCCTTTTCAGGAAAAACATCAATCCCTGTCTCCGGAAAGTCTGAAGGAATCAATCGTTTCGACATAGAACCCCTCTGTGATGTTCTAAAATGTCCTCCATCCCTTCTGACACCCCTAATAGTTGGTAGAACGATCACCCGGAGTGTCGTAAATCTTGTATACTCTCATTTGGGAGATTGAAGTTGACGTCGACGAATTAGGGGTTCTCTTAGTGGACTGTGAAGAAGTAAGGAATCGAAAATTAGGTACACCAATGCGTCGATAAGAAAGAAAACACGGACGGTTGGTAGAGGGATCACTTAGAAGTGAAATGAAAGAGGAAATAACACTATGAACTAAAGAGTTCCGAACACGAGTAACATGAGAGAGATGTACGACAAAATGATTTAAGTCATGGAACATATAAAGTGTAAATTTCAGGGGTTCTTTTTATACTAGCCTAATCAAGTTGGTCAATAATGACTCACATGTCCTTATCGTCTCGAGTAAGGGACTCGGTACCCTATCAAGGAATCAGAGTCTAGTGAACTGAAGTTAAGTCAACAAGTCAACACAGGTTGAGAAACGTCGAGACACCTGACGTCGTGTGGTCCGAAGGGACAGGTTGTAGTGGAGGATTCGGAACGAGTTTGAGTACAGGTAGCTCAGTAACTACGTTAGGTTGGTAGAATAGGTGACAGTAGGGGAAGAGGAGGACGGAAGTTGGAAAGTGTCGTAGTCCCAGAAAAGGTTACTCAGTAAAGAAACGTAGTCCACTGGTTTCATGGCCTCAAAGTCAAAGTAGTAGTCAGGAAGGTTACTTATAAGTCCTGACTAAAGGAAATCCTATCTAACCAAAGTAGAGGAACGTCAGGTTCCCTGTGAGTTCTCAGAAGAGGTTGTGGTGTCAAGTTTTCGTAGTTAATAAACCGTGAGTCGAAAGAAATATACGGTTGAGAGTGTAGATATGTACTGATGACCTTTTTTGTATTAGAACTGATCTACCTTGTAAAACCGTTTCATTACAGACAAGAAAAATTATACGACAGATCGAGTCAGTATCAAAAAGAAGGTTCCTCGTTCGTAGAAAATTAAAGTACCGACGTTAGTGATAGACGTCATTAAAACCTCGGGGTCTTTTATTTCAGACAGTGTCAAAGAGGTAGATAAACGGTACTTCACTACCCTGGCCTACGGTATTAGAGTCAAAAGACTTACAACTTAAAATTCGGTTGAAAAAGTGAGAGGAGAAATTGAAAGTAGTTCTCAGAGAAATCAAGAAGAAACGAAAGACGTTATTTCCACCACTGTAGACGTATAGACTCCAATAACTATAAAGAGGGTCTTTAGAACTAAGGTCGAACACGAAGAAGGTCGGGACACGTGTGTCAGTTTCCGAAACTACATCAATTTTTCGTCTCCATCTACAAAAAGATTTTGAGAGAACGAAAAACTACTAGGTTACTTACAACCGTTAAACCAGAGACCAAGGAGACGGAAAATATTTAGGTCGAACTTGTAGGCCTTCAAGAGCCAAGTGCATGACAACTTCGGACCGAACCTCTTAAACCTCGTAATTAAACGATCACACACTCTACACACTTTAACACGTCATCAAACTTGTAAGAGACCGTAACGGAAACAAACCCTAACCTTACTTTTGTCTGGAAAAGGTCAGGACACCGGTGACGACAAAAGGTTTAAACGGTCGTATAACTCACGTCGTGAAAGCGTCGTAGTAGAAAATCCTAAACTTTATCGAGTTGTCCTTGAGGTAATGGAGGTGATCGAAACAAGCATCACTACGAAGGATGCTGGGTGAACTGAAGCGTAGTCCTACAGACCGTGATCCACTCACTAGTGTTGTAACACTAATAGACCCAGTACTTCTAGAAAATAACATATCAAAAAGACACATAAGAACGGTGGACAAGAACCATAAAAGACGGAGACAATCCAGGTAAGGTAAAGACAGGAAATACCACGGGTAGAAACGTACTTTATAAGGGAACCATAGGGATTAAAAGACCTTCTATAGAGATCAGAAAGGGTAAGGTAATAAAAGGAGATAAATAAACACAACTAGTAACTCCTTCCGAAAGAATAGAGAGAAACCATAAGAAACTTTGAGACGTAAGTTTACCTATATAGAAAGGAAAAGAGGAAACGGAAAACGAAGAGAAGAAAAGAGTCGATAAACATTCCGGAGGATTCTGTTGGTAAAACGGAAAAAAGTAAGAAAAAGAACCCCTACCAGAACTATAGACGGAGGACATGTCACAGTACTTGGAGGTAGGTATCAAGAAGTCCGAGAGACAGATAGTCTAGATTAGGGACCTTAGATACACAGTGAAGATGACATATCAACGTTCCCTAAACTAAGTCCAGTATGAACTCACCAAATCACGAAAAGGTATGAAAGAAGTTAAATTCAGACTTAAAACGTTATTCCTCAAGTACTAGATTCGGTGTCAGTCGAGGGTCGTATCTCGAAGAGGTAGAGACAGGTTAAACCCAGTTTAGGGTAAGCATTGGAGGAGTCAGAGGTATCACCCTTTGTCACCTTACCCTGTGACTCTAGGTGAATACCTCCTGGTAGGTCTTCTACCTATGTCTGTTCCTAAAAAAATTGTCACGGGAGTTCCAAAACGAGTGTATAGTCTATTTAATTATTTACGGTCTCAAAACTCATGGCTGATTTAACAAGACGGATCAATTCTTTTACCGGTTTCTCTAGATTAATAAGAAACTTTGAAGAAAGTACTAAAGAACCAAACCATAAAGTAAAGAGGTACAGAATAAAATTTAAGAACATTCTAAGAGACATATTTGGTATCCACGGTAACCACCATTTTTTTTTTTTTTTTTTGGACGGACGGCGACGTCCTCTGCATTCTCTGTACCCAAGTCAGGAACCCAGTCCTTTTAGGCAACCTCTTCCCTTACCGTTGCGTGAGGTCATAAGATCGGACCTCTTAGGGTACCTGTCTCCTCGGACCACCCGATGTCAGGTACCCCAGCGTTTCTCACCCTGTTCTGACTTCACTGAATGGTGCGTACGTGTATATGTAGTATCTTATAATCTAATGCTCATAAAAGTGTTACTCCACTTCTCGACTGAGTAACCCTTTCTGGAACTACGACCCGTTCTAACTCCCTCTTCTTCCCTCACTATCTCCTACTCTATCAACCCACCGTAGTGACTGGATTACTTGTACTCAAACTTGTTTGATGCCCTCTATCACTTCCTGTCCCTGTCCCTTCGGACCACACAACGTCAGGTACCCCAGTGTTTCTCAGTCTGTACTGACCGACTTGTTGTTGTGTGTTGTTGTGTTATTAATAGCGTTTGTAAGTCACTACTCAAAGTTTGATTTTGATATCACTCGTCTAACAACCAGACTGATCCTTTACTGACAAAGATTAAGATACACAGAGAGACACTTTCCTGTGTAGGATGTCCCTCCCTCGTTTTTATATTATAAGTGGGATGGAGCTCAACGTTCGAAAATAAACCAACCAACCAAAAGGGAGATTCAAACCTCCTTCTAATAAATAGGTGCGAATATAAAGAATGACGTCGACGTTTCTTATGGAGTGTGTCATCCAGGAATCCCTTGTAAAAGTTTTTCTTTATCTCATAGATCCTGTATTAATTTAGATTTTCACTTAACAGTAATACTTTAGGGTAAAGTTTCCTTTGAGTTTCATGCCCTTTTAGAAACACTTAGTTCGTCCTATGTGGGTTTTACGATGTTATACCTTTGTATGCGACCAAAAGTGTAAGACACAGAGTATTTACGTAAACTTCCAGGTTTCGTTTAAACAGAATGACGTATAACTCTGTATTATCGTATAACGATATGTGAAATTTCGAGAATAGTAATAAATGTAAAGTTTCCCTTGCTAAAACGAAGTAGCAAGTATAGTACTAATAGTCATCTTAGTAATTATACTTTTTAATTTAGGAGGTAGTTTAAAAAACCGGAGTTCTCGAAATGTTTTAAGATTAAAGAAATTCGACTAAGATAAAACACGAGAAAGGGAATAGAATTTTTTTTGAGGTATGTTGGTCTCCCCTACTAAATACTTTGTGTTACTATGTTACAAATGATTTATATGAAGTTTTGACTGACCCTTCTAAGTCGTGTTCACCACTTGTAAATTATACTTCAAGAAACCCTGGAATCGACAAAAAAAGAAAAGATACGTAAAATGATCTGACCCAAAAAATTATTTCAGTACGTACCTAATAAGGATGAATTTCATGATCCACTAAGAGTGTGGGAGGAAATGAAGGACGGACAGTTCAAGTTTATATTACTTTTGTTTCCAATTCTTTTAAGTCGAAGTACAGAACCTATGGAAACGTAATAAAGTGACCCTTATTAAAAAGACCTTTCAACTTCCTAGTGTGGAATACAGAGGTACAATAGACTGGTACATCGGAAAAGCGAACAATGGTCAAGTACAAAAGACATCAAGGTTTTATTAACTAAAAAATTTGTAATGAGTATAATATTTATTTACGTTAGAGTAATAATTTTTCTAAGTATATTATAAAGTGATAGATTTCGTAAAGTTCTATCACTTTATAAAATTTATTAAAGAATGTAATACTATATAGGGGATTGAAATAAAGATTTTGTTTAGTTCTTTGAGGGAGGGGTAAAGTACAATTTTAATTGACTCTGAAAATAAAGAAAAATAAGAAAAATGAAATCCGTAGTTTTTAATCAATCTTCATTTGTCTTCACAATAATAAAATCAATCAAAAGAACACAAACAATTTAGTGTAAAGAGATAGAACATAAAAAAAAGATGGTAATGACTTTATGTAGGAGTTTGGTATAAAAAGTCTCTGACTCCCCCCATTTTGACTTGGTAACGAACAGATTTAAAAGAGAAAAAAACAGAAAGGTGTCCTTATATTACACAAGTTCATATAGTTAAGACCAAGTTTTGTAATAAGTCGTATTTAAACTGTTATTGTAAAGTTACACAATAACTTTAGTTATAACGATAGTTTTTAAGACTAAATTATATTACGAAAGGGAGAAAGCCTTTTTAGACCTAAATTTAAAACTAATGAACACACAAAAAGGATACACTTAAGTAAATCCTAAAAAGACAAATAGGAGTCCAAAGACTTTAAAGTACTGTCACATAGAGTGGGACAGAAAGATGTCAGTAGGATATACTGAAAACCACTCAGAGAGTCAAACTTCTGAAGATAAAAAGAAGTTTAGACTCTCGAATGAAAGGGATAAAATAACGACATAAAGAAAGAGAAAATTTAAGAGATAAAATAAGATTTTGAGGATAATATGACTACAATTTTTAAGTCCTAGATATGATAATAGATTCAACGAGTAGAAAATAAAGATATGATAAAACTTCTCATAAGACTCTATTCAGGGTCAAAAATAATACATGTTTAAAATCAAGAGATGTCTCTTATATCAGTTTCTCCCAAGTTCAAGTTTGTAGACAAAAGGGACTGATTCCTTGTCGGTAAGTAAGTGACTCATATGTGATATAGAAATAGAGATCCCAAATTCTATCAAAGGAATTGGGTCACCCTTTATTTCTGTCTTTGATTTGTTCCGGAGGAGGGAGATCTTTGAAATACCCGATATCTTTATTTTACTACGTACACACGGACTACATATCTTCATCTTCTTTTACTTTGTTCTAGACTAATCTCTACGGTCTAAACCCTAAGTAAAGTTAGGGTTTCTTTCCGTTACGGTTTCTTACAATTTTGATGTCATGTTAACATGAGTAGAGTATACAATCGTCTCATTACGAGTTTTAGGAGGTTCGTTCCGAAGTTATCATGTACTTGGTTCTTACAGGTCTACAAGTTCAATCTAAATCTTTTCCGTCTCTTTGGTCTGTAGTTTATCGGTTGTAGGTAACCTAGTATCTTTTTCGTTCTATTAAGGTCTTTTGTAGATGAAGACGAAATGACTGATACGGTTTCGGAAACTGACACACCTAGTGTTTTCTGAGACCTTTTAAGAAGTTCTCTACCCTTATGGTCTGGTGGAATGGACGGAGGACTCTTCAGACATACGTCCTGTTCTTTGTCGTCATCTTGGTCCGTATTTTGTTGTCTAACCAAGGTTTAACCATTTCCTCACGCAGTTCCGACATATAACTATGAGACAAATAAATTGAATATACGTCTCATGTAGTATACTTTACGACCCGACCTAGTTCGTGTTCGACCTTAGCATTAGCGGTCATCTTTATAGATGTCGGAGTCTATGTGTCTACTGTGGTGGGAATACCTTCTTTCACTTCTCCTTGACTTCTCGAAGTACTACTTTCACTTTCTCCTCTCACTATTTCGACCAAATTTTGAGTTGTCATTTGTTAGTTTTTTTATTCTCGTACCGTAGACCAGGGTAGGGAAATACCGTTTATCTACCCCTTTGTTACCTTTCTCACTGTCTGAAATAAGAGAACCCGAGGTTTTAATGACGTCTAACACTGACGTCGACACTTTAATTTTCTGTGAACGAGGAACCTTCTTTTTGATTCTGTTTATCGTATAATTTTTCGTCTCTGTAACTAAACGGTTATTTCTAGACAGACCAGTTCCGATACCAAAAAGGTCACCAGTACATACCTACACTCTCAACCTAGTATTTCTTCCGACTCTTGACTTCTGAACTACAAAAACTTGACACCACAACCTCTTCCGAGAACTCTCAGGGAACCTGACGTTCCTCTAGTTTGGTAAGTTAGGATTTCCTTCAGTCCGGACTTAAAAGTTACCTTACTAACTATGACTTCGACTTCGAGGTCATGAAACCAGTGGACTACGTTTCTTGACTGAGTAACCTTTTCTGGGACTAAGACTCTTTTTAACTTCCGTTCTCCTCTTCCCCTGTTGTCTCCTATTCTGACACCTACCGTAGTGGTTGAACTACCTGCACTGAAACTCTTTCGAGGTCCTCAACCAATTCCTGTCCCTTCGAATCGCACGACGTCAAATATCCCAGCGTCTCAGTCTGTGCTGACTCGTTGACTTGACTTGACTTTCTATGGTCTTCTTTGGTCTACTAGTTCTGGAACTTACGTTACTTGTCCTTAAATTACAATAGTCTTTATATCTTCCTTCGTGTGTGACTCAAATTTTTCACGATCACATTCGATCAAGTAATAAAAATTCTAATGAGACTGACGGAACACTTTTTGTCTAACCTCCCTTTGTTCTCATCCTCCTCTTCAGATGACGTCCTCCAGTAGTGTACCTACTCGACTCGAAATACCCAACCGTCACGTCTGCCTCTCTTTACCTGTTTACACTCTATTTAAATCCTCCGTACGTACAGTACTCAACGATTAGTCGACTTATGCCTTGTATTCTCTCTTACTCCTTAGTTTCTGTCAAGACCTCTAAAACTGAATGTATTATTCGAGGTTCATCTATACTCCCACTACCATAATAAAAACTTCAGTAAAATTTTAATGAATTTTTAATTGGGTAAACTTACCCAAAACTTTTTATTTATTTACCTACTTTTTATTTTCTTTCCCACGTCCCTCTGTTATTATCTGCTCTACCATCTACGTCACCGTTTTTTTTATAAGTCTTTTTTACTACTTAAATTTTTACTTGTACTGTCCTCCTCGACCTACTTACATACCTAGTAAGTAAATAATTAAAAATTTACATCTTGGGTACGGGATTTAGAGTGAAAGGTTATTCCGGAATGTTAAATTCTAAAAGACGTGATTTTTAACAATTAGACTTGAATACAATTATGTATAAGAGTTTACTCACACTAAGGGTAAATACTCACAACGGTTAAGTATCAATAAGAACCTCATTAAAAATAAGATCACGAAATAAAAAATAATACACAACACTTCGGTCGAATATTTGATGTCTCTTTATTACCCCCTTATACTCCACTAAAACCGACAACCAGGAAGATGGTAGACGATCAAAGGACCTAAATTAAATACTTTAGTTTCTCACCTGAACAAAGTCTCTGTGTACACTCGTGTGTTCTCGGGTACTTCATGGGCACCTTAGAAACGAGTGCAGAATCTACATGGATACAACACGAGAAGGGTATAGTAAAAACGACATGGAATGAAGAAGGTAGAAAAAGTCTAGGACTTTTATTAATGGACAAAAAGATTTCTATTCAGTGAATCTGAGGAGTTTTAAGATACCGAATTTTTTAAAGGGTAAGAACAGTTTCATGAAAAGTATATGACATATAATATATACTTACTTTCGCTTTCACAATTAGTGAGTCAGTACAGGTTGAGAAACTCTGGGGTACCTGACATCGGGTGGTCTGAGGAGACAGGTACCTTAAGAGACCTGTTCTTATGACCTCACCCAACGGTAAAGGAGGAGGTCCCATAGAAAAACTGGGTCCCTAGTTTGGACCTAGAGGTCGTAATGTCCGTCTAAGAAATGATGACTCGATGGTCCCTTCGAGAGAAAGAAAGAGAGAGAGAGAAATATATATATATTTATGTATGTGTATACATGAATTGTATGTATGTATGAGAGAAGTTGAATTGTGTCTCATAAACAACTTAAGTAGTAACATACCAACTCATACAAAATAATTTTTTATTTTACATAGATTCTGTTATTTAAAGAGATAGTGACTGATGATTATTACCTCATCTTTGGAGACTAAGTGTTACTATATGTTAGTGTCAACAGATCCATTGTAGTCCTGTAAAGAGGTCTGTCCATGTGTAAAAAGGAATATGTAGAGGTTCCTTCTATTTTCATGTATTATTCCTTGGTAGATCTAATCTTTAACATATTTCTTAACTTCATGAAAAGGCATACAGAATTTTACGTTTGTAGTGACAGACAAAAATTCGTAATTTTTAGGGACATGACAATTCATACATTCCTTACTATAATTACGATTTTAAAATAAGTCAAGTTTAAGATTGAACGTCGTCCTTGGGAAAGTCAGGAAAAGTATATTAAACGGGTGGGACTTTAAAATTCTTAAAGAGTCTCAATTTAAACCAGTCTATGATCTGTGATGTTGAAGACTATGACAGGTGACCTTCAACCTTTATATGAAGTGTAAGAACGGAACTTAAATAGATTTATCGGTTGGTTACGAGTCAACAATGAACATCCTTGTAAACTACGTGAATATTGTTTATTTACTGGAGAATATAAAGTTTTTTATAAACCATTTACATTAAGTCTTCTCATTGTAGGACTTTATAAAAACTATAGAAATCCTAAGTATGAGTGACGAAATCCCTTTTCCTGTAAGAAGTTTCGATGTCTCATTATAACGTATATACAAAAACGGTCAATTAGAGGAAGGGTAGTTTGTGATACCCGAAAACTGTTTACGAAAGGACTAAGTAAGAAGTTAGTATTCCAGATATTATCAGGGGTAGACGGTGAAACGATAAAAGTATTGTCAAACCTAGATTGTTTCTTACACCTGTAAACGAAACAGGTGTGTGAATTATACACACAGAATAAAAGATTATTTCGGATATACAAGATAACTATCACTTGTTTAAACCACTGTTTTTATATATGTACTGTCGAACTTAACAATTTGTGTTTACGTGAGAGAATTTTATTGGTCCTTTTATCGTTACGGAAGACACCTGTTGTCGACCACCCCACCTTTATAATCTTTCTCATATCACAAACATCGGTCAGCCTTGATTGTCCCAGACTTATTCTATGGATTTGCAGTGAAAGGAATACTTGACCGATTTCACTTTCGAATGAAGTCAAGTGTCGTCACAGTCCTTTTCTCTTATCGGTTTGATCTTCAAGGGTTAATGACGGTCAGTTACCTCGGTGTTTTATGGGCACTGGACTTCATTCCCAGAGTTTGAGGTCATGTTCTAAATTCTGTTTCCTCATAATCCCGGACCCTCCTTATCTGTTCAAGTTCTAAGAAAATTTTATAAATTTGAGTAATCAAAATAAAGGATTTCATCAGATTATTTTATCCAGACGACTATTAAAACTCTCCGGTTCGGGTCTGGAGTCCCTCTCACGGACACGAAGAGTTCACGAGTCTTCGTCCTGAGAACGTATAACGAGAACCATAAAGCAAGTTCGGTCATAGTATGAAGTTTCACTGGTGAAAACGGAAAAAGTATAGGTCTAGTTTCTAAAATTAAGTTCATTTTGTTACCGTTATTCCGACGTTAAGAGAGTCGAACAGAGAAGGACATTAATTATTGTTGCATAAAAGGAATTTTGACTGAAGTGGATAAGATAAAGTGGACGGTCACCAGCTAAAGAGATTGGTACAAGACCTAGACTGGAGTGAAAGAAGGGGTACCGAGTGGGTAGATATCAGAGGAGAGTGAATATACAAGTAATAGAAGATAATATCTTTGAGTAGACATTTGTATAGTCGAATAAATTTATGTTAACATTTAGTTGTAGTCTACCAAGTATTTTCCCTTTTTAGGTAGTCGATCTGAAGTGGTTTTTACGAAACGAGAAGTTTTCTTGGATAGTTTTCCTGTTTCTCAATTACTACTCCTGTTTTATGAATATTTGGTGTACAGACCGTTTCCTGATAATAGGTCTTATATGTTTCATAAAAGTTTTGAGTTGTCATTTTATTTGTTAGGTTAATCCTTTACCTGTACCGATATTTGGCATTTCACTGTATTTATTTTCGGACCATATTAATGATACTTACGTCTACTAGAATGTTGTAATGTCGTTACGTTCATCTACTATTTACTCCTGTTAAACTAAAGTACTATTAAACAACCGATCTCACCTCTTTTAGTTTTGAGATCTTTGTTGAATCGAACTAAATTTTTTAATTTTGTCTCTTTCTTATCTTTAACGTTTACTTATACCGAGTGATGGAAGGTCCTTTCCATCACTTTAAATTTTAACTTTCCGTCTCTGAGGAACTTAATAGAGATATGATTTTACACAATGTATCTCCGAACTTTGTGATCCGATGTGAGGGGAAAAAGTTGTCATTTCATCCTGTGATTTGTGTTGTCTTACTACGGTTTTTACAAGACTTTACCTTCGTAAAACTGGGTTTCCATAAGGACCGAAGTGGGACTTTCGTGAGTTCGTACTAGACTTGGAGAAAGTGAAGGAAATAGTGTACTAAAGATTGAGGTACTCCACCTTATGGATACCCGGACGACCCGTAAGTTTCCAATCCACCCGTCGAGTCTTTATACCTTTACTGTTGTGAGATACCCAAATGGAAGTTGACTAATTATTACCTTCGACTATCTTTCTAAGTAAGAGAAAATAAGAAGTCGACTTGTCAAAGACTTTATGAAAGATTTCTCGGAGTATCCTTCAGGGTCTCCTCGGTAGGATCATATGGTGAGGTCACTGACTGAGTCAAAGTCGGAGACGTTCTGGAGGTAAGACACCCTAGTGACCAGTATTATTTAACGAAATATATTCTGGGGAAGGAAGGCAAGAAAGATCTCCCTTGAGGCCGACTTTGTAAACTATGGTCTTTTCACAGTTTATTCCATCTTTTGTTTGTGCCTTACTGTAAGACCTGGTCTAGTAAGTGTTCACTCCCTAACGATTCTTGGGGTGACAACTACGTTTCGTCCATTAGACACTGTAGGACGTCTAAGTCCTAATAATTCTCCGTCCAGCCCTACTCCATACCCACTGTCACTTCGTGACCGGATGAATCGACGACATTGAGAACCCATAATGTCCCAGTTACTATTCATATTCCTGAAACGAATCACGAAATTGTCGGAATTCTTTCATTTTTGACTGTTGAGTTTCGTAAGACACTTTACCTCCTCCGGAGTTCTAAATGTGCATTTCCATCATGTTATCTTCTAGTTTACTCTATCCTATACTCTGACGTATATGTCCTGCTATCACCCTGGAACTATAAACTGATCTATATTGACTATCGAAATGTGGGGTTGGGGGTCCGAAAGGGTATGGTAGACCTGATCATTTTCGTCCAGGAAGACGTACAAATATTCGTTCGTCGGAGGATTACGGATCTCTGTGATACTTCTGGAGTGGACTCCTTCCCCGGTACGTTTTTACTTCGGACCAGAGAAGTTGTACGAAGGATGAAAGGGAGAGTCTAACGTCCGGTTTTTGATGTCGAGTTTAGTTCGTGACTTACGGAGAAGACGAGACTCTCTTTTATTGTAAGTAGGTGTTTCTTGACATTACAAACCCAACAACCATGACCGTCTTTGGTCGTCTCACCCAGAACTTCCACAACCTGACCCCTTCATACCTTACATTCAGACCTATCCCCTCTTAAATAATTGTATCTTCGGGATAAGACCTGTGTCCTACAACACAAAACCGTTCCTTGATAACAATTAGTTGGTAACGACACATCGTTTAACGGTAGTTGGCTTGTCTAATTACCATGTGAGAATTTTAGGAGAAAAGACATCAAATCCTCAGACCCGAAGTGAAACGGAGACTCAGAGTGTTCCAATGTAAGTTCCATAATTGAACCCGACGTTAAATTAGACTGCAAAACTCACTTATTCCTAGGAGAGGGTTCGTATAAGGTAACAACCATCTTAAGTGAGGGATACCAGATGACCTGACTCCTGGAGGGAAGAGTCAACCTATAATCGGTCGTACAGACAGTGGAGTCAAATAAACTGTATAACGGAGAGTTATCCCGTCGAGTGTCATATCAACGAGTGAAATTCAGTTGTTCCCTCTCCCTCACATAGGATCCTCTTACACGATATTACAATTGATTGTACTATTGTCTTTACCATAAGATAGTGGAATCCGTATTAGATGACCCATCTTTGTTTAGTCAAAGACGGGTTGAGTTCACCTTCCCTGATGTGTTCTCGTTCCCTGGTCCTTCGTTCTCATAAATCCCCCATAGGATCTTAGAAAGACGGTGTAATTTGTGATGACCCTCCTGGGTCCTTCAAAGGAGTTACCGGAGTCCATTTTTTCCTCTTCTATGACCTTGAACCTTTTCTTAACTATACTTCAAGTCTTCTGAGTTCATCTACCCCTATAATTTTACTTAAATTCTATAAGCTAACCTCTGAGATGGTGGACTAACACGGTGTCTCTTTGAGAAGGAAGTGATTTCTTCATTCTTTATTCGAGAACATCTCCCCACCGACAAAGAGAGATGTGTGTGAACGAGTTTCCTCTACGACGATACCTAAACCCGATCGACCATATCCCTTATTAGTCCAGGATAGTACCGTTTCCGGTCTATCGTCGTAAGTTGTCTTTCTTCGTTTTACCTTCCGTAACGATACTTCCGTCGGTCCGGGAGTTAATATGAAATATAAGGTCTTTGTCCGTGTATTCAAATACTCTTTTAAAATCAGGTTAACATAGAAACAAATACAGACTGAGTCCTACATGTGTATGTAGTTTCACTTGATTCCGTTATTCTCAGTTGGTGTAAAACCTTTATCAACACTATATCCACCGAGTCTCCAATTTCGCAGACGGAGGTTACTCCCTCTGGACCCAAGCTAGGGAGCCAGCCCTTCTAGGGAACCTCTTTCTTTACCGTTAGGTGAGGTCATACGGACGGACCTCTTAGGGTACCTGGCTCTTCGGATCATCCAATGTCAGCTACCCCAGCGTCTCAACCTGTGCTGGTTCGTTGAAGTGGAAGTGGAAGTGCACTCAAACATTCCTAAGACTGTAACCTTTACGACCGATTTGAACAATTTGGAGTCCAAAAAACCCCAGACATCTTATGAATCTACAAAGAGAACACGGTGCGTAATAAGGTCTTCGACCACTATGCTCCGTCACGGTGTTTAAATGACGTAGGGACTATACGACCGTATGGTTTCCTCCTCCGTCTTTGGTTTTTCTTACACCTTCTTATGTATTACTGGAATGCCTGTTACAGGACTCCTTTTTTTTCGTACCACTGCCCATTTCTCAAAACTCCTGATGACATCCACCTTACCGTTTCTTTAGTCTAGACTTGTTGTCCTCCTTCCGAATACTGAAGAACCCTTGTCATTTTTCCGGGATGGATCTCTTGTACTGACCTTATAGACTCCGTAGTATTCCTCCAGTCTCACCAACGATGAGTCCTTTTGTCACTATTTTCCCAATCCTTCATCCCAGTGTCCTCTACGATCTTAAGTATAGTAAGTCTTTTGACAAAACTACTAATTTAGTCTATTATAAATATTATGAAAACCGTATGTCGTCGTAGGTGGAGTTTCCCAGTAGAACTCAACAATAAAGTAGACTATTGTTCGTATAGTACCCTTAAAATTTCTTGGTTCAAATCCAAAGTATTTATTTAGTTTAAGACATCGACCCCACAGTTCTGAATCTCTTTGATGTTGAGAGCCTATATTAGTTAACTTATTGCACAGTCCAAATAGTAAGATCCATTTCGACCATTTCTCTGATTACTTTCCAAAATATTACTTATAAGAGAAGTTGTCTCATTCTATATATATATATATCATTATATATATATATATAAATGATATTTGGGACAACAAGGGTTGGTCTTCCCAGAATCGTTGGTTCCTCCGATTTCAGTCATCTTACTGGACTTATTCGTCGCTGACCTTTACTTCAATGACCTCAATAATTCGGGTGAATCGTAAGTCGTTCGAAACACAGTCTCTTCTTGTCAGTACAGTGTCTAGTTTGTTTGTTATCTAGTTTGTTGAGTCCTTGTAAGCCAGACCACCCGACTCACCAGGATATTACAGTTGAAGGAATAGAGACATTGGACACTATTCAGTGAGATATATCGACTTCTCTGAAAGGTCTATACTCATTTGGAATCCTAGAACTTTACCGATCTACCAGGACTTAATATCGTCACCCGGTTTTATAATATAAGTGTTCCGTAACACTCTCCCTTTCTCCTCCCGATCTCAGTCTCCCTTTTTACCCTTATACGACGTGACGACCGAAACTTTTACTTTTTATTTCGGTACTCAGTTCCTTACGTCCGTCGGACCTGTTCTACCTTTTGTGTTCCTTTCCCTAATATGGACCACTGGGAGGTCCTCCCTACGTCGTGTCCGCTACGACCTTACGAATCGGGTCAATTTTACTATAATCTGAAGACTGGGAGGTGTGACATTCTATTATTTCCACATACCAAAATGCGGTGATTTACACACCATTAAAACATATCATCGGTGTCCTTCGATTATAGAGTACCTTATCTTCCGTTGTCAATCCTATTTTTTTTTATGGGTTTCTCTATTATATTTCTTTTTCGAGTTTAGTCCTTAAAGATTTTCTTAGATGTTTCTGAAATCTTACCCGTTCTACAATAGTTTAGAGGGATCTATTGAACTTCAGTTCTTACTGTTGGGAACAGGTTAAAGTAAAGATTCATAGTGACACAACTTTCCGTATCCACAGATAAATCTGATACCTTATGTCATCGACTAACGTAACGAACTAATGACAAATAAAATTACGAAGTGATTGTCTCTTATACCTCTTCCGTTACCGTGGGGTGAGGTCATGAGAATGGACCTTTTAGGGTACCTACCTCCTCGGACTATCCGACGTCAGGTACCCCAGCGACTCCCAGCCTGTGCTGACTCGCTGAAGTGAAAGTGAAAAGTGTAAGTACGTAACCTTTTCCTTTACCGTTGGGTGAGGTTACAAGAACGGACCTCTTAGGGTCCCTACCGTCTCGGACCACCCGACGGTAGACACCCCAGTGTGTCTCAACCTGTGCTGACTTCACTGAATCGTCGTCGTCGTTGTCTCTTGTTGTACCGAAGACTTTCAGGGTTCGGACGTATACTTAAGACCGAGGTAGTGAATGATCTAGACACTGACTTTCTTCAGTGGATTTGAAACACGGAGTAGAGAATAGATACTTGTACAGTTCAATCATTACAGACTGAATTGTAACGATACTCGTAATTGTCTCTCTCATTCATTTTCGTAGATCTTACCACAGACTATATGTCGTTCATGTACGTTTTAAAAAGTAAACTAAGAAGTCAAGAGTGTAGTGGTCTCACTCTTATTGTGAATCATATGATTGTCAAAGTTCTGTTTCTCTTTTAACATAGTACACAGTGTAAGATCGATCATAAAGTGTTACCATAAGGAGAAAAGTATTAATAAAATATAATTGAACAGAAAGTACTTTGAGTGTTTACGGTACAATGAATCTAACAACAGTTTTGACTTTTTTTTTTATACGAATTCTTTCATGTAGGTCCGTAATTCAATACCCACTGTTTTTAAGACAAGGTTTTTATATAAGGGATCTCCTTTATAAAAGAATTAAGTAAAATATACTTAAATAACTCAACTTAAAACCCTCTTTATAAAGACTTGTCAAAGAAGATACGACAGTATGTCTTCTAGTTGTGTCTCTCCTCTAGTTCTACCCCCTGATCCTCCTGTAACTCGACTGGAAGGGAGTGCTTGTATAGTTTTTATATAGATATAGACCTCGTTGAGAACGACTTTTGTTTGACCGTAGACCGTCTTTCTGACAATATGTTGGTTCCGACATTCTTACTATGTGTTCCTTAGTCTGTCCTTCTCTTCCCTTCTCAAGTCCATCCCCATCCGTGAGGATACTCCCGTGTGTCTTCTCTCCTAAGTATCTCACTCACGGGAGGTACCCGTCACTCTGGAACTTTGGTGTCTCGTCTCGATATCCCAGACGATGACCCACTCAGGGGTAACTGACGAGACTTCTGGTCACCCTGACTGTTCTTATTACACTCTTTGACCTTGACATGAGTACTTCTCGTACGTGTACAACTTGTTCCGTCTCGTTTTCGACTCCGTCGGATCCTGAGAACGATCAAAGGACACTGAAGGGGTCGTAGACAGGATCAGGTGTTACTCCCAGTCGAGACCGAAGAGGACGAGACACCGTCTCTTGGGGGTGATTACCCTTCCGGTCGTAACTGTACCTTACACTCGTTGATACCCCTGTCTCGTCCAAACTAGGTCGTGACGTGACTTGTCGAGTTCTCGTAGGTAATCTGAGTGAACACCTCCGTCTCCTAACCCTCGTCAGACCTCACGGTACGGTTCTGACGGTTTTGTGTATGGGTCGGGTATGACCCACGGTGAGATCGTGGAAAACAAAATCGTAGCGAGAGGAGACGCCACTTCCACGGTCTTTGAGTCTCGAAAAGAAGGTCTCAGGTCCCTGGTTGGGGACGGGGATTAGGTCACCATAACCGGTGACTCGGATCCTGTCGGGATTGAGTGGAGACCGACAGAGATTGGAACTTTCAGTTTCACTTTCAAACCACCACAGGTTGAGAAACGTTGGGGTACCGGTTATGTCAGATACAGTAAGAGGTCCGGTTTTATGACCTCACCCATCGGTAAGGAAAGAGGTCCCCTAGAAAGGTTTGGTCCCTTACTTGGTTCCAGAGGGTACAACGTCCGTCTAAGAAATGGTCGACTCGGTGTTCCCTTGAGAGATTGGAATGGAGAGTCCTTTTTCTTTTCCTACAAGTATGAGAAGTGGAGATTAATTGCATCGTAACCATCAGGATGGATGTCGTTAGTCTGTTTTGGTTTTTTTTTTTTTTTTTTTCCTTATTTTATGTTGGTTTGATATTCCTTTATTTATTTTGGTAGTGATAAATTTCTACTGGACTATNCTACAAGTATGAGAAGTGGAGATTAATTGCATCCTAACCATCAGGATGGATGTCGTTAGTCTGTTTTGGTTTTTTTTTTTTTTTTTTCCCTTATTTTATGTTGGTTTGATATTCCTTTATTTATTTTGGTAGTGATAAATTTCTACTGGACTATGAAATACATGTTTTGGGAATCCAAAGGTGGTTTTAAAAAAAAAATTTACTACTTTTGATTATTTACTGAAGTCATTTCAAAGTTCTGGTCTCTAGTTTACTAGTTTAACAGTTGTATGTAACCTAGTATCTTTTTCGTTGTCTTAAGGTCTTTTTGTAGATGAAGACGAAATAACTGATACGGTTTCGGAAACTGACACACCTAGTGTTGTTTGACACCTTATAATAAGTTGTCTACCCTTTTGGTCTGGTGGAATAGACGGAGTACTCTTTAGACATACGGCTAGTTCTTCATTGTCAATTTCGGTGTGTACCTTGTTATCTGACCAAGGTTTAACCCTTACCTCATGTAGTTCCGACATATAACAGTGAGACGAATAAATTAAACATACTTCTCATGCAATACACTTTACGGTCCGACCTAATTAACGTTCGACCTTAGTTCTAACGACCCTCTTTATAGCTATTGGAGTCTATACGTTTATTGTGGTGGGAATAACATCTTTCACTTCTCTTTGACTTCTCGGAGAACTACTTTCATTTTCTCCTCTCACTTTTTCGACCAAATTTCGAGTTGTAAGTCCTTTGATTCATAGTACCATAGACCAGGGTAGTGAAGTACCGTATCTACCCCTTTGTCACCTTTGTCACTGTCTGAAATAAAAGAACCCGAGATTTTAGTGACGTCTACCTCTGAAGTCGGTACTTTGATTTTCTACAAACGAGGAACCTTCTTTTCAATACTGGTTGGATCTGTCGTGTAATTTTTCATCTCCGTAATGAAACGTTTGTTTCTAGAAAGAACAGTTCCGATGCCAAAAAGGTCACCAGTACATACCTACACTCTCAACCTGATATTCCTCTCTACTCGTGGCTTCTTAACTACGAAAACTTGACACGACAACCTCTTCTGAGAACTCTGAGGGAACCCGGTACCTGAGAACTCTCAGGTGTTGGTCAGGTAGGATTTCCTTTAGTCAGAACTTATAAGTAACCCTCCTGACTACCACTTCGACTTTGAGGTTATGAAACCTGTGGACTACACTTCTTGACTGAGTAACCTTTCCTGGGACTACGACCCTTTCTAACTTCCGTCTTGTTCCCCTACTGTCTCCTACTCTAACAACATACCGTAGTGGAAGACATACCTGTACTTAAACTCGTCCGAGACCCTCAACCACTACCAATTCCTTCTGACAAATCGACGTCAGGTACCGTTTTTCTACCTGGTCCGACTCACTGACTTGACTTGACTTGACTTTCAAAGTCGTATGTTCTAATAGTATGTATTTGGACGACGAATAGGTGTATTATTATCACTAGATATTCTTTATCTTTCCTTCTTTTGTTACTGTAAATTTTAACATGTTTTTAAAAAAATTTTTCTCGTTTTACGTATCCTTATTTAAATTGGTTTATCCACTTTCTGGATGTAAAACTTTAGAGATTAAATGACTACTTGTTTTAACTTCTACTGTGTTTCTGTATCTTTCTGTAGGGTACAAGTACCGAAGTTTCTTAATTATAACAATTTTACAGGTATGATGGTTTCTTTAGATGTCTAAATTACGTTAGGAATAGTTTGTCTTGATTTTGTTTACTAGGATTTCAAATATAATTTGGTGTTTTCTATGGTTGATCGGTTTCGTTAGAACTCTTTTTTCTTGTTTTGACCTTCAAAGTCCGAAGGACTGAAGTCTGATATGGTGTTTCTATGTTATTAGCTTTGTGTGATACCATGACCTTGTTTTTATCTGTATCTAGTTACCTTGTTTTATCGAGTCTTTATTTTAGTGTATACAAATTAGATATCATTTCCTCCGTCCTTATATGTTACCTCTTTTCTGTCAGAGAAGTTATTCACCAACGACCTGTCGATGTACATTTAATTATTTTAGTCTTATAAAGGAGTGTGGTATATGTTTTGATATCACCTAATTTCTGAACTCACATTCTGACCTTTGGTATTTTGAGAATTGTCTCTTTTATCGCCTTGTGAGAAACTATATATGACTTTGTGATAAAATCCCCTTAGACAAAGAAGTCCTTTTCCTTTGTTCTCGTTTTGTTTGTTGACCTTAGATTATTTTACACTTTCGAAAACGTGTCCTCTCCTTTGGTAGTTGTTTTACTTTTCTGTTGTATACCTTACCCTCTTTTACAAACGGTTACTATACTGTTTATTCCCCAATTATAGGTTTTATATATTTGTTGAGTACGTTTAGTTACGTAATTTTTTTTTTGGACTAATTTTGACTCTTCTAATGGATTTAACTGTAAAAAGTCTTGTTTTGTATATATACCGGTTGTTCGTGTACCTTTCTACGAGAAGAGGTTAGTAGTCTCTTTACATTTAGTTTTGGTGTTACTCTATAGTGGAGTATGACCCGTCTTGTCGGTAATAGTTTTTTCTTGTTTTTATCGTTTATAACCGTTCTTACATCTCTTTCCACTTGGGAACGTGTGACAATCTTCCTTTTCTTTAATCACGTCGGTGATACTTTCTTGTCAACTTATAAGGAGTTTTGATTTTGATCTTGATGTATTTTATACCGTAAAGGCGAGACACCATATGTCGACTTCTTTTGTTTTTGTGAGTAAGTTTTTCTACGTACGTGGGATTGCCAGTATCGTTGTGGTAAATGTTATCGGTAATATATTTTCGTTTGATTTACAGAAATTTGTTGACTTACCTATTTCTTCTACACTACGTATGTACGTATGTGTGTGTGGATGTGTGTGTGTGTGTGTGTGTGTGTGTTACCTTACAATGAGTCCGTGTGTTTCTTTTTTGAAGACGGTACATATTTTTGTACTTACCCGTATCTCCAATAATACGAATCACACCGATCTCTTTCTGTTTAGAGATATATTAGTAGATATATGCCTTAGATTTTTTATCTTTCTCTTCTTTTTTTCTTTTATTGTTTTGTCTTTTCTGATATTCTATATCTTTTGTTTAATCACCGATGGTCCCCACTCCATCTTCTTTCCTCTTCGTTTTATCCCCATCCCCTATTCTCTATGTTTGATGGTCCATATTTCATTCATTAGATGTTCAAATGTAACAAGTCATATCCTTAATATCGGTTATAAAGTGGTATTAAAATTCACCTTATACGCGTTATTTTTATAACTTATTGATAACAAATGGACTTTAATCATATATATAAGATTCAGTTGATGTACAGTTATAAAAAATTTTTTAGGACTTCCCATCTTTTCTCTTTCTTTTAGACCTCTCGGACCCACTTCCTTTGTTATTACATTCGAAACCCTCTAGGGTTACTGGTAGACGTGACAAGTGGTATTATTGGGACGAAGACTAAGTCCCGAATTTTTTCTCATCGGTAAATTAAGTATGACAATCTACATACTTATGTGTTTGACTTTGAAGGACCACGGTTGAGACTCAGTCTAATAGTCAATTAGGAGTATTGTTAAAACATAAGATCAAAAAAACCATGAGAAATAATTATAAAAATAAAGTGACTACTAATTTTGAGTGTGGATCTCCTAAAATGATTAAACGAGCTCTCTCGTGTAATACTGTAACCCTAAGTCTTGGTTCAGATATGTTGAGGTAGTAGACTTTCGAAATGTATTGGTGTAATTTTTACGTTTGGAAATTTATTTTACCGTCAGTCATAAGGACCCCGTGTATATGTACCACTCGGGTGTGTTCCACTCCTCTCGTCCTCCGACTCACTGAATGGTGAAAACTTCGACAGACTTACCAGTGATAAGGTAGTTGTGTTGACTTGCGAAACGGAAACTTATTGTTTACCACAGAGGTTATATTCAACATTAAATCAATCATATATGATGGGTTTCCCTGAAGGGTTCACCGTGTCACCTTTTCTTAGGCGGACGGTTACGTTCTCTACGTCTCCTATGGCTAAACTAGGGACCCAGCCCTTCTAGGAAATCTCAATCCTTCGTCGTTGGGTGAGGTCATAAGAACGGACTCTTTAGGGTATCTGTCTCCTCGGACCACCCGATGTCAGGTACCCCAGCGGTTCTCAGACTACGTTGACTCACGTGTCCGTGGGTGTGTGACGGATTTTGACACTCATATGAAACATAGTACAACGGTGAATCGTCGTCTCCGTCTAAGTACGGCTAGTCCCGGACATTCAAGTCAGGAAACCCTGTCCAGTCAAGTCCACTCCATCTAAGTCAGTCTCTCTTTTTAGACAAAGAATTGACGTTTGACAACAAGTATTACTTCAGGTCCGTCTGGTCGAGTCTAGGTAGTAGGGGACGTCGGACATGTCGAGACAATGGACGGACCGACTACCGCCTAGTTATCGGAGTAGTATATGTTCCCGACGAGTTTGTACCCGAATAATAAACGACCGTGCGACTAGCGACGACGGATACGAGTGACGTCACTAAGGAGGATACGTTTTAAATATCGAAGGTAAGGATACATTATAAAAAGTTACTGTGGGGAATAAATCGACTGTAGACGCGTAGAAAAAGATAAGAAAAGAAGTACAGTTGAGATGGGGTTCACACCATCTTTTCAAAATCGAGACTACCTCTTCTACGTAGAATTAAGATGTATATTACTTCTAAAAATCGTATGTTTCACATCTATAGAAGTCCTTGACGGAACTATTGTCTCTACATCAAAGCTAATACAATCTATTGGTTGTCACTCAGTAAAAGTGTCTCAAGTATTTGGGCTCGAAGGTCTAATCTCAATAGATCTAAATCAAGAGAAGTCAGTACTAATACAAAAATGTAGTGTTAAATTTTGTCTTTTAATTTTATTCACAGTTGAAGACTTTCTACTAGGCATATGAGTATTTATATACGGTCCATGGTCTTATAGTCCTTCGAACAGGTTCAGGTCCCTAATACAGTGTACGTAGATACATAGGGGTAAACGGTTAACATACTCCACAAAAACGTGTAAAATTTGTGGACGAACTCAGACACTAACATAATTCTTCACGTATAACACTGTAAACTCTTCTTAATGGTATTTTGAGGACTTTCAATTCTAGAAGAATAGGTTCTGTGTGATCTTTTGGGTGTAACTTATGTAAAAATGTATAAACGATCGTACATAAGAGTGAATTATAAGTCAAGAAGGATAATCATTTAGAATTTGTCTTTAAAAACAGACCACTAGTCTTGACGAATACATGGGTACTTTTAAACCACACTTTTTTATGACCTACTACTCAATACTAATACCATTTATTATTACTGTTATCGAGAAATAAAAAAAGTTATCAGACTGATCAAAACAAATTTATCACCAATTTTATACCATTTAGATAAGTTCTGTTTCATACTGAAAAGATTATAAGTCCAACTCCGTATAAATACAAGTTTATAAAATTCACCTGAAAATTCTATAATTAGTACTAGACGTTTCCTTCATGAATTTAATTTTTATAAGACTTGAAGAATGACTTAAATATTTTAATCGATAATCTTGATCTAAGTTTATATTCGTAATTGATTCCCTTTAAACAAAAGTATTATTTATATAGACTTAACTAGTAGTGAACTTAAAGTAGCTGTATAAGTATAATTTATTTTCTCTTTATTTATCTACGTTTCTCTATTTTTAAATACTAAAGATGTACGTCTCTTTCGCGGATACACTTAAAAAGGTCGAATGAATTTACATTGAGTCTTTTTCTCGTTTATTATTTTTTCTCGATTAGGTCTCAATATATAAATTCTAAGGAGATAAAAGAATGTTTTTTTTCTTTTGTTTGTAATGGTCAGTTCCTGTTTCAACACCGAAAGGTAAAAATAAAAGTAAACACTTTCGGTAACCACACAATAGATAGTCGAGAGAAATTTACTTTGGTCATAACCGACTATATCTAATCGACGTAGTTGATTTATTCTCTCTTAACTGTTTTTGATGACACTGTCGAAGTGACACCTTTTGTATTCCTGAGTAGGTATTACATAGATAACTAACTTGTTCATGACTTGGACCGACAAAGTGGTTATTGGATGTCGTCTAACATTTCATTACTTGAAGGGAAAAAAGTTCAGATGTAAAGTTAGTTCTGTCATCTGAAATGTGTTTTACCCGTCTAGGATGTGGTCTATTCAGTTTTTAGTAAGAAGGGGAAGAGGTCCGAAGGACATAAAAGATGGGAAAGAAAATAGATTCTTGGTGACACAACGATAGTATACCGGTCAACAAACAATTTACGTATGAATCAGCGAATCAGTACAGATTAAGAAACACTATCGTACCTGTCATCGGGTGGTCCAAGGAGACAGGTACCCTAAGAGGTCCGTTCTTATCACCTCAACGGTAAGGGAACAGGTCTAGAAGGACTGGGTTCCTATTTTGGACCCAGAGGGTACAACGTCTGTATAAGAAATGGTAGATCGGTGATCCCTTCGGGTTCAGACGATTTGTCCTGTATGGATTTATTAATCCTGAGTACCAAGAATAACTACTTACAATTGTAGAATCCAATCAAGAATTAGTCTAGAATACGTTCAACAAAATTGTCGAGGAATTTATGAGAAGATGAGATAAGAAAGGAGTCAACTTAAATAAGAGATGAGACATCTATCAAAAGAGTTACTGACACACTGAGTGGACAGATTTTTGATAACAGACAATGTGTGTGTCTATTCAAGAGAGAGAAGGTGAAATAAAGAATTAAATTAAAATAAATAACTTCGTATCAACTAAATGTTATAACGTGGTTAGAGACGACATGTCGATTCATTTAGTCAATATATGTATATCTGTTAGTAAAAATATAAGTAAAGGTACTACCAAATAGTAGTGTCCTATAACTTATATCGAGGAAGCATATCATGAACTAGAACGAACTTATGCAGTAGTCCAACAGACACAAGTATGAACGTCTTCCTAAAGGGTACAAATCTTCTAGGAGGGAGATTGTGTTAGACGAAAGGGTTAACAAGAGATAATAAATTGTAAGTGTTCCATAAATTTCAAAGGAGAAGACTAAAACTTTACTTAATCAACATAGGATGTATCTCAAAAGTATCTTAAAATACGTACTGAGAATTATTGTCGTTATAATGATTTTGACGATAAAAAAAAGATAGAAAAAAAGAGGATACGAAGGACTCCTTTATCTAACTCATACCTATACCAACACAGAGGATAGTGAATGGTATTGGTTATGTAAAATCCCTGATATATACGATAGGAACGTCTGTCTAAGAAATGGCTGACTCGGTGATCCCTTCAGGTGCGATGCATAGCCAATAAAAGTTTGGACCGAAACATTGTGTTAGGGAACACACTAAATTTGTATAAACCTTCCCGAAAGGACCACCGAGTCAGTACTGCTTAGACGACCGGTTACGTTCCCTAAGTCCGAACCAGGGACCCGACCCTACTAGGGTGTACGATACCCTGTTGATTTCAGTTGCACTGTATTGATGACCCGGTCACGAGATCTCGGGCACTCGGTGTGAGTTCTCATCGGACACGAACGACGTTGATCTTTTCAGACGTACGTCGTTGTTTCTGGACGGTGTTGGTATTTATTCATTTAGAAGAAATGTTTTACGTCTTAAATGTATATATATATACCTCTTGTCGGACCCGAAGTTCATTTTACAAAATTCGGTCTTTCTTTTTGTGGTTACGTCATATGATTGTGTATGTATACCTTAAATCTTTCTACCATTACTATTGGGACATCCACTCTGTCGTTTTCTCTGTGTCTACATATCTTGCCTGAAAACCTGAGACTCCCTCTCCCTCTCTCACCCTACTAAACCCTCTTACCGTGACTTTGTACATATGATAGTACATTCTTTACTTAGTGGTCAGATACAAGCTATGTCCTATGTCCTACGGACCCCGACCACGTGCCCCTACTAGGTCTCTCTACTATACCCCATCCTCCACCCTCCCTCGAAGTCCTAACCCTTGAGTCCATATGGACACCGCCTAAGTACAGTTACATACCGTTTTGGTTATGTCATAACATTTCATTTTATTTCATTTTTAATTTTATTTTTTTTTCGATTTCAATTTAAATTTAAATAAAATTTAACCTGGGTCCATTAACGTAAAGATGACGTGAATACTTTGGTTTATTACGGGAATAGTTCTAAAGACCCCTTTTGTCAAAATAGTTTAAGGGTGTGTACTGTCGTCAATTTTTATACTAAATTTTTTTATACTAAAACTAATATACCTTCGACTTCCTTAACGGAGTCAGGGGGTAACACCGACTCTTACGTGATAAAGAACTTGGAAGATGTCGATTGGATCGACATATCGACCATAAGATACTCGCAACACTCAAAACACACCCTGAAAAGCCTTTGGTGATTATGAATCTTGTCATAAATGACTTATGTGTGCACACTGTACCAGTGTTTGGGAGTGACTTATAGATTTACAAGTGTTATTGGTATAGTCGATAATAGAGATAAAATATCAACTTTTTGAACCACGAATCCATTCCATACATTAGGTAGGTCTCAGATTTTCAAACCTCACTCCGACTCGGCCCCAATCTTGTGTACGTCAAATTTAAGTGTCGAAGACAAAGATATGACAGAGAATACTTTTAAGTTCATACCTTGAGTAAGTCCTGTTCACTTCTCGACTTCTAGAGGTTTTGTTGTTTTCCTGATTTTATCTAGGCCCTACTAAAAATCTCTTAAATCTAACTGTGGGATTTTTGACCAAAATTCTTATCTGTTTCATATGGAAAGGGATCAATTATAGTACGTTGTAAACGTTCCTGGAACTGAAGGGACCACCGAGTCTACCATTCCGTAGACGGATGTTACGTCCTCTGGGCCCAAGTTCGGGACCCAACCCTTCTAGGGGACGTCTTCCGTTACCGTGGGGTGAGGTCATGATAACGGACCTTTTAGGGTATCTGTCTCCTCGGACCATCCGATGTCAGATACCCCAGCGTTTCTGAACCTGTACTGACTCGCTGAAGTGAAGTGAAGTGAACCGTGTCGTTTATGTGGGTGTATACCTATAAAAATAAATAAAGTTGTTAAGTCAATTTATGGGAATAGAGGTACAATCTCTCTTGTATTCACTGAACGGGTCCAAGTATGTCAATCCTTCCTCATCTTGCCCTTAGGTGTGGTCCAGATCTTTACGGTTCGAAGTAATAAAAACGAACGAAATAAAAAAAGGAGGGTTAAAACTATAGATACGGTAACTACCAAGAGAGAGATTCTACAGTTTTAATTTATCGGTAGAGAATATATGATATGGTGGTCCGTATCCCATCTTCCTCACTTGGTTTTCCCTCTCCTATGTTGACGGATTGAACGAAATTACATATAAATACGAATAAAATAATGACTATAAGTAACAAAATAACGTACTATGATACCGTAAAATGAGCAGGTAAGTAAATTCCCAAAACTGGAAAAGAACGTATGTTACGTGAAAGATCCGAGGTTTATATAACTCTAAATATGTCGAGTTATTAAAGAATCGAGTAGGGTAACTTTATATTACGATAAGAAGGGTCAAAACGTGTCTACAAGATATTTAGTTATTAACGAAAAATCAAATAAGTAAACATAAGGGTCATAGAACTGTAAGTGGTATCATGACTTTGTGGTTAAAAGACACATAAATGACTGACCAAAGAGGAAATTTTCATCATTCTGTTAATCTTTTAATAAACTGATGTGATTTGTCGTCATAGTCTACTAGACTTTAACTAGACACTCAAATCTTAAAAGTAAGGAGATCAGTTAACAGACATACATATAAACACACAAACATACATATCTGTGACTACGAAGATTCCGTAGTCTTATGTGGACATCAAGGTTTTCACATAAAAGAAACAATTCTTTTGTGATGATACGGGACTTCGATTCATAATTTTACGGACTAAATGTTGTATTACTACTCAAGAGAAGTAACTTACTTTCTATGTTGACCTTTGACCTAATCGGATCATTGTCGGGAAATTACTACTTGTTCTAGAGGTTATTAGTAGTCACATCGTAAAGAAAGTCTTAGTAGATGAAGTCCAAAAGACAGTGTCATTAGAAAGACTCCATTTACTTGTAATAAGCTACAAAGGAAAAGAATTCTTTAAATACCTTCACTTCAACTTACAGGGACAACTCTACCTTTTTATCGAGGACTAAGATGGAGCGTATACCACCGTACACGTACCACTAAACACCTAAATCACGTGACCGCTTATGAAACTGTGTTTCATGAAAAGGTGAATGATTTTCCTTGTATAAAAACTTACGACAAGACAACGAAAAAGTACCTTCACATTTCACAATCGAGACCCAGTACTAACAAAGGATTCACTTAAGCGAATCAGGACAGACTGTAAAACGTTGGGGTACCTGACATCGGATGGTCCGAGGAGGTAGGTACCCTAAAAGGTCTGTTCTCATGACCTCACCTGACGGTAAGAGATCCCCTAAGGAAGAGATCGCCTAGAAGGGCTGAGTCCCTATCTTGGGATACCCGTGATGTTTTTGGCGTTGTTCTATCAAATCAAATAATCAAAACGACTTTTTATTATCTATTCCTTGGGTTATCTGGTTTCTGTACGAACAAGTGATAATTTACCTAAGGTCATTTTAGACTTCCGAAACTCTTCATGAAGATTTATCAAGTAAAGTCAACCTTTTGGTTTCTCGCACTTAAAGTTCTTTTAGTTAAAAAGATATTTATTAATAAAGTGTAGAACTCTCTATTTCTTTGTTGTAAGAGATCTATACTAAGTATAAGTACCTGGAAGTACTAAAAGGGTCCGATTTTGGGAGTACCTTGTTCGGAACCACGACCGTCCTTCGTCTCGTCAGTGGAGAAGAAGGTCCGTCTACAAAGAGACTCGGTATACACGGGACCGAGACAGCCGGGGGGCTAGAAGTCAGACACCCTATAAAGGATAAGAGAAAGTCTCAACGGTCTGTAGTTGATCGAGTATAGTGTCCGTGATCCGAATCGAACACGACAGTTTGGTTTGAGTAGAAGTAAAGGAAAAGAAAGGAAGTTCAGAGTAAGAAACAAGAGAGAAAAAAAGACAAAGAAGAAAAGGGGTGGTACTGAGACACTTGATCGATTCCTACATACGAAGTGTTCAGAGGTGCGTCTGGGTAGAGGTTAATCACCACTTAAAGGTACGTTCGACCGTAAAAAGGACATGGGCGAGTAAAAAAAAAGGTCGAAAGGAGATAGATTTAGAACGTAAGGTCCTAGACTGAAAAGACCTTCAAAGTTTTAATCCGAAAGTCCAAAGACTCAAGGGAGTGATGTCTTTTAAAGTACATTTGTACAACACGACTTAAAGGACTTTATTAAATAAAGTAGGAGTGAACTCTACACCGCGGGTAAAAGTTTTTTTCTTATCCTAACCTAAACGACGGTAAATCTATTAAGGGACCACCGAGTCTACCATTTCTTAGACGGACGTTACGTACTCTGGACCCAAACTAGGGACCTAACCCTTCTAGAGGACCTCTTTCCTTTCCGTTGGGTGAAGTCATAAGAACGGACCTCTTAGGGGTACCTGACACTTCGGACCGTCCGATGTCAGGTACCTAAACGTTTCTCAGTGTGAACTAACTCACTGATTCGTATCGTATATCTACTAAAGGTCTTCCTTAGGTTTACTCTTCGTATGTCTTCCTAGTTGAGTATTTTCAGACTCTGAAAGAGACGAGACCACGTAGTTCGAATAAACAAAGGAAGACAAAGTTTCCGTTAATTTAAACCAACAGAGGTCAGATGACCATTTAAAACAATTCTTTGGTTTAGGTTTTACAATGCAAACTTTGTGGCGTTATCCGAGACGTCGTCTATCATACAGAATAATTTGTCGATATACTTACATTTATTGTTCGTATCATACTCCCCCGTCACAATATATTTACAATACTTTTTATAAGTGTTTAATGAGTGAAGTTCAAAAGTCACGTCATGACGTGTTTCAAGATAAGTGGTCAAGTATTGTCTTTCGAGTTTTCATACACTTTATTGTTACAGTTTCCACTTTACACACGATTTCAGCGAAGTGTACACAGACTGAGAACTGTCGGGATTCCTGACGTCACGAGGTCCAAGGAGACAGGTACCCTAAAAGGTCCGTTCGTATGACCTCACCCAACGGTACGGGAGGAGGTCCCCGAGAAGGACTGTGTCTCTAGTTTGAACGTAGAGAAGACAGAGAACGTAACGGTCCACCCAAGAAATGGTGAATATCATGATTATCAAAGCTCTGTCATTTTGGGCAAGTGGATATTTTTATATGTGTTACCTCATAATGAGTCGGTATTTTTTCTTATGTAAACTTAGTCAAGACTACTCTGCCTACTTTGACCTCGGCTAATATGTCTCACTTCATTCGGTCTTTCTTTTTGTGGTTATGTCATATAATTGTGTATATATACCTTAAATCTTTCTACCGTTACTACTGGGACATACGTTCTGTCGTTTTTTCTGTGTCTACACATATCGCCTGAAAACCTGAGTCTCCCTCTCCCTCTCCCACCCTACTAAACCCTCTTACCGTAACTTTGTACATATGATAGTACATTCTTAGCTTAGTGGTCAGATACAGGCTACGTCCTATGTCGTACGAATCCCGACCACGTGCCCCTCCTGGGCCTCCCTACAACACCCCTTCCTCCACCCACCCCCCAAGTACAAACCCTAACGTACATGTGGGTACCACCTAAGTATAGTTACATACCGTTTTGGTTATGTCATAATATTTCATTTTATTTCATTTTTATTTTTCAATTTTTATTATTTATTTTTTAAATTTTTTTCTAGTTACTCTTGAATTTAAGTATATTTTTATGTTACTTAGTTTCTTTTTTTTTTAGTGTAGTGATTGTTGGTCAGGTAAGACTTCCTCTAGTTGAGACCCTAAAGAAACCTTCCTTACTACGATTTCGACTTTGAGGTCATGAAACCGGTGGAGTACGCTTCTCAACTGAGTAACCTTTTCTGAAACTGCGACCCTCCCTAACCCCCGTCCTCCTTTTCCCCTGCTGTCTCCTACTCTACGGACCTACCGTAGTGACTGAGTTACCTGTACTCAGACTCACTTGAGGCCCTCAACCACTACCTGTCCCTCCGGACCGTACGACGCTAAGTACCCTAGCGATTGCAGCCTGTGTTGACTCGCTGACTTGACTTGACTTATTAGTAGTCATATTTTTAGTTTTTGGTTTTGTATCAAAGTTATAATTTATATAGGTTCAATAGTTAATGTACTTGTGGTAAAATGTAAGGTGGTAAGTAAACATGGTTTCAATCCGAGAAGTCTTTTTTAAGCTCCCCTTTCCTACCTTTCACCTCTTATGACCGTTTATTTTCTATCATTTTAAACCCCAAACATTAATATTGGTATGTGGTGTATACACATATATGTTTATGTGTATGTGTTTATATATACATATAAAGTATATATATATAGTGAGTATGTGTTCATATACACACATCCACATGATCCTTTTTCTTGTTGTTGTAAACCAAAACGTAACGATTTGTAATCGTGGAACCAGACTTACGTGACGGGTGTCGTGCTATTAGATCCGTCAATTAAGGAGCAGACGTCACTGTAGACAACCACTCCCGTCTCGACTAATTGGCGTCCAAACCGAAATGACCGTTTTTAGTTGGGTGTTCGACAAAGTCAGAGATCGTCTACAAAGGGAAGTAAGATAAGTAAGACTAAAAACATACTCACTTTTGGAAAGGTTGACTTAATTAGATCAAAAACTACTATACTTATTTTCGTTTGGACCTTGAAGTATTTTTAGAGTCATTTTACGGTTAGACCATTGACGACAAAATCGTAGAAGAGGGATGGAAGTTTTATACACCTCATTCTGACTCCATTTCAACATAAGACTACGACCTTCATACAAATCTTATACTTGACAGTCCTGCATTCAATCGTCCTTAAGTCATATAAGAGAATACTAGGGTACAGAACATGATTCTAAACAGCCCCTTTATGACTTTTATGATTTGTTCCCGTTTGGTGAATATTAGACCTAGAGTCCGTTTCCCTACCCCAGACTCCCTATGAAAAGTACCTTCTCACTCCCTCGACCCTTATCCTAGGAGAGGAATGAACTGATGTACAATAATCTGTAGGATCTTCTCGAAAAAAAGTTGTCAACTTGGTGTGAGGTCTGATTTATTTAAAAAGAAACACACGATACTCGTAATTTTGAAGATTTTTAGCAGAGTACTCTAAAATTAAACGTCGGTCCCAACTCCTGGTGATCGTACCTCCAAAATTCCACCCGAAATCTTTTACGGTTCGATCACAACCTGAGAGTCGAGAAAGGTATTGGACAGAACTCTAGGACGGTAGAGACTCAGAGTCAAATGAGTTGAACTCCTTCCAATATGTGTGTGTCAACAAATTTCTACTTTTGTCTAGTTCATTCATTCTCTGACGTAGTGCATAATTTACAAATGATGTAAATTTAAAGAAGTTCAAAAGTGAAGAAACCGGTTTAAATATTAACTATGTATTAATTTAAATAGTATAAATAAAAAGAAGAAAGTGACTCGACAAAAGAGGAAATTCCAAAAATGTTACTGATAATGAAAGATTTAACCTTTTTTATTAAATTTTCAAGGTAATTTTCACAACCGATCTGTGTACTCCGACGTGTCGATTTCTAGAGGTACAAGGTGACACTATGAAAGTCCAATAGAAGAACAAAAAGATATGTTGGTAAAGTCACACCGTGAAGACGGTAGTGTAGTCATGTGTACGAAAATTAGTCGAACAAATATATAATACATGTGTGACTCTATTCCAGAAAAGGGGTTTCCCTACACCGAATATGATTCTTGACTACTAATTTTGAGTCATATCATGATAAAGTAAAAAATGAGTATTCATGAGTTTAAATAAAATAAGTATATAAGGATAAAATATTATAAAAAGTTTTTATACTCGTGTCAGTATTTTCATATGTACACACAACACACAAACACAGACACACACTTACACGCACACAACGAAGTAATCAGACTGACTACCTCTTCAAAATTATATACTCGTATGTATTTTGGATAAGGAAGTTACTCCAGGTAAGTTTACTTCTGAAATTGCTAATAAAAATGACGAGTAAAACAAAAACAATATCCTTTAAGACATTTTAAATACTACCCCTCTTCCACAACTCTTGTTCTAAATCATAAATGTTGGCTCGTGTCCTAATTGAAGTACCGAAATATTGTTTCATAAGTAACTGACCGTTTTATTTTGATTTACGAAAGTAACATTTTCACTCTTGTACTCGGTACTCTTCTTGTCCAGTGTCACGAATTTTTCCTGTAAGAATCGAAATAAAAAAGAATTGATTATTATTGAAAAAACCATTTACGAGTAATAATCTTTAAGGTCGTTTTATTCTTACTTGTGTTCTTAAATGAGTGTCTATCTATACATAGATTTTCTCCCTAAAATGTTACGTACGATAAGAATTCATTTTATAATTAAAGAAAAAATGAACTTAAGTCATTTCCTTTGTCACTTTTTGATTTGTTTAAATTTATTTGAAGTTAATAAGGATATGTTCTCTAGCATCATATATTTTTACTTTAAAAACTTTCTTCTTGTGTTTTAACGACTCATATCTTAACACCGGATGAAAGTTAAAATTTATAATAGTCAACTGAAGGACTATTCTTTAGGCTATTCCCTGACTCAAGAGGGTGAAGAAGGACCTCGAAGACACAACAAATTAACGTCTCTGATGGTAAGTGTAAGTTGTCGTTACTGAGGGGAACCTCAACACATTATGTCGTTGGTACTGACAAGAGTGTCAGGTTTCACACAACCAACATACCATTTATAAAAGAAAGAGTTCCTATTATTGTGAAAGACAAAACATTGGTATTGATAGTGTCAAGGAGAACCAGAATCGAGAAATAAATTTACCAAAGTTATAATGACAAAAATAAGTAAAATGACAACCGATCTAAAGTACTAGGTATGTACAGAAGTCCTTTATAGACGTGTAAATCTCGGAAGCTTCTAAAATAAAAATAGATATAAATAGATACGGAAGTATATGATCACATATAAAATATTAAGTTTCTTATGTACAATTTTCCTATTTCACTTTTAATTTCATTATAAAGGAAAGATGTGTACCTCATGAACAGAAAACACAGAGGATCCTTTCTCGTAGAGACTATAACCTCTGGTCGGGGATGTGCGATGTATGGTCATTGTTCTCGAAGAAAACCTTTCAGTCGAGTAAATTTCCGTCTACGATAACACGTGTGTCTGTAAAGGTGCGTCAAGACACAAACGAACGGTAAACGACAGTAAGAAAGATGTCTGTGTGTAAAAGATAAAGGTTTAAGTATATCAAACCAAACAAAAAGTCAACGAAAAGTACTTTGGTAACCTGTATTGGTCGGTACTGTTTGAAAAATACTACCGGCTAAAGTAAGATGGGTAAATTAAAAAGTATACGTGTTCATCGTTGAGTTAGTCATAGACTCTTTATTTACGTCTTGAGTCGTGTATTGGAACCGTGGTCTCAGGTACACACAATATAAACCGGGGGGTCGGACTCCCCACGACGACTTTATGATAAGGAGGTGTGAGATCTGACGAGATACCTGAAACTAGGTACTCATAACCATGGAGGGGTGCGATGTTTGTACGATCGTGACGCCAAGAGTTTTAAACCACTTATAGTCCCAATGGACCTTTTGTGTAATTTTCGATCTGAGGACCCAGGTACGGGTTTCAAATACTAAATTATCCAGACCCACCACACGTTTTAGAACGAGACCAATGATCCACTAAGACTAAGACGACTACCTTTTTTTTGGTGTAAAAATTTTTGATGTTAAATGACCGTAAGGACCAACGATCAAAGGATAGAGGTACTGTTACCCTTACTGTTGTCGAAGAAAGGTATCATTCCATAAGCCCAGACTACCCGAGAGTCTGTTTGTAGATTCTTCTATCGTTAGTCGACTCAAGATACAAAATACTATTACAAACAACAAGAATTGGTATTCATTCATTCATTCACTTCAGAGAGTAAGCACAGGTTGAGAAACTCTGGGGTACCTGACATCGGGTGGTCCGAGGAGGTAGGTACCTTAAAAGATCCGTTCCCATGACCTCACCCAACGATAAAGGAAGAGGTCCCCTAGAAGGGTCGGACCCCTACCTTGGGACCAGAAGGTGTAACGCCCGTCTGCGAAATGGGTAGACTCGGTGGTCTCTTAGCGACAAGAATTGGTATTGTCAGGGGTTTAAACAACCGTGGTTCCTAGTCAAAGTACTTTCTGCCGACCCCACCCCCCACCCACCGTCGTTCCTTACCAAAGTCATAGCGGGTCGTGAGTGGAGGACGACACCCCGGACCGAGGACCATCTAGTACTTGGTTACGGACAGACACCGGTCCTACTGTTGAACCGACTTGTACTATAAAGTCCGAATAAAGTCCAAAAGGGGAGTCGTGAAGTGTGTGTAACGAAATGACACAATACCTTGACTTATAACGTCTACGGTCGGACTTCCATTGAATGAGAAGAGAGAAATATAGTGATTTTCAAGTAACAAATTTAGAAAATACAAGTTATTGAATTGGTCCGATACCGAACTGTAGGTGACACCGTAGTAATAAGGACGTTAATTCACACAAGGAAACTTTATATATAAATCAGGTAGGAAGTAATGTCCTTTTAGTAGACGATAAAGTAATATTACTTAATGGAAAAAAGTGTCTTCCAGTATTAGTAGGAATAAATCCTAGTAGAAACTGACAAAGGTATAGTTAGTAGAAGATAGTGATTTCAGAGACTATATAAAAGAGACGAACAGTAAATAACTTCGGAAAATGATACAATCATTGAACTAAAAGTTATCATAAATAAGAAGAGGATTGACCCAGGGTAAAAGTGGAAAATCAGGATATTACTTATATAAAACGAATAATCAAAAAAAAAAAGAATTGATTCGTCTAGTCTGATACCAAATTAGTAGAGTAAAAGATGAAAACCGAATAAATTAAGTACAAGAATGATTCTATAAGACTTCTCATTTCATGTATCTTTATGACTTATACTTCAAAAACTAAAAAAAAAAAGTGAGCTCAATTTAAAAGAAAACCAAACAAAAGTGAAAAAAAAAAAAAATTGAAAACGTAAAACAAGAAAAGATAACAAGAATAATAGACAAACGATCACACGAACCGTGTTGACGGTATAATACGAAAAATCAGAGAAACTATGATATACTTGTCTATACAGGTCTGGAAGAATTACAGATTACATTATGTCAAGTTGTGAGAAGTCGGGGTAAAGGACGTAAAATTTTGAAGAGAAAGGAGGTGATGTCGGAAATAAATAAGATAGTTTAAAAAGTTTCAACATTCTATTATTTCCTAACAACTTCTCTTCTCGAACCGACCACGAGTTCTGGAGACAACGACCTCACGACTTGGTACGAAGGATTAGAATCAGAGACGGTAGACTCTGTTGAACTAGGTGTGTCCCTTCTTAGCAGAAAGAGATTAAAATTGAGAAGTAGAACTTATCAGATCACCAAAAGGGATCAAAGAAGATAAATTCAGACTTAAACCGTTATTCCCCAAGTACTAGATTCGGTGTCATTCGAGGACCAGAATAAAAACGACTGACTTATCTCGAAGAGGTAGAAACCGACGTTTTATATATTAATTACACTAAACCCATAACTAGTAGACCACTACAGGTACACATCTTAGAAGAGAACATAACAATCTTCTCCCACAAACGATACTGGTCGCGTAAGAGAACCGTTTTGAGACAATCGGAAACGGGACGAATTAAGACATGAGGTTCCGGTTTAAACGGACGATGAGGTCCATAGAGAACTGAAGGATGAAAACGTAAGGTCAGGGGATACTACTTTTCCTATAGAAAACCCCCACAATCGAGATTTCCAGAACATCCAGAAGTATCTTGACAAGTTGAAGTCGAAGAAGTCGTAATAACCAACCCCGTATCTGAACCTAATGATACTATGACTTACCAAAAGGATCCTTTCTTTGTTTCGAGTAAGACAGAAAAACTCTGACGTGGGTTCTTGACGTAAAGTCTACGAAAACAAATGATACTCCCGATAAAGTAAAGAAGATTCCCTAAGAACGACTCTCATCATCTATATTGCCAGTAGACTCAATTCAAGTGTGTAAGATCAGGTAAATTCAAGTGACTAAGGATTTTACAGTTGTAAAGGAGAACGGTACAGGACAAACTGGTGAAGGTTAAACGGAACTAAGTACCTGGATTGTAAGGTCCAAGTATACGTTATAACGAGAAATGTTGTAGTCTGAAATGAAGATAGTGGTCAGTGTAGGTGTTGACCCGTAACATAAACAAAACCGAGACATAGAAGTAAGAAAGACCCCAATAAAGAGGTAAAAAGAGGTCGTCATATAACCCGTGGATGACTGAACCCCTCAAGTACAAAGTAACGGGAGAGAAAAAAAGGAAAAGTATAACAAGTTCCCTAAGAGTTCCGTTCTTATGACTTCACTAAACGGTAAGGGAAGGGGTTATTCCTTAAAGTTTGAGGAATAGTTTTATAAGTCTGAATTTAACTTTTTTCATCCCTTTTAGTGATCTAATAAGTCCTTTCTGGATTCAGTTTATGAAATGTTAATATGTCACCTTTATTGTTTGTCTAAGTTCCGTAATCTAGACTATCTGTCGTAGGGACTTCTTGATACCTGTCTCTAAACACTGAAACATGTCTCCCGTCACTAGTTTTGGTAGGGATTCCTTTTCTTTACGTTTTTTCCGTTGTACCAACAGACTCCTCCGGAATGTTTATCGACTCTTTATTCTCTTCGATTTCCGTTTCCTCTTCTCCTTTCTATATGGGTAAACTTACCTCTCAAGGTTTCTTATCGTTCCTCTATATTCTTTCGGAAGGAGTCACTTGTTACGTTTCTTCATCTTCTTTTGTTATCTTACCCTTTGTGATCTCTAGTGAAGTTCTTTTAATCTCTATGGTTCCCTTGTAAAGTACCGTTATTTCCTGTCTTTACCATAGCTGGATTATCTCAGTCTTCTATAATTCTCCACCGTTCTTATGTCTCCTCTTGATATGTTTTTTCTAGAAGTACTGGGTCTATTGGTGTTACCACACTGGTGAGTGGATCTCGATCTGTAGGACCTTACTCTCCGGTTTACCCGGAAACCTTTGCAGTGATACTTGTTTCGATCATCTCCACTACCTTGAGGTCGACTCGATAAAGTTTAGGAGTTTCTACCACGGTAATTTCACGACGTAAATTATATCGTCGTTTAAACCTTTTGAGTCGTCACCGGTGTCCTGACCTTTTCCAGTCAAAAGTAAGAATAGGGTTTCTTTCCGTTACAGTTTCGTACAAGTTTGATGACGTGTTATCGTGAGTAGAGTATACGATCGTTCAAGTCAAGTGAGCGAGTCAGAACAGGCTGAGAAACGTTGGGGTACTTAGTGTCGTGCGGTCTGGAGGATCAGGTAGTGGTTGAGGGCCTCAAGTGAGTTTGAGTGCAGGTAGTTCAGTCACTACCGTAAGTCGCTAGAGTAGGAGACAGCAGGGGAAAAGGAGGACGGGGATTAGGAAGGGTCGTAGTCTCAGAAAAGGTTACTCAGTTGAGAAGTGTACTCCACCGGTTTCATGAACTCAAAGTTGAAATCGTAGTAAGGAAGGTTTCTTGTGGGTCCTGACTAGAGGAAATCTTACCTGACCAACCTAGACGAACGTCAGGTTCCCTGAGAGTTCTCAGAAGAGGTTGTGCTCCAAGTTTTCGTAGTCACGAAGTCACGAGTCGAAAGAAGTGTCAGGTTGAGAGTGTAGGTATGTACTGGTGACCTTTTTGGTATCGGAACTGATCTGTCTGGAAACAATCGTTTCATTACAGAGACGAAAAGTTATACGGTCGTTTCATTACGAGTTTTAAGAGATTCTGTTCGAAGTTGTGACGTACTTGGTACTTGAAGGTCTACAAGTTCGACCTAAATCTTTTCCGTCTCCTTTGTCTCTAGTTTACGGTTGTAGACAACCTAGTCTCTTTTTTCGTTCTCTCAAGGTCTTTTTGTAGATGAAGACGAAATAACTGATACGGTTTCGGAAACTGACACACTTAGTGTTCTTTAACACCTTTTAAGAAGTTCACTACCCTTGTTGTCTAGTGGTCTGGACGGACGACTCTTTAGACATATGTCCAGTTCTTCGTTGTCAATCTTGATCTGTACCTTGTTGTCTGACCAAGGTTTATCCCTTCCCTCTTACAGTTCTGAAATATAACGATGGGACGAATAAATTGAATATACGTCTCATGTAGTGCCTTTTACGGTCCGACGTACTTCGTGTTCGACCTTAGTTCTAACTTCACAGAGTCAGTAAAGGTTGATAAACGTTGGTTACCTGACATCGGACGTGGTCCGAAGAGACAGGTACCTTAAAAGGTCCGTTCTTATGACCTCACCCAACGGCAAAGGAAGAGGTTTCCTAGAAAGACTGGGTCCCTAGTCTAGGTCCAGAGTACGTAACGTCCGTCTGCGAAATGGTAGACTCGGTGGTCCCTTCGGACAAAAGGCCCTCTTTATGGTTATTGGAGTCTATGTGTCTACTGTGGTGGGAATGTCTTCTTTCGTATCTTCTCGATTTCTTGGAGAACTGCTTTCACTTTCTCCTCTCACTTTTTAAATCGAATTTAGAGTCGTAAGTCTTTCGATTTCAGTACCGTAGACCAGGATAGTGAAGTACCGTTTATCTACCCCTTTGTTACCTTTGTCACTCATAGAAACCTCGATCACACCCGACATTTTAGTGACGTCTACCAGTGACGTAGGTACTTTAATTTTCTACGAACAAGAAACCTTATTTTTGATACTGGTTGGTTCTGTAGTATAATTTTTCGTCTCTGTAATGAAACGGTTGTTTCCAGGTAGATCAGTTTCGATACCAGTAAGGACATCAGTACATACCTACACTCTGAACCTGAGATTTCTTTCGACTCGTGACTTCTAACTACGAAAACTTGACAACACAACCTCTTCTAAGAACTCTCAGGGAACCTGAAGTTCCTCTATGTTGGTCAGGTAGGATTTCCTTTAGTCAGGACCTATAAGTAACCTTCCTGACTACGACTTCGACTTTGAGGTTATGAAACCGGTGACCTACACTTCTCAACTGAATAAAATTTTCTGGGACTACGACCCTTTTAACTTCCGTCCTACTCTTCCCCTGCTATCTCCTACTTACCAACCTACCGTAGTGACCGAACTATGTACTCAAACTCGTTCGAGACCCTCAACCACTACCTGTCCCTTCGGACCGCTCGACGTCAAGTACCCTAGAGTCTCTCAGTCTTCACTGATTCACTGACTTGACTTGACTTGACTTGAGAAGCAGGTTGTATTAGGTTCTATGACACTTAATCGAACGAGAAGACTTTAGGAGGACACCATTCACCTATAGGTTCTCGAGGGAAATATGGTTCATAGATACATTAAGAGATACATTAACCATCTATAATGACTTATAAGAGTCACAAAGTGAATTGAGAAAGAGGTACGGAAAACACCCAGTCCTTCGGGGTGACCTCGTCCCTATCCGATGAGTGAGGTCATAAGAACCCGAAGGGAACACCGAGTCGACCATTTCTTAGGCGGACGTTACGTCCTCTGGACCCAAGTCAGGGACTCAACCCTTTTAGGGTACCTCTTCCCTTTCCGATGGGTGTAGTCATAAGACCGGACCTCGTAAGGTACCTGACATATCAGGTACCCCAAGGTTTCTCAACGTGTACTGACTCATTTAAAGTGAGTGAGAAAGACTGACATCGTCACATAATTCTTAGTGTGACACTTTTTAACTTTACAGACAAAAGGAAATAATAAATATTAAATGTTAAATACACTACTTTAACATAGGAAAAGGAACGAGTAAGTGAGTAATAACGAGTAATAACACTCGTTAACGAAGATACAAGACTCGAGTGTTATGTATAAATTGAGGATCTCAATAACGAAGTACACAGAAGAGGGAGAGATCTAATGTTTAGAGAAGTTTTCATCTCTGATACTAAAAACAAGAACTCAGCCATTTTAATGACTATTACAATAGAATATATCTCATGTTTAAATCAACTTAAATAATTTTGTACTCAAAAATTTTTATAAAACATATTTAAATACTTTTATTACGTCGATAGATTAAATCATTATTCTTTTGGATCCTTAAATAAAATTTGTTCACCGTTATTTGTGTATGGACAATTATTAATGGTATATACATTTACCTGATTTCTCTACCTTTCTATATGGTACAAGAACCTAACCTTCTTAGTTAAACAACTTTGCTAGTATGATAGGTTCCATTTGATGTTTAAGTTACGTTAGTGATGGTTTTACGGCACCCTTAAAAAGTGTCTTGTTTTGGTTTATTAAAATTTTTAACATATCTTTGTGTTTTGTAGGATTTATCGGTTTTTTTTTTAGAACTCCTTTCTTTTTAACGACTTCCTGAGTTTGAAGGACTAAATTCTGACATTGTGTTTAGATGTCATTAGTTTTATCGTACAACGGTGGTATTTTTGTTTGTAAGTATAGTTACCTTATCTTATCTCTCGGTGTTTTATTGGGGAACTTGAATACCGGTTTATACAATACTGTTTCCTCCATTCTTATATTTCATCCTTTTGTTGCAAAGTGGTCATTCACCAGGACCCTTTTGACTTCTTGTCATTCATTCGTTTTCTTATTTTATTTTTGTAAAGAAGTGTAGTGTACGTCCGTGTACTTTTCTACGAGATATCCCGATTTATAGTTTCTTTACGTTTAGTTTTGATGTCACTCTATGATGGAGTGTGACCAGTTTTACCGGTAGTAGTTTTTCAGATGGTTATTTACGATCTCTCCCAACACCTCTTCTCCCTTGGAAGGATGTGACGACCACCCTTACATCGAACCACGGCGGTGATACCTCCAAAGAATTTTTTGACTTCTCAACTTCCAAAGAATTTTCTGATTTTTATCTCAATGGTATACTAGGTCGTTGGAGCGACACCATGTATATAGACCTTTTCTGCTTTTGAGATTAAACCCTTCTATATACATGGGGTTACAAGTTTCGATATGATAAACGTTATCGGTCCTGTACCTTCACCTGGATTTACAGGTGACTGTCTACTTGCCTATTTCTTCTACGATACACGTACGCGTGTGTGTGTGTGTCGCCGTATAATGAATGGGTAATTTTTATTAATTTATTACGGTACAACCGTTGGACCCACCTGGATTCCTAATAGTGTGATTCGTTTCATCCAGTTTGTCTCTTTCTGTTCATGGTGTACTATATTGAATACACATCTTCGACTTTTATTACTATGTTTACTTGAATAGATGTTTTGTGTTTATCTCAGTGTCTACACCTTTTTTTTTGAATGTTAATGGTTTCCCCTTTCCACCCCTCCCTATATAACCTTTAAACCCTAATTTTCTATGTGTGATCAAATATGTTTTATTTGTTTATTTCTGGATGACGTATCGTGTCTCTTGATATAAGTTATAGAACATTATCGGAAATTACCCTTTCTTAGACTTTTATTATATATAACATATGCACACACAAACACACACACATATGTGTATACAGTTTTATATGATGGTGATTCTATAATTACTTTAATACTTTAACGGAAACACTCTAGACTAACGACAAATTCAATAAGAACAAAAAGACTATTCTGGAAATCCTTCTGTAATGTTCGTACCTACAGTTTCCAATACTAAAAATCGATCTGGAGAATGATCAGTTATGTAACCGGTTCAATGAGTTAGTAAGACACGGAGTCAAAGAAATATACATCTTACCTTTATTGTTCATGGATTATCTAACACCCTTATCTTACTCAATTGTGTACTTTGTGTCTATCAAGGATCGTACATCAAGGACGTAATCTATTTAAACGACGACAGACAACATTGGTTTAGTAACTAAATGGTTCTCTTTTTTTTTATTTTGAAAAATTTCTTGTCAAAAGATAGCTCATATCTGAGACTTTCTAAAATCACCCGAAATGATAACGGTTCTATATAAGAGGGAAGGACACATAGAGTGATAAATTGAACTTCTTTTATAGTGTAAGAGATTGCTTTGATAGTATTTTATAAAATTTATAAGTACTCTTGATATGAACCGTCATTAATGGTGGACTATGACACGAAACGACTTATGTGATTTATCTTGTTAAACTTTACTTCTACCAGGAAGTTTATAATGTTTAATAGGTAATATCCTTTATTAACCCTAATAATCTACCTGACTAGGTCAGGTCTCTACCTGACCTACCAAAGTTAACACCGATTCATATTTAGACAATGACATAATCTCGGTTTCTAATAAATGGTTACAACATAACTATGTTTATTAGACTACGAACACATATATCTCGATCACTAAAATTCTAATAATGTAAAGACTTTAAATAATTTATACTTTATTTTGTTCACTTGAGATGGAGATGTAAAAGGTCTCATCATTCGTATCTACTTTAATTCAGTAAATATTAACTTACTATTATGTCTAGATAATAAATATATCTGAATTACCCCGTAATATAACCGAAAGTAAGAGACTCTATGTTCTGAGAATTCCTGACAAAGTCACTACTTTATAAATTGGTTTTCCAGAAACCCCCTTTACTCCTGTAAAATTATAGTATTTCTTTTTTAAGATATTCGATACGTTTTGAATGAACTCCCACCCTGACGAAATACAAATAACTGATTTATTCATGTAAAAGTCTCTAATAATAATAATGATAAATCGGGTTTTATTATAAAACGACATTCAAATTCAGGTACCCCAGTGTTTCTCAACCTGTGTTTACTCACTGAGTTGACTTGACTTACTAATTTTACTTTTTTAAAACACAGTGTTCAATGAAGATTATTTTGAACTCAACTAACGAAAATAATTTTGACATTTTAATAACCACTCTAACCTCTATGGACTTCCTTATAGAGTTAATCATCGGTGTTAAACCCGTATAAATTCAAAAAGGTTAGTAAAAAGTTGTTTCTAAAGTTTATGTGTCTACATAACTTTCTTACTACGTCACTTGTGTGTATATAACTGGAGTATCTAAGATATTAATTATTAAGCGATATAAACGAAATAGTGTATAGATAGAAACATTAATAGATATAAATATAGATAGAAACACATCAAATCAGTCACTCAGTGCAGGTTCAGAAAACTCTGGGGGAACCTGATATCGGGTAGTCTGAGGAGACAGGTCCCCTAAGAGGTCCGTTCTGGTCACCTCACCCAACAGTAAAGGAAGAGGTCCCCTAGAAGGACTGGGTCCCTAACTTGGTGTCAGAGGACGTAACCGTCCACCTAAGAAATGGTGACTCGGTGGTCCCTTTTGATGTGGATAGAAATAAAACTACGTAAAGTTTTATTGAACGTCTTTAGTTCAACATGTGTACATGTGAAACGAAGATTTACGAAATCGTACGTATTGTAGTTGGCCTCAAGTTATTGACATACACTTAAAAAACCACCCCTCCATTGTTCCTCTAGGTTGGTCAGGTAAGATTTCCTCTAGTCAGGACCCACAAGTAACCTTCCTGAATACGACTTCGACTTTAAGGTTATGAAACCGGTGGAGTACACTTCTCAACTAAGTGACCTTTTCTGGGACTACGACCCTCCCTAACCCCCGTCCTCCTTTTCCTGTCTCCTAACTCTACCGACCTACCGTAGTGACTGAGCTACCTGTACTCAAACCCATTTGAGACCCTCAACCACTACCTGTACCTCCGGACCGTAAGACGCTAAGTATTCCAGTGTTTCTCAACCTGTACTACGTTAAGTACCCAAACGTTTCTCAGCCTGTACTGACTCGCTGACTTGACTTGACTTGACTCACTGACTTGACTTGACTTGGTTTGAAATGTGTGGTACTTTATGTGTTTAGATTTCATATGGTAAGGTACTCAATAACCCCCATACAGATAAAAACTAAGTATGTTTATAAATTGTGTGTAATTCCTTTTATATATAACTCCCATAAAAAAGTCTGTTAATCCTGATATTTGTTATTGTCGTGAAAGATAATGTCTTTTTTGACATTGTTACGTTTTTACAGAAATTTTACCTGGAGACCCTTACATTAATAAACAAATAGGTTAAAATGTTTATTGAAAGTTAAGTTTTATATTCTGTGTATAAAAATTCACCGCTGTTTTCATTAGAAATGTTTGTTAGATTGATATAATGAAGTCGGAAAAGGAATAAGTCGATTATATTGTGTCCTTCGTACTAAACTGTGAAGTATATGTACTTCGAGATGTAATATGTTTTACGTGTTTCCTTTTTTCTACGGTGTATATAACTAAACGTCATATGTACACAGTTTACGATAATGAACTGTAATACGTCGATACCAGACTCTGTGACACTCTCACACACACACACACACACACACACGTACGTACACGTGTCAGTGTCAGAGTTCCTTTACTCTCAAGCTCGTGCATATTTCAAAATATTTATGAGGTCACACAAGTTTATTATTATGTTCTGTAGGATCTTTTAGTAGGTGTATTATATAGTAACAAATTATTGGTGGTGTCGGTATTGTGAAACTCGTAATTAAGAGTACAACTTCGATTTTAACGACATTAAAAAAAGGGACCTTTTCAAATTGAGTTTCCTCGTAGACGAGATGTCAGGAACAGGGATAACTGGTGAGAAAGGGTAGTATAATGTTAACCCAAGTGTTTTGAGTCCCAGTGGTTGTTAGACCGGTTACCAGTGTTCACTTAGTAACTGAATTTTCAAGAGTGGGGACTATCTAGTCATAAATCTTATTTAGCAAGTTTAATTGCGTATAGTATTATATAGGGGTCCGAAAATATTCCTATAATATAAGAAGAATTCTATAAATTTATTACAGTAAGTGTATTTAAATGGACCTCTACATGATAAAGGTTAAGGTGTATTTACATGTTGTGTCTGTGTACATCAAATTGGAACTTACAGAGGAGGTTGCAATTTTTATTTTCTTCGTGTGTGTGTATGTGTCTGAAAACCTGAGTCTCCCTCTCCCTCTCCCACCCTACTAAATCCTCTTACCCTTAATATTGTACATATGACAGTACATTCTTAACTTAGCGGTCAGGTACAGACTGCATCCCACGTCGAACGAACCCCGACCACGTACCCCTACTGGGTCTCTCTACANGGAGGTTGCAATTTTTATTTTCTTCGTTAGTAGAATGGTAAACACTCTATGACTGATATATGAATCATTTCCTATCACGTATAATTTGATCTTCTGATATTACGATTCCAAAATCGAAGATTCAAAATACACTTTCGACACACCGGAGCCGTTTTAGTGAAGTAAGGAGACTCGGAGTAATTAAAGTGAACGTTCTTTTCGTACCATTAACCGGTTTTCTTCAAAGACCGAGAAAGGTTGAGACTCCAAGAGTATAAGATTCTTATTAGACATGTCCGTCTGAAAGAAACTAGGAAAAAGAGAAACCATTAACATTATCCAATATTACGGTAGTAACGTAATTCAAACGTTAACGTAAATAAAATAAATAAATAAAAAAACGGATTAGTCATCTATAAATTTTACCGAGTGCAAGGTCTGAACCACGATTCGTGTAGAAACATAACCAAACTTCACCAAGTTCGTCTGTATAACTTCTCTTGACTATACTTTACCACTAAGGTGTTCCTTGTAAATTTCCTTCGTTAATATTCCATATAAGTAAATTCTTTATAAAACGGTTCATCGAAAAGAAAAGTATAACAGAGTGACCGACTGGTTGATAATTAGTTCGAGAGGTAGAGAGTCATACCATTTTCAGTTTACTTAAAACAGTAGTTGACTCGGTAGACAGAGGAGTATGACAAGAGGATAAAAAGCAAAAGAAAAACTTTGAGAAATTGACTCTCATCTTTACCTCCTCCTTCCTTTCCATTAGTCACTTATATTGTCGTAAGGTATGCGAAACTGATAAAAAATTATGAATCCATTATACTCCATAATTATCGTGAAGTACATGTAAACGATAATATGTAAGTTCCAGGTCACTTAAAAAGACCCTCTTTAATCTATGACGGGACGTCATGTCTACGTTATTTTGCACAGACGAGATTCGACTCGTGTCACCACGATCCGGGACGTATGATTTTCTACACTTAAGAGAATTGGTTTCGTTTTTCTTCAGAGTGTAGACACAGAGATCATAAATAGACAAGACCCTCCTATCTCACGGACCCCGAGAGTGTAGTTCTCCCAATTCCGAAGGAAATATTTCACAACTGTTATTAAGAATGGTAAGAGAACCGGTAGATAGTCTTTTGTTGATGAATAAAGAGAGCCGAAATAACCCTTAGATAGACGGACTTGAAGCTACAAACTTTACTCTCACTTTCTATCTCTCGTCTCGGTTCCTCTCCTTAGTCTTTACGTGAGGGTTTATTTTCAGGGGACTTGGTTAGAGGGTGATGATACCCTTCGGAACGACGTTACGAAAACCAATTTCGGTGGATCAAGAATCCACGTAGGACACACCTGTCAAGATAAATAGTGTCTCACGTCGGACAGAGAATTGACCCGTCGTGGTTGACAGTCCTTTGACTTTCCCAACCTGCACAATAGGAGACATTAGACCGAGACACGACGGAGGTTGTTCAGATGGAACTAAAGACGAATGACTGAATGTTGTTCGACTTCTCTCCTTTGGTCAGAGGTTCCGTCACAGAGAAATGAAGTCCATTTAGTTGTCAAGGAAACCACCCAGGGATACGAAAGGACAGAGGAGTTGGAAGAATTAGAAAAACCTGTAAGACTCTGAAGGGGTCCTTATTAATATAAATCCTTAGGACAGCCGACGGAATGTTTACCTAATGAGAAGAATTACTCTATCTAAAATGATATAGTTCGTAACTTAACTCCTTTTTATCTTAGAAAGGTGATAAAACGTATCAACTCAACAACTTTAAAATGTTATTTATACGTTGATAAAACACTGTTACTTTATTAAATTTGTTTGTTTGTTGTCGTTGTTTTTGGTTCCGGGACCCAAGGAAGGATGTATTTTCTGTTTCTTTTAAGAACCGTACTTTTAAGAGAAAGGTAGAATAGACTGAGTCACCAGTAAATACTTCACGTCTATCTAAATAATACCGTAGAGTGCTAACTATCCCTGTTTAGAACGATATATTCTCCCTAAATCCAAGTCTCCGATAGTCAAAAATGTGACATAAAATATACAAAAGGTCTTTTATACGACTCCTCAGTAAGGACAAAGAAAAAAAAATTTTTTCGGGTTTGTGTAAAAGTCCATCTCTCCGGAGTTTGATAAACTGTAATCTGTGTACGTTCTTATAAGGTAGAACAAGATAGTTTTTGTCGTATTTGAATAGAAACTTGTAGACTTCGTATGATTTCAAAGTTTCGGTGTGGTACGGTCCTTATCTTAGGAACTTCTTCCGGTAACCATCTATCAGACGGAGAGTTTTATCTCAATACAGAATAAGTCGAAGACCAAAAACCCCAGGACCGATCACGGACTGGGTACTCTCGACAACCTCGGATTTTAGTTGGAACTCCATTTCATCGGACAATAATCAAATCTCTATCATCGAACACCGACGACGAAGAAAAGAAAAGACGAAAAACTTATTTTGTCGTGTCGACGACGACGACTCAGTGAAGTCAACACAGGATGAGACACACTGGGGTTTCTGCCGTCGGGTGGTCCGAGGGGGTAGGGACCCTAAGAAGTCCGTTCTTGTGACCTCACCCAACGGTAAAGGAAGAGGTATAATGTCTCGTACCGACCTTTTCCTGTAGTCATAAAGATCTATAGAAGAAGAATCATAAATTAATGTTTTACCTCCTTTTTATTATCGACGAACGAGATATATTGTGTGTATCACTTTCTTGTCGACGGGGACGATGATACTTTGGTAAAAAGTCTGTCTTTTCTGGAGTCTTTACAGAGACTTTAAGGAAGGACCAAATCCTCCCTGGTTAAATGTTGTACCCTCTCCCCTTCAATCCTTAATGATGGTAAATTGATCGAGAGGTCACCGAGTCTCCGTTGACCTAACTAGACGTGGATCGACCTCGCCATGTACACAGTTTACCCATCTTAAATTTGAAAACGAATCTCATCCGTCACTGAAAGGACTGTCAAAGTTACAGGTCCTTTAGAAAGGCTTGATAGGGACCTCACTTCCGAACAACAACCGGATGGATAAAAATTTATGATGTCCGGTTCTCTTTATTCCGTTATACACACACACGTGTATATTAACATTATATTGATCTTAGATAAGTTTACAAAGAAATTCTCAAATTACTAGATTTTAATGTCCTTTCGGTCACAAAATAGTTAAATACTCCTCGGTACTACTACAGTTATATAATAGATTCACGACCTTTTTTTTTGTTTTTATTTACTCTAATACGTATATTCAATATGAGGTGAAGTTAAAATATTCTTGATTCCTAAATCTTTCTTAACGTGTAGTACCACTATCATCGCCACATTTGGTGATTCGACACAGGTTGAGAACTCTGTGGTCTCTTGACGTCTGACAGCGGACGGTCCAAGGAGACAGCGACCCTAAAGGGTCCGTTCTTATGACCTCACCCAATGGTAAAGGACGAGGTCCGTTACAAGGGTTGGTTCCCTGACTTACAGAGGACCGAATCGTCCGTCTAACAAATAGTGACTAAGTGGTCCTTCGTCACAATATATAGTGTCTTTATCTTTTAACATCACGCAACTATTTTGTGTATAACTCATAGATGACACATATCTATCATTTTTATAAATTATTGAAAAATAATGGATTCTAACTTTATACTGGACGAAATGAAAAGTGCCGACAGATACACTACCGCGTGCGTGAGAACATTATACAGTGTTATCTAAAAAGTAACTTTAGTATTATTACAAGTAAAACAATTTGGTATGAGACACTTCCGAGACGTAAGTAATACATTTAAAAAATATGAATTATAGAAAGTTACACGGATATTATATAATACATAATTTACTTACACAAAACTTACTTATTTGGGTCTTTACTTATCAGGGAAAATTTCATGTCGGTGATACCTCTTGTCACACCTCTAAGGAATTTTTTAACGTTTATCTTGACGGAATACTGGGTCGTTAGGGTGAAGACCCGTATGTGTGGCTCCTTTGGTCTTAACTTTCTCTGTGTACATGGGGTTACAAGTAGCGTCGTGACAAATATTATCGGTCCTGTACCTTTGTTGGATCTACAGGTAGTCGTCTACTTACCTATTCTTTCGACACCATGTATATGTGTTACCTCATAATGAGTCGGCAATTTTTCTTAAGTAAACTTAGTCAAGACTACTCTACCTACTTTGACCTCGGTTAATATGTCTCACTTCATTCGGTCTTTCTTTTTGTGGTTATGTCATATGATTGTGTATATATACCTTAAATCCTTCTACCGTTACTGCTGGGACATACGTTCTGTCCTTTTTTCTGTGTCTACACATATTGTCTGAAAACCTGAGTCTCCCTCTCCCTCTCCCACCCTACTAAACCCTCTTACCGTAAGATTGTACATATGATAGTACATTCTTAACTTAGCGGTCTTATACAGACTACATCCTATGTCGTACGAACCCCGACCACGTACCCCTACTGGGTCTCTCTACAATACCCCTCCCTCCACACTCCCCCCAAGTACAAACCCTTGCGTACATTCTTAATTTCTAAAATTTTAATTTTTTTTTTTTTCTCGATAATGTTGATATTTTTTTATTATTATTTTATTTCATCGGGTATATTAAGATATTCTCTGGATCTCTTGATCTAATTCAAAGTTACAAACAGTCGTTGTACTTATTTGGTCTAGGTGGTACTGATTGTTAATAAAATCCTTCTAAGAAATCACGTACTAGACCATGAATTATATTTTAGTTAAGGAAATATAATGAAATCAGAGAATTCATAAAAGAATAATAATGATAATAAAATATAATATAGTATAACGATAATAAAATATCATAATAAAATATAAAATCAGTGAATAATAAAATCAGAGAAAAACAGGTCTCAGTGTAAAGGATTCAACTATAAGTCTTTGTTGNGGTCTCGGTGGTACTGATTGTTAATAAAATCCCTCTAAGAAATCACGTACTAGACCATGAATTATATTTTAGTTAAGGAAATACAATGAAATCAGAGAATTCATAAAAGAATAATAATGATAATAAAATATAATATAGTATAACGATAATAAAATATCATAATAAAATATAAAATCAGTGAATAATAAAATCAGAGAAAAACAGGTCTCAGTGTAAAGGATTCAACTATAAGTCTTTGTTGAGGAAAATTTCGTAATGTACTTAAGTGTACTTTAGGAAGGAGGGTATAAAAGAACCTAAAAAATACACTTAAAGATCCTCAACCATTGACTTTGTGTATTATTACATGTGTTGACGTGCTAAGAATTGATTTTTTTATCGAAGGTATCGGTTTAATCGGATTGTTGACGAACTTTTTCCTCTTTGTTATTGTCATCCGTGAATGACTCCTGGTAGTGGAAAATTAAAAAAAAAAGTAAAAATTAATTTCCTATTACCGAAATGTCATAACACAACCAAAGGTGACTTGTAGTTGTAGTTTTACTTAGTCAGTATCCCGGTAGAGAATTGTCGTGTGTTATTCTTTTAGGTTGCCATACTAGTGAGTGGATCTCGGTCTGTAGGACCTTACACTTCAATTCACCCGGAATCTTTCGTAGTGATACTTGTTTGGATAACCTCCACTACCTTAAGGTCACCTCGATAAAGAAAAGAAAAAAAAAAAAAAAAACTCAAATTCAAAATGAAATAAAATGAAATGTTATGACATAACCAAAACGGTATGTAACTGTACTTAGTCGGTACCCACATGTACTCAAGGGTTAGGACTTGGGGGGGAGGGTGGAGGGTAGAGTACGTCACCTCGATAAAGTTTAGGACTTTCAACTACGACACTTTCACGACGTGAGTTATACGGTCGTTTAAACGTTTTGACTCGTCACCGGTGTCCTGACCTTTCCAGTCAAAAATAAGGTTAGGGTTTCTTTCCGTTACGGTTTCTTACGAGTTTGATGGTGTGTTAACGTGAGTAGAGTGTACGATCATTACATTACGAGTTTTAAGAGGTTCGGTCCGAAGTCGTTATACACTTGGCACTTGAAAGTCTACAAGTTCGACCATAATCTTTTCCTTGTCCTTGGTCTCTAGTTTAACGGTTGTAGGTGACCTAGTAGTTTTTTCGTTCTCTCAAGGTCTTTTTGTTAACCTCTCATATATTAAGGTAACGATTGTGATCGTTCCCCCATGATAAAGACGGGGGAAGACTACGGATACAGTCTTTGAAAGAGATAGAGGAAATATGAAATTATTTTGAAGTAATGTTTTTTCGCGACTCGCTAGTTCGGAGCAGAGACCGGGGTCTAAGTTAATAGGAGACCTCCGGTTCTTAAGGCCGCAGAAAAGTACCAAGTCGTTGTTAGACAGTCATCAATACCGTTTAACTTATGTACAACGTAGAGTCCAGAAGTTTTATGGATCGAGGACTCGACCTTAACACTGTCTTACACCAGGTGACCTCTTACCTTACCGTTCGGTGAAGTCATAAGAACGGAACTCTTGGGGTACTTGTCATACTTTTCCGTTTTACTATCCTATGACTTTCTCCTTGAGGGGTCCAGTCATCCACGGGTTATACGATGACCTCTAGTCACCTCTTTATTGAGGTCTTTCTTACTTCCCTACCTCGGTTTCGTTTTTGTTATGGGTCGACACCTACACTGTCCACTATCTTCGTTCCAGGTTATGACATTTGTCGTTATAACGTATCCTTGGACCTTACAGTCCAGGTACTTAGTTCCGTTTAACCTTCACCAGTTTGTTCTCTGCCGTTCTCACTTACAGCTGTAAGATCCTTAGTCGCTTGATTTTACCTGACCTTACCCACTTAAATTGAGTCTACTGGTAATATAGATGATGACACCCGTCCTTAGGGAGTCTTCTTTACCTCATCGGTAGTACCAGTTGTTTTCTCAGACTTTACGTCATGAACCTACGTTAGAGTTTTTGCTGTCTTACTAGAGACAAGCAGAGGTTCCGTTTGGTAATTTATAGTGTCGTTAGGTTCAGATACGGGGTTGGTCATTACGACTTCTTCGACTTCAACTTGTCAAGATGCTTCTGGATGTTCTGGAAAATCTTTATTGTGGGTTTTTTTCTACAGGAAAAGTAATATCCCCTGACCTTACGTTTTCATCCTTCAGTTCTTTGTGGACCTCATTGTCCGTTTAAACCGGAACCTTACGTCTTACTTCGTCCCGTTTCTGATTATCTCAAAACGGTTCTTTTACGTGGCCAGTATCGTTTGTGGGAGATGGTTGTTGTGTCCTCTACTGAGATGTGTACCTGTAGTGGTCTACCAGTTGTAGCTTTAGTCTAACTAATATAAGAAACGTCGGTTTCTGCCTCTTCGAGATATGTCAGTTGTTTTTGTTCTGGTCCTCGACTGACACCGAGTCTAGTACTTGAGGAATAACGGTTTAAGTCTGACTTTAACTTCTTTCATCCCTTTTGGCGATCTGGTAAGTCCATACTGGATTTAGTTTAGGGAATACTAATATGTCACCTTCACTCTTTATCTAAATTCCCGGATCTAGACTATCTATCTCACGGACTACTTGATACCTTACTCCAAACACTGTGACATATTCTCTGTCCCTAGTTCTGGTAGGGGTGCCTTTTCTTTACATTTTTTTCGTTTTACCGACAGACTCCTCCAGAATGTTTATCGACACTTTTCTTCTTTTGACTTTTCGTTTCCTCTTTTCGTAGACTTACGTCTCAAGGTTTCTTATCGTTCTTCTCTATTCTTTCGGAAGAATTCACTAGTTACGTTTCTTTATCTCCTTTTCTTGTCTCACCCTTTCTGATCTCTAGAGAAGTTCTTTTAATCTCTATGGTTCCCTTGTAAAGTACGTTTCTACCCGAGTTATTTCCTGTCTTACCATACCTGTCTAGTCTTCGTCTTCTACAATTCTTCTCCACTCTTGTTTTTTCTAGAAGTGCTGGTCCTATTTGTGCTACCACACTAGTGAGTAGGACTTTATACTTCAGTTCACCCGGAATCTTTCGTAGTGATACTTGTTTCGATCACCTCCACTACCTTAAGGTCACCTCGACAAAGTTTAGGACTTTCTACTACGACACTTTCACGACGTGAGTTATACGGTCATTTAGACGTTTTGAGTCGTCACCGAAGTCCTGACCTTTTCCAGTCAAAAGTAAGGTTAGGGTTTCTTTCCGTTACGGTTTCTTACGAGTTTGATGACGTGTTAACGTGAGTAGAGTGTACGATCATTGCATTACGAGTTTTAAGAGGTTCGGTCCGAAGTCGTTATACACTTGGCACTTTAAGGTCTACAAGTTCGACCAAAATCTTTTCCGTCTCCTTGGTCTCTAGTTTAACGGTTGTAGGCGACCTAGCAGCTTTTTCGTTCTCTCAAGGTCTTTTTGTAGATAAAGCCGAAAGAACTGATACGGTTTCGGAAACTACACATCTAGTGTTATTTGACACCTTTTAAGACTTCCTCTACCCTTATGGTCTGGTGGACTGGACGGAGCACTCTTTAGACATACGTTCAGTCCTTCGTTGTNCAGAACTACGATCCTTATCGGAGTTCCCTTCTGAACGGAGTCAACGGTCCTCTGTCGGAGATTGACAGACTTTGTAGTCTCAAATAGAGTCGATGACTCTAGACGAAGTGGTTCCCGTGCAAGAAAATATCGTCGGACGTAGGGTACCTACTAACTTTAACCTTCGTCCCCACCTAATCTTTCAAAGTCAATATACCGTCCTGTTAAGTCTACCTGGTACATGAGAGACTTCCAGGTCTCTCCAACCGACTCCGTGACATTCTTACTGTAGTGTCAAATTAAAGAGGGAAACGGGTAAGGAAGAAGGAAGAAAGGGAAGGTGTCCACAAATAGGAATTATTTATAAGACAAATAAGTCACAATGACCAACCCCGTATCTGAACCTATTGACACTATGACTTTCCAAACGGAACCTCTGTTTGTCTCTAGTAAGACAGCAAAAACTCTAACGTAGGTTCATGACGTAAAGTCTGAGAAAACAACTGGTACTACCAATGAGGTAAAGAAGACTCCCTAAGGACGGGTGTCATCATCTATATTACCAGTAGACTCAATTTAAGTGGGTAAGGTCAGGTAAAATCAAACGACTAAAGATCTTACAGCGGCAAGTGGGAACGGTAGAGAACAAACTGGTGAAGGTTAAACGGAACTATGTACCTGGACTGTAAGGTCCAAGGATACGTTATAACGAGAATGTCGTAACCTCGAACGAAGATAGTGGTCAGTGTAGGTGTTGACCTATAACAAAAACGAAACCGAGGTAGGGAAGTAAGAAAGACCTCAATAAAGAGGTGACTAGAGGTCATCGTATAACCCGTGGATTACTGGACCCCTCAAGGAGAAAGCCATGGGATAGTAAAACGGAAAAGTATGACAAGTACCCCAAGAGTTCCGTTCTTATGACTTCACCAAACGGCATGGGAAGAGGTCACCTACTGTAAGACAGTCTGGAGAGGTGGTACTGGGCGGGCAGAACCCAACGGGACGTCCGTACCGAACCAAAGTAACTCAATCTGTTCCGACATCAGGATCACACTAATCTAACTGATCTAAAGACACTCATACCAAAGTCACACAGACGGGAGACTACGGGAGAACGTCACGGATGGTAGAATGATCCCAAAGAGAATGGAACCCGCACCCCATAGAGAAGTACCGACGAGGTCGTTTCGTGTCGGCGACGAGGAATGGAACCTGCTCCCCATAGAGGAATGGCGGTGGCAAGGACTGGAAGTTGCACCCTATGGAGAAGATCCGGGAGGATGCGGACGCATCGGTGGTGAGGATCCCAACGAGGAGGGGTGCTGACCAGAACCGGAACCCACACCCACCGAGAAGGGTCGACGGTGGGGACCGGAGGTCGAGTCCCACCTAGGAGTCCCAGTGGCGGGGACTGAAGTCTGCACCCCACAGAGGAGGTTCGGAGATAAAATAAATCTTCTATCACCCTCTTAGGTAGGAGCTTCGTACTCCGTACGGTTGGGTTTTTAAACTTCCCTTCTCTCACCTCCTCGCGCACCCTCTTCACCTCTTTCTCTCTCCCTCTCTCTTTCTTTCTCACGTGCGTACGTCCTCTCCTTCTCTCTCTTTCGTTTAAACCTTTTGACTCGTTACCGGTGTCCTGACCTTTTCCAGTGAAAAGTAAGGTTAGGGTTTCTTTCCGTTACGGTTTCTTACGAGTTTGATGACGTGTCAACGTGAGTAGAGTGTACGATCATTGCATTACGAGTTTTAAGAGGTTCGGTCCGAAGTCGTTATACACTTGGCACTTGAGGGACTTCGAGTTCGACCAAAATCTTTTCCGTCTCCTTGGTCTCTAGTTTAACGGTTGTAGGCGACCTAGTACCTTTTTCGTTCTCTCAAGGTCTTTTTGTAGATAAAGCCGAAAGAACTGATACGGTTTCGGAAACTACACATCTAGTGTTATTTGACACCTTTTAAGACTTCCTCTACCCTTATGGTCTGGTGGACTGGACGGAGAACTCTTTAGACATACGTTCAGTCCTTCGTTGTCAATCTTGACCTGTACCTTGTTGTCTGACCAAGGTTTATCCTTTTCCTCACGGAGTTCCGACATATAACAGTAGGACGAATAAATTGAATATACGTCTCATGTAGTACTCTTTGCGACCTGACCTTCTTTGTGTTCGACCTTAGTTCTAACGGCCCTCTTTATAGTTATTGGAGGTTATACGTCTACTGTGGTGGGAATACCGTCTTTCACTTCTCCTTGATTTTTCGGAGAACTTCTTTCACTTTCGCCTCTCGCTTTTTCAACCGAATTTCGAGTTGTAAGTCTTTTGTTTCTAGTACCGTAGACCAGGGTAGTGAAGTCCCTTTATCTACCCCTTTGTCACCTTTGTCACAGTCTAAAATAAAAACACTCGAGGTTTTAGTAATGTCTACCACTGACGTCGGCACTTTAATTTTTTGCGAATGAGGAACTCATTCTTTTCAATACCGGTTGGATCTATCGTATAAGTTTTCGTCTCTGTAATGAAACGGCTGATTCCAGGCAGATCAGTTCCGATACCAAAAAGGTCACCAGTACATACCTACACTCTCAACCTGACACTTCTTTCGAGTCACGACTTCTTAACTACGAAAACCTGACACCACAACCTCTTCTGACAACTCTCAGGGAACCTGACGTTCCTCTAGGTTGGTCAGGTAAGACTTCCTCTAGTTGGGACCCTAAAGAAACCTTCCTTACTACGATTTCGACTTCGAGGTCATGAAACCGGTGGAGTACGTTTCACAACTGAGTAACCTTTTCAGAGACTACGACCCTCCCTAACCCCCGTCCTCCTCTTCCCCTGCTGTCTCCTACTCTACCGACCTACCGTAGTGATTGAGCTACCTGTACTTAGACTCACTTGAGGCCCTCAACCACTACCTGTCCCTCCGGACCGCACGACACTAAGTACCCCAGTGTTTCTCAGCCTGTACTGACTCGTTGACTTGACTTGACTTGACCTTAACTCTAATACTTCCTAATGAGAACATTGAATGTACAAATCTCTTAGAACAAAAGTAGTATAAACACGTTAAAACAAGATATTTTACAGTCACTGTGTTATTTTTTATGGAATTCTCTTTTGTCATGTTGTTTGGTTCTTTTAGTTACGTGTTATATTTGTATTTGTATACTTTATAACTCTTATACTGAAAACCTATAATGACATTTTTATTAATGCCAGTAAGAAAAGATCCATTATTTTCTGTTTCAACTTTTTCCCCCGAAATCTAAGGATCACTTTACCTCATTTATGTCTGGAGAGATAGAAGGTGACTTAAGTGTTTCCTTTGGACCTGCCTACGTATCGTCCATGAACTCTTAAGACTTTTAAGTTGTACTTGTTCATCTAATTCTTTCCTATAGTCTTTCTTAAGATACAGGGTAGTTTGGTCACCATTCAAGTGGTGAAAGGGGAGACTATATGGGACCAGACTTTCGTTGTGTTGAACTTTTGACCTTTACTCGTGATATACGTCTGTCGTTCGTTAGTGTTTCTTTTGATGATCAAACTGAGTGCCTCGTTTTTATTTCTTAAGACTTTCGAATCTCTCCTACCCTTAGGAGTGAAAATAAACGAGAAAAGGGGGATCAAAGAATGTTGAAATTGGGATCCTCTAGAAAACTATTTGTATCATCGTTACCGTTTTCATCGACTCTTCTTTCTTTAAGTTATCAGTTTTAAGACTTCCCAACCCTGAAAACTGTGTCTAGTTCTTTGGTATTTGAATTCAATATGTTTACTTTATGTATAGACACATATATATAGATACTTATATATATGTATAAATAGTTTTCTTTCTTGTGTTTACTATTCAAATTTTTTGAAATTTGTAGAGATAAATTTTTACTCACTCGCCAGTTTTCCTTTATGAGTTTCACTTCCTACTTCTCCGTTTATCCACATTTTTAATGCCTTCTCTTCCAGTCCCTTTTAACATTTCAGATTATTTATCGTATACTAACCTTAGAGTCACTCTTCTCTTTCTTTACCTTCTTCTTGGTTATAAACATTTCTCCTACGTATTCTCAAATTTTTGACTAGTTTCGTTAGTTTTTAGTATAAATTTCTAAGATGTTTTATATTCTCCCCCTTATGTTTCTTTTGGTATAGGGTCATTTAATGTTGACTTGTTATAGTTTGTGTAAGTGTGAAAATTTATTCATAGGAATGTTTTCAAAAGTGTTTTTAGAAGTGTTTTAAAACTCTGCTTTGGAATTTTCGTTAATTTTGTTTTCTCTACAATAAGTCTTCTTTTGTAATATATATATGTATATATATACGTCTATATATTTTTGAAAGTATAGTCTTATATCTAATCTGACTATATAACTATATGTAATATATAATATGACTGTACTCATAAGAGTAGTCTTTATTACTTTCGGTCTACTGTCAATAGGTTCAGACTCTCTAAGACCACATGTCTTATAAAGTCAAGTCAAGTCAGCGAGTCAGCACAGGCTGAGAAACGCTGGGGTACTTAGTGTCGTGCGGTCCGGAGGAACAGGTAGTGGTAGAGGGCCTCAAGTGAGTCTGAGTGCAGGTAGCTCAGACACTACGGTAGGTCGGTAGAGTAGGAGCCAGTAGGGGAAGAGGAGGACGGGGATTAGGGAGGGTCGTAGTTTCAGAAAAGGTTACTCAGTTGAGAAGCGCACTCCACCGGTTTCATGACCTTGAAGTCGAAATCGTAGTAAGGAAGGTTTCTTTAGGGTCCCAACTAGAGGAAGTCTTACCTGACCCAACCTAAAGGAACGTCAAGTCCCCTGAGAGTTCTCAGAAGAGGTTGTGGTGTCACGTTTTCGTAGTTAAGAAACCGCGAGTCGGAAGAAGTGTCAGGTTGAGAGTGTAGGTATGTACTGGTGACCTTTTTGGTATAGGACTGATCTGTCTGGAATCAGCCGGTTCATTACAGAGACGAAAACTTATACGATAGATCCAACCGGTATTGAAAAGAAGGTTCCTCGTTCGCAGAAAATTAAAGTACCGACGTCAGTGGTAGACGTCACTAAAACCTCGAGTGTTTTTATTTCAGTTGTGACAAAGGTGACAAAGGGGTAGATAAACGGTACTTCACTACCCTGGCCTACGGTACTAGAAACAAAAGACTTACAATTCGAAATTCGGTTGAAAGAGTGAGAGGAGAAAGTGAAAGAAGTTCTCCGAAAAGTCAAGGAGAAGTGAAAGACGGTATTCCCACCACAGTAGACGTATAACCTCCAATAACTATAAAGAGGGCCGTTAGAACTAAGGTCGAGCACAAAGAAGGTCAGGTCGCAAAGAGTACTACATGAGACGTATATTCAATTTATTCGTCCTACTGTTATATGTCGGAACTCCGTGAGGAAAAGGATAAACCTTGGTCAGACAACAAGGTACAGGTCAAGATTGACAACGAAGGACTGAACGTATGTCTAAAGAGTTCTCCGTCCAGTCCACCAGACCATAAGGGTAGAGGAAGTCTTAAAAGGTGGCAAATAACACTAGATGTGTAGTTTCCGAAACCGTATCAGTTCTTTCGGCTTTATCTACAAAAAGACCTTGAGAGAACGAAAAAGCTACTAGGTCGCCTACAACCGTTAAACTAGAGACCAAGGAGACGGAAAAGATTTTGGTCGAACTTGAAGTCCCTCAAGTGCCAAGTGTATAACGACTTCGGACCGAACCTCTTAAAACTCGTAATGCAATGATCGTACACTCTACTCACGTTAACACGTCATCAAACTCGTAAGAAACCGTAACGGAAAGAAACCCTAACCTTACTTTTCACTGGAAAAGGTCAGGACACCGGTGACGAGTCAAAAGGTTTAAACGAAAGAGAGAGAAGGAGAGGACGTACGTACGTGAGAAAGAAAGAGAGAGGGAGAGAGAGAGAGGTGAAGAGGGTGCGCGAGGAGGTGAGAGAAGGGAAGTTTAAAAACCCAACCGTACGGAGTGCGAAGCTCCTACCTAAGAGGGCGATAGAAGATTTATTTTATCTCCGACCCTCTTCTGTGGGGTGCAGACTTCAGTCCCCGCCACTGGGACTCCTAGGTGGGACTCGACCTCCGGTCCCCACCGTCGACCCTTCTCGGTGCGTGTGGGTTCAGGTTCCGGTCATCACCCCTCCTCGTTGGGATCCTCACCACCGACGCATCCGCATCCTCCCGGATCTTCTCCATAGGGTGCAACTTCCAGTCCTTGCCACCGCCATTCCTCTATGGGGAGCAGGTTCCATTCCTCGTCGCCGACACGAAACGACCTCGTCGGTACTTCTCTATGGGGTGCGGGTTCCATTCTCTTTGGGATCATTCTACCATCCGTGACGTTCTCCCGTAGTCTCCCGTCTGTGTGACTTTGGTATGAGTGTCTTTAGATCAGTTAGATTAGTGTGATCCTGATGTCGGAACAGATTGAGTTACTTTGGTTCGGTACGGACGTCCCGTTGGGTTCTGCCCGCCCAGTACCACCTCTCCAGACTGTCTTACAGTAGGTGACCTCTTCCCATGCCGTTTGGTGAAGTCATAAGAACGGAACTCTTGGGGTACTTGTCATACTTTTCCGTTTTACTATCCCATGGCTTTCTCCTTGAGGGGTCCAGTAATCCACGGGTTATACGATGACCTCTAGTCACCTCTTTATTGAGGTCTTTCTTACTTCCCTACCTCGGTTTCGTTTTTGTTATAGGTCAATACCTACACTGACCACTATCTTCGTTCGAGGTTACGACATTCTCGTTATAACGTATCCTTGGACCTTACAGTCCAGGTACATAGTTCCGTTTAACCTTCACCAGTTTGTTCTCTACCGTTCCCACTTGCCGCTGTAAGATCTTTAGTCGTTTGATTTTACCTGACCTTACCCACTTAAATTGAGTCTACTGGTAATATAGATGATGACACCCGTCCTTAGGGAGTCTTCTTTACCTCATTGGTAGTACCAGTTGTTTTCTCAGACTTTACGTCATGAACCTACGTTAGAGTTTTTGCTGTCTTACTAGAGACAAACAGAGGTTCCGTTTGGAAAGTCATAGTGTCAATAGGTTCAGATACGGGGTTGGTCATTGTGACTTATTTGTCTTATAAATAATTCCTATTTGTGGACACCTTCCCTTTCTTCCTTCTTCCTTACCCGTTTCCCTCTTTAATTTGACACTACAGTAAGAATGTCACGGAGTCGGTTGGAGAGACCTGGAAGTCTCTCATGTACCAGGTAGACTTAACAGGACGGTATATTGACTTTGAAAGATTAGGTGGGGACGAAGGTTAAAGTTAGTAGGTACCCTACGTCCGACGATATTTTCTTGCACGGGAACCACTTCGTCTAGAGTCATCGACTCTATTTGAGACTACAAAGTCTGTCAATCTCCGACAGAGGACCGTTGACTCCGTTCAGAAGGGAACTCCGATAAGGATCGTAGTTCTGAAGAAAGGAGTTCTCATTTAGTGAAAGAAAGGAGTATAAGTTAAAAAGTATATACATTTTTATATATACATATATACTACCTTTGTTGAGGTTCTAAACCCAACAAACAGGAAACAAGGAGTCTCTTGGAGACAGTCCAAGAATAGGAATCTCAATTCCCGATACGATGATCGTTTTAACTTAACCTTCGGAGACTTTGATAGTGGGTACAGTAATATCATTCTTATAACAATATGAGTCTCCACCTTTCTTTTCGAATCAAGTGAGTAGGTTCCTGACCTTTCTACATCATGACTACTACGGGTAGTATAAATTAATAGTTACACTGGACACACGTAAGTTCACCTCTTCTGTTTTAGTGTCTGAGGGAATTAACGACCCAAGTCAAAATCGACGGTACGATCTATATAGTCTCCGGATTTCTGTCTTTATAATTCTGTCACCTTTTTCAAGACACCACCTCCGTTACACATACCTATATAACTTTTATAAACGTCTAAAAGACATTTACGGTTGGTTTCTTATAGAAAGTATCTTGTCCGTGATTAGTTGGTTCATCTGTCTTACTGAGTCGGTCAAACAGAGTTAACTGGAGTCATTTGTCACAATAGTTACGACAGGACTATCGGTGGAACTTGTGGTCTTCGTTTCTACTAGTCTTCGTTTCTATTTCCGGTACTTACTCGGGTTTGTCATTTCCAAGGATCAACGGTTTTGACCACATCGATGACGATAGTACCTTATTATATGTTTCACGGTCGTTATCTCTGACTGTCAATTTGAGGTTATGTCATGGTAAGGAATTCCTATGGTTGACCCCGGTGAACTACTGTTCGACTAATGTACCCCAAGAAAGGTAAGGTCTTTTAAAAAGATTCGTTGTTTTTATGTGTAACACCTGTTCCTTAACGGAAAGGACGAACATCTCGGAGCCAATCGTAGTGATAGACTCCTTTAAACCCCATGACTAGATTGTCATANTTAACGACCCAAGTCAAAATCGACGGTACGATCTATATAGTCTCCGGATTTCTGTCTTTATAATTCTGTCACCTTTTTCAAGACACCACCTCCGTTACACATACCTATATAACTTTTATAAACGTCTAAAAGACATTTACGGTTGGTTTCTTATAGAAAGTATCTTGTCCGTGATTAGTTGGTTCATCTGTCTTACTGAGTCGGTCAAACAGAGTTAACTGGAGTCATTTGTCACAATAGTTACGACAGGACTATCGGTGGAACTTGTGGTCTTCGTTTCTACTAGTCTTCGTTTCTATTTCCGGTACTTACTCGGGTTTGTCATTTCCAAGGATCAACGGTTTTGACCACATCGATGACGATAGTACCTTATTATATGTTTCACGGTCGTTATCTCTGACTGTCAATTTGAGGTTATGTCATGGTAAGGAATTCCTATGGTTGACCCCGGTGAACTACTGTTCGACTAATGTACCCCAAGAAAGGTAAGGTCTTTTAAAAAGATTCGTTGTTTTTATGTGTAACACCTGTTCCTTAACGGAAAGGACGAACATCTCGGAGCCAATCGTAGTGATAGACTCCTTTAAACCCCATGACTAGATTGTCATACACCATAGTGTATTTCAGTGAATTCTTAACTTTCACTTTCATTTTCAGTGAGTCGGTACAGACTGTGAAACGCTGGGGTACCTGTCATAGGTACCTTAAGAGGTCCGGTCTTATGACCTTACCCATCGGGAAGGGAAGAGGTCCCCTAGAAGGGTTGGGTCCCTAGTTTGGGTCCAGAGGGTGTAACGTCCGTCTAAGAAATGGTCGACTCGGTGTTCTCTTCGGGTTCTTATCACCTCACCCATCGGATAGGAAAGAGGTCGCCTAGAAGGACTGGGTCCTTAACTTGGCNCATTTTCAGTGAGTCGGCACAGACTGTGAAACACTGGGGTACCTGTCATAGGTACCTTAAGAGGTCCGGTCTTATGACCTCACCCATCGGGAAGGGAAGAGGTCCCCTAGAAGGGTTGGGTCCCTAGTTTGGGTCCAGAGGGTGTAACGTCCGTCTAAGAAATGGTCGACTCGGTGTTCTCTTCGGGTTCTTATCACCTCACCCATCGGATAGGAAAGAGGTCGCCTAGAAGGACTGGGTCCTTAACTTGGCCCCAGAGGACGTAATGTCCGAAATGGTTGACTAGATACTCCCTTCGGGGTGAATCCTTACCCAAAAATAAAATTTACACACCCTCACCCGGGTATTAGTAACTTAGATGATCATTATAATGTATGGTATCGTGGGTTTTCTATTAGGATAAGAAGTGTTAGTTTCGTGATCGAACCTCTGTTATCAAATACTTCTACCAGATGGTAAAATGTCTTACTTCTTATATGTATTTTAGTTTCTGAAAAGCTACAATAATATCGGGGTGTCTTTCTTATGAAAACAGACTCTTGGATTCCCCTCCACCGTACTCATCAGAATGAATCGTAGTGAATCACCGGGTCGTCCTCTTAGACACAAAGGTAAAGATTTTCAGACAGAAAACAAACCGAATCTCCAGGTCCATGGGTGTCCCCGTGTGACAACGGTCTTAGTATCGTTCTTAGAGTCATTTGATAATTCAACATCGTCGACCGTACCGTGAAACCATAAAAACGTGAGACTCTGGTCGTACGGTTTTTTCTACATTGGTTTGACAGTCCTGATGAACGAAAACTAAAAGTACTCCACATGTACGAACATTTTTAAATTTTGAATTGTAATACCTCTCTATACAGTACGAATGTTTAACCTGTCGAGTCATAAAAATTCTGTAGTATATAGGGGTTTAACGAAATATCTTAAGTATGTTAAAGTGAATATTGGGTCGTTAAAGAAAGAGAAATTGTTGAAGACTAAGATTTTAGATATACGTATTTGTGTTCTAAATCTTAACACTTTTAAGAAAACTTTGTCTTTTTCCACAACCTCCTAAATATAATGAATTAAATTTTAAAATAAGACCTTGATGTACATTCCTTTGTATATTTATAGTTACCTTCTCTTATTTCTCAGATGTTTGTTCGGGTGGAAATATATTAGTTACAAAAAGACTATTCACTGGTTCTATTTATGTCTTTCTTGGTAGAAAAGTTGACTTTGAATTTATTTGACTTGTATCCGTATAAATTTCTAAAGTCATTAAGGTCAGAATCTATAATAAATATAATATATATGTGTGTGTGTATATACACAGAGACACGTATATATGTGTGTATATATGTATATTTTTTGTTTACGTGTACATACATAGTAGTTTATATATATATATATATTTACAAACCTCTTTTTAACTTTATCTTAACGGTCATTAACTTTTACTGTTTTTACAAATAGTCGTCCTCTTACCCATCAAGACTGTATAAACATGTGACTTTTTTTATACAACTAAAGACCAAAGGTTAGACCGTAAATTCCTCGAACCTATAAGGATAAAATAGGATTGTTGTCCAATTTTTTGGTTACACTTCGGGTATTTTAAATTGTTGAGAAGAATATGGATATTCTCTTTGTTCCCGTGGACCGTTTGGTGACCGGGGGTTTAATTTCTCTGTCCATGTTTTTATACCTCTTAGTGTTGAATTAACGTCTTTAGGTGTTCGTTCTTAAGGTGTCCTTATTTACGTTCTGTCCTTTTGGATTTTACATTGACTTCCTGACGACCTCCTTATCATACCGATTTAGAGTCTCTATTTTAGGGTCTCCCTGACTCAGTATCCCCTATGGGTTTGAAAAACACTCAAATGGAGGTCATCGAACTGACCCGCGAGTGTTTTCTATAGTTTCTTTTCAAAGAGTTCGAAGGTCGTCCCTCTCTCGTTTCCTTGGTAAAAATTTATGTGGTCTCGTGACGTAGGAATTGTTCTAGACTGAACTTCTCTTTGATTGGTCTAGGGTGTGGACGATCCCAAAATAGTTACGGTTTGTCATAACCTTCTTCCTTTTAGGTGTTGAGATTGGTCTTATTGGTTCTTGACACCATATTGACATTGTCCATATAGTACATACATTACCTTCAAGATCTTTCTCTTATTATTATTCTTCCTTGTTGTTGTTGTTTGATAACTTTTTTTATTACGGACTCTTAAAAGAGGTTTAATTACCGATTGTGATTTTGTCTCTAGTCCCTTACAGCCACTTGTGGTTCCGTTTACAGTTTTTATAATATGGATTACATAAGTTTGACGTTCTTTTAGTTTCTACTTCTTTTTTTACGACTTTCGGTCTCGTCCACCTCTTGAATGTATATGACCTCCTTTCTATTCTTAATATAACTGAAGAGGTTTTGGTGTGTTCATTCTTCTCTCACTTCACTTTACTTTATTTTACAATTCTCCCTCCTTTTTTATTTTTTGTGGTTTGATCTTAAAACATGAGACGTTTTAAGAGAAAGTTTTCACTTCTTCTTAATTAAAGAGTCTATTTTGAATTCCTTTAAACAACGGTCATCTTGAATTAACTTTTTTTTACAAAACTTTACAATAACTCTCCTACTTTTATTTTATTCATTTGTTGATCCTAGAAATATTTCTCTCCTTCTCATATTTTCTTCATTTTATCTTAAGTTTTTCACAAAAGAATAAACATTTACTAGAGTTTCCATTGTCAATCTAGTTTTATTATTGTTACTATGGGGTCATTTTTAATCATTTTAAAAAAAAAATTAATTTTTTTTTCTAAGTCCCTGTACTCAAAACCTCTCCTGAGTGAATCATATTTTTCATTATCGTTGTTATATAAACTATTACATTCGAATATATATTCGGAAATATATACGAAAACATACAAATGTATATTTATTTTGTTTACTGTCGTTACTATATTCCCAAACTTACCTTCTCAATCTTAATAGAACGTAATATTGAAATTTTAATGGACACTTCACTATATCCCGTTTTACTTTCACCTAAACCTAATCACCATTTATATATAAAGTTTGGTGACTTTTTCTTAAAAATTTCACGTATTAGATGTACGATTCTCTCCTCTCTTTTACTTTATTATATTTTAGGAGTCAATTTTAGTGTTTACATCTTTTTCTCACCCTCTGGTTTTATCATCGTTTCTCGTTCTTGTTTATCTTTTGTTATTTTTATACCAATTATAATTAGGTAGAGTTATTTTGTTAGAGAGACTTGTAGTTACCAGATTGGTTGATTTTCTGCCTCTCAATCTTATCTAGTTTTATGTTATGGTTCATATGTTAGATCTTCTTCGGATAAAATTTACATTTCGATGTATATCTAATTTTCACTTATTTCTATATGGTACGATCGTAATTAGTTTTCGTTCTACTACGTTCTCATTCGAGATCATTCAAGTCTTTCTCATGTAAAATTTCTTTCAATAGTGTCTATTCCTTATTGTAATGTATTACTATTTTCCGTTTAAGAAGTTCTTATGTCTGTTAGGAATTGTACACACGTGGACTGTTGTTTCTCACTTTGAAACACTCCGTTTTTGATTATCTTGACATTCTTTTGTAACTACTCAGTTAAGTTATGGTGAGATAGTCTTCACCAGAATAGGTCATGAGAGCGGACCTTTTAGGGTACCTACCTCCTCAGACCACCCGACGTCAGGTACCCCAGCGATTCTCAACCTGTGCTGACTCGTTGAAGTGAAAGTGAAAAGTGAAAGTACGTAACCTCTTCCGTTACGGTTGGGTGAGGTCACAAGAACGGACCTCTTAGGGTCCCTACTCCCTCGGACTACCCGACGGGAGATACCCCAGCGTGTCTCAGCCTGTGTTGACTTCACTGAATCATCGTCGTCGTCCGTGATTTAATCATTTCTGTATCAACCTGAGTTATTATGGTAGTTAGTGGACCTGTTTTTCCTGTGACTATTTGATGAAGGTCGTAATGGTTTCTGTGTAAATAGGTTTCGAGTACACCTCATAAGTTGTTGTGTCTGGTGCGTAAGACCGGTATTCTGTTGTTTCTTATCTTTAGTGTGTTACAGACGAGAGTCTAGTGTTAAACCAGACTCTGACACTTAATTTGATCCGGGTTATTGTCTTTCTATCTACGTTTTAAGATTTTACGTATCTAATTTGTTACGTAAAGATTCATTGAGTATTCAGTTTCTTCTGTAGAGCTTTCCTTAAAATTTTACGAAACTTGATTTACTATTTTTTTGTATTTAATGACTTTACAGAGTCTTCGTCCTTTCGTTATGAATCTCCCTTTAAATATCGTGACTTTCATATATGATCTTACATTCTTCTAAGTTTCAGTTTTTAGATTCGAGTAGAATCCTTTGATCTGTAAAGTCAAGTCAAGTCAGTGAGTCAGCACAGGCTGAGAAACGCTGGAGTACTTAGCGTCGTGCGGTCCGGAGGGACAGGTAGTAGTTGCGGGCCTCAAGTGAGTCTGAGTGTAGGTAGCTCAGTCACTACGGTAGGTCGGTAGAGTAGGAGCCAGTAGGGAAAGAGGAGGACGGGGGTTAGGGAGGGTCGTAGTCTCAGAAAAGGTTACTCAGTTGAGAAGAGTACTCCACCGGTTTCATGACCTCAAAGTCGAAATCGAAGTAAGGGAGGTTTGTTTAGGGTCCCGACTAAAGGAAATCTTACCTGACCAACCTAGAGGAACGTCAGGTTCCCTGAGAGTTCTTAGAAGAGGTTGTGGTGTCAAGTTTTCGTAGTTAAGAAGTCGTGAGTCGAAAGAAGTATCAGGTTGAGGGTGTAGGTATGTACTGGTGACCTTTTTGTTATCGGAACTGATCTGCCTGGAAACAATCGTTTCGTTACAGAGACGAAAAGTTACACGATAGATCCAACCAGTATTGAAAGGAAAGTTCCTCATTTACAGAAAATTAAAGGACCGACGTCAGTGGTAGACGGCACTAAAACCTCGGGTTTTTTTATTTCAGACTGTGACAAAGGTGACAAAGGGGTAGATAAAGGGTACTTAACTACTGTTCCTTCTCGATTAATTTAGGTTTTATCTATTTTATTTTATTCATTAGTTTTCATCTCATCTTTAGTTACTTAGTTTTTGTCCTTTAATTGTCTCTTTTAGTTGTTTTGGGGTTTACCCAAAAAACTTTTTTATTTTTATTTTAAATTTAATTACTTTTGGAGATTCATCCGATTGATCCTTTTGTGTTCTCTCCTATATTTAAGACTATGTTAGTATAGTCTTTACTTTCTCCCTGTTAGAGATGTCTAAGATACTCACCAATTATCCTATTAACTCCTTATGATAACTATTAACATACAGGTGTCTAAACTATTAAATCTACTTTACCAGGTTAAAAGACTTACTATGTTAGACGACTTTGAGTGTTCTTTGTGTGTTCAATTATCCGGATATAGATACTTTATTTAACTTATTGATTATCGTAAAGTTTTGTCTTTCGTGGTTTGGGTATGTCTAAGTGACCACTTAATATGGTTTGTAAATTCCTTCTTAAATATGGTTAATAAATATCAGAGAAAACTTTCAATCTTCTCCCGTATGAAAGATGACGTAAGATACTCCTGTCATAGTAGGTTTTTGGTTTTTTATTGTGTAATGTTCACTTCTTTTGGTGTCTGGTTAGAGAGAGTACTTGTGTCTACGTTTTTAGGAGTTGTTTTATTCTATACAATTTTTTTAATATATGGTACTGGATCCCCCTTAATAAGATACTTACGTTCGGACCAAGTTGAAATTTCATTAATTAGATAGTGAAGTTGTCTGATTCCTTCTTTATGGTATACTAGAATAGTTCTGTATGTCCTTTTCATAGACTCTTTTAGTTTATGTGTAAGTACTATTTTCAAGAGTAGTTTGATCATAATCTCCCTTCAAATGAGTTGAACTATTTTTTATAAATACTTTTTTGATGTCGATTGTGTTATTAATTACCACTTTTGATATTAAAAAGAGATAGTCTACTCCTTGTTTCGTTTCTATGAGAGGAAGTGGTAAGGGAAAGTTGTAGTATGAGTTTTAGGATCCATTAGGTAGTTCACTTCTGTTCCTTTATTTTTTGTATTACCACCTCTTCCTTACCTACTTTGACAGAAACAAGTGTCTACTGTACTAATAGATACTATACGACTTTTAGCCTTTCTTGACTGTTTTGAGAACCTTGATTATTTGTTAGTATCGTTACGACGTCTTTTGTTTCAATTGTATGGGTTTTTCGTTGACGAAGGGATATATGGTCGTTCCTTGTTCGCTTGAAATTTCAATTTTTGTTACAGTAAATATTATGATGTGGGGTTTTACTTTATGAATCCATATTCAGATTTTTACACTTGTTCTGGGTACTCCTTTTTGACGTCTTGAGACTATTTTCCATAGTTTCTTCTTGATTTATTTATCCTAAGATGTAAGTATCTATTTTCCTAAGTCATAACCGTTCTACAGTCAAGAAGGGTTCGACTAGACGTTATGTTAGAGTTGGTTTTAAGGTTCTTCAATTAAACATCTATGACTACTTGACTAAGTTTTCAAATTCTTAGTTTTAGGAGTCTTGTCAGTTGTGTTGTAACTTTCCCTTCTTGTGTGAACCTCTTAATTATGTTAGGTTGAAGTTCTGTAATATGTTGATGTCATTAACTCTGTAACACCATGACTGTTCTCTTATCTGTCTGTCTAGTTACCGTCCCCCTTTTTTTTAGTTACCGACCTTTAGGACGTATTTATGTCTTTGTTTAAAAACTGTTTTTTTTTTTAACTATGTTACCGTGTTTCACTCAGATAAGTTGTTTGTTACGATTTTGTTGATCTATGGATGTACGTTTTGTAGATTTGTATCAGGAATATGAAATTTTTTTTAATTGAGATTTATCTTGTGTCTGTATTTATTTTTTATATTTTAAGATTTTGAAGATCTTTTATTGAATTTTCTTTTACTCTACTGAAAGTCAAGTCAAGTCAACGAGTCAACACAGGCTGCGAAACGCTGGGGTACTTAGCGTCGTGTGGTCCGGAGGGACAGGTAGTGGTTGAGGACCTCAAGTGAGTCTGAGTGAAGGTAGCTCAGTCACTACGGTAAGTCGGTAGAGTAGGAGACAGCAGGGGAAGAGGAGGACGGGGGTTAGGGAGGGTCGTAGTCTCTGAAAAGGTTACTCAGTTGTGAAACGTACTCCACCGGTTTCATGACCTCAAAGTCGAAATCGTAGTAAGGAAGGTTTCTTTAGGGTCCCGACTAGAGGAAGTCTTACCTGACCAACCTAGAGGAACGTCAGGTTCCCTGGGAGTTCTCAGAAGAGGTTGTGGTGTCAGGTTTTCGTAGTTAAGAAGCCGCGAGTCGAAAGAAGTGTCAGGTTGAGGGTGTAGGTATGTACTGGTGACCTTTTTGGTATCGGAACTGTCTGTCTGGAAACAGCCGTTTCATGACAGAGACGAAAAGTTATACGATAGTCCCAACGAGTATTGAAAAGAAGGTTCCTCATTCGCAGAAAAATAAAGTACCGACGTCAGTGGTAGACGGTACTAAAACCTCGGGGGTTTTTATTTCAGACTATGACAAAGGTGACAAAGGGGTAGATAAAGGGTACTTCACTACCCTGGTCTACGCTACTAGAATTAAAAGACTTACAACTCGAAATTCGGTTGTAAAGTGAGAGGAGAAAGTACAAGTAGTTCTCCGAAAAATCAAGGAGAAGTGAAAGACGGAATTCTCACCACAGTAGACGTATAGACTCCAATAACTATAAAGAGGGCCGTTAGAACTAAGGTCGAACACGAAGAAGGTCGGGTCACGAAGAGTACTACATGAGACGTATCTTCAATTTATTCGTCCCACTGTTATATGTCGGAACTGTATGAGGAAAAGGATAAACCTTGGTCAGACAACAAGGCAGAGGTCAAGACTGACAACAAAGGACTGGACTTATATCTAAAGAGTTCTCCGTCCAGTCCACCAGACCATAAGGATAGAGAAAGTCTTAAAAGGTGTCAAATAACACTAGGTGTGTCAGTTTCCGAAACCGTATCAGTTCTTTCGTCTTTATCTACAAAAAGACCTTGAGAGAACGAAAAAGGTACTGGGTCGCCTACAACCATTAAACTAGAGAACAAGAAGACGGAAAAGATTTTGGTCGAACTTGTAGACCTTAAAACGTCAAGTGCATAACGACTTCGGACCAAACCTCTTAAAACTCGTAATGAAATGACCGTACACTCTACTCACGTTGACACGTCATCAAACTCGTAAGAAACCGTAACGGAAAGAAACCCTAACCTTACTTTTGACTGGAAAAGGTCAGGACACCGGTGACGACTCAAAAGGTTTAACCGACCGTATAACTCACGTCGTGAAAGTGTCGTAGTAGAAGGTCCTAAACTTTATCGAATTGACCTTAAGGTAGTGGAGGTGATCGAAACAAGTATCACTACTAAAGATTCTGGGTGAACTGAAGTGTAAGGTCCTATAGACCGAGATCCACTCACTAGTTTGGTAGTACTAATAGAACTAAAACCAGTAATGAGAAAACTATGTTGTGGGTTTCGTGTTAGGTAATCTCTTTATTAATTATTTGAACTGAAATTTTAATTTGTAAAGAGGAGATACTTTCTATGACAATTCTCTTATTTTTCTGTTCGGTGACTGACTCTCTTTGATAAACTTTTTTATATGTATACCATTTCCTAACAAGGGGTTTTATATGTCTTTTAGGAATTTCGAGTTCTCTTTTGTTTACTGAACTAATTTTTTTTCTTTACTCAGTTTTTGGAATTGTAAAGGAGGCTTCTACTGTAATTATACCGTTTGTCGGAATACTTTTCTGTGATATACGGGATATTGTACATGATACGTTAGATCGTTAGTGTAAGAAACCTAAATAGGTCTCCTCCACTTTGACTACAGGTGTGTTTTTAAACGTACAAATTTTTGTCTACAAATGTTGACGGAAAAAGTAATTGACGACTTTGAACCTTCGTTGGTTTTACAAAAAGTCATCCACTTACCTATTTATTTGACATCAAGTGGATCTTTTCACTTATTAAAAGTCCATATTAATCTTTACTCTATGGTTGGGTACTTTTATTTATCTCCTTTGAATTTACACATACTAATTCACTTTCTTCTATTAGAATTTTCCGATGTATGACATACTAAGGTAGAAATACTGTAAGACTCTCCGTTTATACACATTAGTCACTTTTCGACTCACTGTCGGGTACCAATCCTTCCTCCCTCCACTACTGTTTGCCTTTATTGTTACTTCGTTAGTGTCAAGTCCGTATGTTTTTACGTCAACCTACAGGTAAATTAAAGACCAGAGTCTTGACAGAGACGTGGTGACTTTTGAACTTGGAAACTTGACCAGGTCTAGGTTCCTATGATGGTCGGGATAAGTCTTATTGTGGATGGTCGAGGTTGTAATACCAAAGTTCCCGATACAGACATTAACACATTGGTAAAGTCTTAGGTTAGTTATGAATGCCTTGTGGGAACGAAGGACGTTCAAGGTTAGTATTAAGGACCGCTTATTGAGTACATTGATTGACATTAGAACGACAAAAACGGAAACGTCCGGAGAGGGTAAAGTACCAAGTTATCTAAGGTTAAGTTCACGAAGGACTTAGACACGGAGGGTCCGATGACAGATAGTTTGGGGTTTATTTGTAGGAAAACAAAGGTAGTCTGGGCGGAGTATCGAGTCAACCATTTCTTAGGTGGACGGTTACGTCCTCTGAGACCAAGCTAAGAACCCAGTCCTTCTAGGGAACTCTTTCCTGTCCACTGGGTAAGGTCATAAGAACCCGAAGTGAACACCGAATCAACCATTTCTTAGGTAAACGTCACACCCTCTGGACCTAAGCTAGAGACCCAATCCTTCTATGGGACCTCCCCCTTCCGATGGGTGAAGTCATAAGACCGGACCTCTTAAGGTACCTGTCAGGTACCCCAACATTTCTTGACCTGAGCTGACTCGTTGAAAGTGAAAGGTAAAGACTTTAAAACCAATTGGGTACATACTTCTGTCCATGTTATGACCCTTAAAAAAAAAATTCAAAAATTAACATCCTATTAGCGAAATGTTATAACGCAACCAAAGACGACATGTTGTTACACTTAGTCAATATCCGTTGTACATAGGGGAGGGAAAACACGGAGGGGGGGTGGTGGTGGAGGTAGGAGGGTGAGATCCAGTAATGTTTGACTTGACTCGGGGGATACGATATGTCGTCGAAGGGTGATCGATCGATCGATAAAATGTGTGCCATCACAGATATACAGTTACGATGAGAGAGTAAAGCAGGGTATGAAAGGAAGGAGGCGACACAGGTGTTCATGTAAGAGATGTCGACGTAGAGACAAAGACGGGACGTTAATCAAAGTAGTCATGGTGAATAGGTCTAAGGTACACACACACACACACAATGATATACTATTGACAAAAAGAGAAAGACTGAATGGAGTGAGACATACTGTCTGAGATCCAGGTAGGTGGAGTGATGTTGACTGAGTCAAAAGAAGGAAAAATACCCATTATAAGGTACCATATATACATGGTGTTGTAATAACTAAGTAGACTACTACCTTTAGATCCAACGAAGGTACAAGACTGATAACATTTATCGAGACGTTACTTGTGACTCCATGTACGCGAAAAAACTTAATACCAAAAGAGTCCCATATACCGGTCATCACCCTAACGACCCAGTATCCCATCAAGATAAAGATAAAAAAAGATTCCTTAGAGGTATGACAAGAGGTATCATCGACATATTTAAATTTAATAGTGGTTGTAAAAAATTCTGTAACCTTGATGAGATATACTACGATGTTCATACTTATGTTCGGTAATATGTAAAGAGGTTTCGGTTTCTTAAATGTTGTGGTTCTCCCTTGGGATTACATATGATGCCTGGAACCTACTAACGGCAAACAGTCACATACAAGTGGTCAACATTGTTAATGTGGTGAGACCACCTTCTACAGTTATCACCCCTTGTGATACGTACACACCTCCGTCTCCCGTATACTCTTTAGAGAAAGAGAGGTAAAACGACACATTGGTTTTTTACAAGATTTTTTATCAGAGAGAGAGAGAGAGAGAGAGAGAGAGATATATATATATATATATATAGAGTATATACATATGGTGACTCTTAATTGATAAAAATATCCGTAGTTGTACCTACTTAGTTTTTGTACTATGACTCACCCTTTTTTTTCGGTATATTCAAAGTTTTAGTGGTTTGATTAGTTTAATAATAATTTTAGTGTTATACCATTTAAACCTCTTCCTTTACCGTTTGGTGAGGTCATAAGAACGGACCTCTTAGAGAACCTTTCCTCGGACCGTACAATGTCAGGTACTCCAATGGTTCAGAGTCTGTGTTGACTTCACTGAATCGTGTCGTGTACCATTTGAAAGTCCCCCAACGGTATAAAACTATTATGTTTTTTAAAAGACCGCTGTCAGTCACGAGATAAAGAAATGGTACCACTACCAAATTACGAACGTAAGTGAAACATTCATAAATAGTTATATGTGTGATTACTTAATACATAAAAATATCCGTGTAATGTTAAATAAATTGTACTATTTATAAAGATATAAAGTAACCTGAATACTCTAAAAATTTATTAAATTAAAGTTTTTCTTAATACAGAGATAAAGAGGAAAATTATCTTAAGGTGGTGATAGAAAGAACTAAGAAAAATGAAAGTTTAAACACCTCCTGATGTGTATAATCGAAAGAAAAAAAAAAAAAAAAAGTCCAGACGTCTGAAAATAAATAAATAAATAAAAATCTATGTTAATTACAAGTAAACGACAACATAGAAAAAAAAAAATTAAAATTTTAGAAATTAAGAATGTACACAAGGGTTTGTACTTGGGGGGAGGGTGGAAGCACGGGTGTTGTAGAGAGATCCAGTAGGGGTACGTGGTCGGGGTTCGTTCGACGTGGGATGCAGTCTGTACCTGACCGCTAAGTTAAGAATGTACTGTCATATGTACAATCTTAAGGGTAAGAGGGTTTAGTAGGGTGGGAGAGGGAGAGGGAGACTCAGGTTTTCAGGCCATATGTGTAGACACAGAAAAAAGGACAGAACGTATGTCCCAACAGTAACGGTAGAAAGATTTAAGGTATATATACACAATCATATGACATAACCATAAAAAGAAAGACCGAATGAAGTGAGACATATTAACCGAGGTCAAAGTAGGTAGAGTAGTCTTGACTAAGTTTACTTAAGAAAAATTACCGACTCATTACGAGGTGACACATATACATGGTGTCGAAAGAATAGGTAAGCAGACGACTACCTGTAGATCCAACAAAGGTACAGGACCGATAATATTTGTCACGACGCTACTTGNACCCCATGTACACAGAGAAAGTTAAGACCAAAGGAGTCACACATACGGGTCGTCACCCTAACGACCCAGGATTCCATCAAGATAAACGTTAAAAAATTCCTTAGAGGTGTGACAAGAGGTATCACCGACATGATCAAACGTAAGGGTGGTTGTCACATCCTCCCAAGGGAAAAGAGGTGTGGGAGAGGTCGTAAATAACGAACGTCTAAAAACCTAGCGTCGGTAAGACTGACCACACTTCACCATGGAGTAACACCAAAAGAAAAGTTCTAAGGTGACGTGATTTTACCGTTGACTTGGGATCTCGATATAGTTATTACTCATCGACTCCCAATGAAAGAGACAAACCTAGAACTATAATATTATTTTTAAAAGTTCTTACATACCGTTTTATTTCCATTTATTCTTAAAAAGAAAAAGTTAAAAGAGTAAAATAAGGTCCCATATAAAATCTTTTGTATTGACAGAGTCTGTGATTTCTTTAGTTATATTAAACGTACGTACTGAAAAATTTTATCACTTTGACTAGTTCTTTTATTTCTTACACCAATCAATTATAATGTTTATTCCGAACTTTTAAAAACCTACTATTACTTAAGTTTCTATTTTTTTATTCTTAATTATCTTTTATGTCAGATTTAACTTCATTCACCTTAGTAAATTTATGGACCAACATCCCACTCTATCAAGTATCACTAATGTTCATCCGAACCTTTACACCCTCATTTATAGTGTCAGATCATCCATTTCCTCTTCCGTTACCGTGGGGTGAGGTCATGAGAACGGACCTTTTAGGGTACCCGTCTCCCCGAACCATCCGACGTCAGGTACCCCAACGCTTCTCAGCCTGTACTGACTCGCTGAAGTGAAAGTGAAAAGTAAAAGTACGAAACCTCTTCCTTTACCGTTGGGTGAGGTCACAAGAATGGACCTCTCAGGGTCCCTGCCCCCTCGGACCACCCGACGGTGGATACCCCAGCGTGTCTCAGCCTGTGCTAACTTCGCTGAATCGTCGTCGTCGTCGTCCATTTTTTCTTTTGTCAGATTCTTTAACTAACTATGTCTTCATTTTTCACTTTTAGTATATAACACCAGGAAACCAGAGTGGATATAACTTTATTTCCTGGTTTTATAATTGTGATCCTATTATACGTCTTCTTTTTCTTTAGAGGTTCCTTTTTATATTGGTTCAAATGAGTCAAAATTCTTCATGTTAAAAACACAAAAGTCGTTACTTAAACTTACGATTTGAATGATAACGTTTTTTGAATTTTCTGTCTTCTTTAAGTATTACTTGAATAAATGTTGGGTATATACATATCCAACATATACATACATTTACGTACGTATATTATAACTAAGGTGTCTCCCGACTTGTTAAATTCGGTTTACTAGTTCCGAACGTTAGTTTGGAGACCTCTCTTTGTTAGTTATCGGGTCGAAGGAGGACATTTTAACATTGAAGTTAATTGTACTAAGACAAGTGTCCTTCCTTACCTATTCTTGTTTATGAAGTAAATTATCGCACCCAAAACAACTGTAGATTCGACTGTTGTTCACACATTGATTCTATTATAAACATTAAGGAAAAATTAAAGGTAGTAACTACATGTTAAGGGATCCAAGAAGAGGGGAGGTCTTTTATTAACTGATCACTTTCTAATAGAAAAAAGGATTGTTATGTGTAAAACCCAAGACCAAACGATTATTCTATACATGGTATTTCTTAAGAATGGTTGGACATTTCTCCGAAACTCTCCATAGTGCATAGTTTAAAGTCAATATGAAGATAGAAAGGTTTCGTTTTTTTTATTACAATCTCTTCTATAAAGAATCTTTTAGAGTTGTTTATAGAAAATATAAAATGTACTCCGTTTTAAACGTATACATACCTGTAAATAGTATCTCTGTAGGTACACAATATAAAGTTATGTAAATTTTAATTAACGACCTCGAATTTATTTGTCTATATAAATAAATGTAAGACGGAATTTTTAGAACTCTACTCAAAAAGACCGAATATAAGAACCTTTAATGAGAAAACGAACAAAGTCAGAATGTCTTTCTAAAGGAATTCAGGAGTCCATAAGAACATACACAGACTATCCTCAAAATTCTTTACTAGTAATTATCAAAATAGAGACGGTGTATACTTAAGTATAATTGAAGTTTCCTTCGGTCAAATGTATATCTTTTCTATTCATATGTCTCCCTCGTCTTTAGTCGGGGAGTCTTGAGTCTATTTACCATTGAAAGTTCAATTAAGACTTGGTGTTTTCGATCAATTCAGTACCATATAGTTTATGTCTCTTCTTCTTTTAGACGTAGTGTACATATAAAAAGGAAGGATCGATGTTGACGATGTAGACGATCTTTAACGGTAATATCGTGGAATCTCTCCTAAATAAGTTGTTGTCATGATTAGAGGTACCTTTAAATTATTGTTCTCAGATAAAATAGAGACACTCCATCGGTAGAATCGGAGATCCAGGAAAGTTTACCTGTAAAATCGAGTAAGAATTGATACGTTTTTTTTTTTCGACAACTCATGGATGAACCATCATCCCGTCACTCATCGTGAACTTCCCAGGATTTCGTTGTAATCGACTTACCACTAGTTTATTTGTTTACTTGCTTGTTTCTCTTTCGAAAAATGAAACTCTTACGATTACTGTTCTGTTTCTAGTTAGTCGGTCTTTAGATTGGACGACTCAAATATCAGACCGACTGACCTACACTTGTGGGTACCGACTAAGTACAGTTACATACCGCTTTTGGTGATGTTATAACATTTCATTAATAGGAGGTTAATTTTATTTATTAAAAAAAAATTTTACCTAATCAAGATCTATCTTTGGAGCCCTTCAAGTCTCTTCTCTCTCGAGTGAAGTTCAAGCCTCCAAGTTTCTTCTGAAGTACCTTCTATACCTTAAATTCTAATCGAAACGACAACTGTTCTAAGTCCGATACACCTTTCTCTTATTCATCTTACAACACGTTACTCTTCTGGTACTTGTTTTAGTCCCTTCAGTCCTTCTTATCTTTTCTTTAAGGTTTATTTACTAAGTCAAACCGGTCTTGTATCCAACCGGTACTCTTCGTTCTCTTTATTTTATTTCTATTTATAAATAGGTGTCTATTTATTCTAATGCAGAATGTGTAATATGACTTCCCACCTTAAAAGAATACATTAGTTGTCTCTTATGAGTTTTAAACCCTCAACTCCTATCTACCTCTGACTGTCTTTTATTCGAAGATAACGATACTCCAAATATAAAATTCATTCCCCATAAAGTTACGACATTGCAGATTAACGTTTTATACTTTAGACAAAAAATTCCGTTGAGAGTTAAATGACGGTAAAGGATCGTTCTCCGTTCTACTTCTTTCTTCTTCCTTTTTTTTTATTTTGATTTTCAGTTTACTAGTCCTGAGACCGAATTAGAGTCAAGACCCTGTGACTCATTCACTTATCTTAGTGAGACCTGGGGTTTTGTCTTGAATATTTAAGTCCCTAATTCGTTGTTGGGGGGAAAAAGGTTATTGTCTACGTTAAAAGTTTTAAGATAGTAATAAATTTTGTAGAAGAACGAAACTGAGACTGCAAACAGTTGTCAATGACATCTTTAAGATTCTGTTTAACACTTTATACGGTTCCAATTGATCCTTGAAATCCTAGGAATAAAAATGTAAGATAACTCAAGTATAACTACCTCAAAATTTGTTATATAGAATATAGAGATGAATTTTAGTCTGTTAGAATTTGTTATGGGTTTACCGACTATAAAATTTGACGACAAATTTTATTTTAAAATATGTTCATATACAATTATGTGTATATATGTAAAATATAGAAGTGTATGTAAGTAAATACGTTTATATCAAACAAATATCATAACCTTCTTACAATGTCNGAATAAAAATGTAAGATAACTCAAGTATAACTACCTCAAAATTTGTTATATAGAATATAGAGATGAATTTTAGTCTATTAGAATTTGTTATGGGCTTACCGACTATAAAATTTGACGACAAATTTTATTTTAAAATATGTTCATATACAATTATGTGTATATATGTAAAATATAGAAGTGTATATAAGTAAATACGTTTATATCAAACAAATATCATAACCTTCTTACAATGTCAGCTGTAAAAGAGATACCTGAAAAATTACTGTTTTTTATTTTGATTTGTTTTTTATTTATTTATATGTGTGTGTACATTGACTAGGAACTTGTCAAAAAGTTATTTATTTAACCTTTTTAACATTTTTATACTTTTTTGAGTCTGACTCATTCATACAGTACTTACATATTTTACATACATTCGTTTATGATCAGAAGAGTACGTCTATATTCCACTGACTACGTATCATATTTTAGTTACTATACAATCAAAAGAGTGACAAAATGTAGAAACAGAAGTTTATTAATATAATGATATATTGTACAGAGAAAGAACATTAACCTCTTTTACGGGTAGTCGAATAGTGGTTCCCCTTCTCCATATTTTGTCCATTATAACAAAGGTTATGACATATACCTATACTGACATTGGTCAGTCAGTCCAGTCAGCGACCCAGTACAGGTTGAGAAACTCTAGGGTACTTGACGGCGTGACGTCCTAAGGGACAGGTAGTGGTTGAGGACCCCGAATAAGTTTCGGTACAGGTAACTCAGTCACTACGGTAGGTTGGTAGAGTAGGAGACAGCAGGGGAAGAGGCGGACGAAAGTTAGTAAGGGTCGTAATCCCAGATAAGTTTACTTAGTCAAGAAGTGTAGTTCACCGGTTTTATAATCTAAAAGTCGAAGTCGTAGTCAGGAAGGTTACTTATAGGTCCTGACTAAAGTAAATCCTACCTGACCAACCTAGAGGAACGTCAGGTTCCCTGAGAGTTCTCAGAAGAGGTTGTGGTGTCAAGTTTTCGTAGTTAAGAAGTCACGAGTCGAACGTAATGTCAGGTTAAGAGTGTAGGTATGTACCGATGATCTTTTTGGTATCGGAACTGGTCTTTCTAGAGACAGTCGTTTCATTACAGAGACGAAAAATTATACGACAGATCCAACCAGTGTCGAAAAGAAGGTTCCTCGTTCGTAGAAAATTTAAGTAAAGACATCAGTGGTAGACGTCACTAAAACCTCGGAGTTTTTTATTTAAGAGAGTGACAAAGGTAACAAAGGGGTAGATAAAGAGTACTTCACCACCCTGGTCTACGGTACTAGAATCAAAAGACTTACAACTCAAAATTCAGTCGAAAAAGTGAGAGAAGAAAGTGAAAGTAGTTCTCAAGAAATCAAGAAGCAAAAGACGGTATTCCCATCATAGTCGACGTATACACTCAAATAACTATAAAGTATAAAGAGGGTCGTTAGAACTAAGATCGAATGTGAAGTAGGTCGGGTCGTAAAGTGTACTACATGAGACGTATATTCAATTTATTCGTCCCACTGTTATATGTCGGAACTGCATGAGGAAAGTGTTAAACCTGGGTCAGACAACAAGGTACAGGTCAAGATTGACAACGAAGAACTGGACGTATATCTAAAGAGTCCTCCGTCCAGTCCACCAGACTACGAGGGTAGAGAAAGTCTTAAAAGGTCAAATAACACTAGGTGTGTCACTTTCCGAACCCGTATCAGTTATTTCGTCTACAAAAGGACCTTAAGAGAACGAAAAAACTATTAGGTTGCCTACAACCGTTAAACTAGAGACTAAGGAGACGGAAAAGATACAGGTCGAACTTGTAGACCTTCAAATGTCAAGTGCATGACAAGTTCAGACGGAACCTTTAGAAATTTGTGATGAAACGATCTTACATTCTACTCACGTTGACACGTCACCAAACTTGTACAAACCGTAAGGGAAAGAAACTCTTAAGTAGAACATTTCTCTGTTTTATTTTAATACCACAGTGATTAATGCCATGTCTTGATATTCTCGAAAAGAGAATACTAAAAGGATTGTGAAAGAGATCGAATAAAATAACATTCTTATATCATATATTGCATATATTGTATCTTTTATACACAATCGACTGGTGAATACAATGACCATTCCGAAGGTCTGTTGTTATTTGATAATCTTCGGCGAGTCAGTACAGACTGAGAAACTCTACGGTCCCTGATATGTCAGGTACCTTAAGAGGTCCGTCTAAGACATGGTCGACTCGGTGTCTCCTTCTGGTTCTTATGACCTGATCCATCGGATAGGGAAGAGGTCTCCTTGAAGGGTTGGGTCCTTAGCTTGGTCCCAGAGGTCGTAAAGTCCGACTAAGAAATGGTTGACGCGAAATCCATTTAAAACTCCCCAAGTTTTTAATTTTTGGTTTAAAGACTGACGTACCGTCAGACACGAAAATTAGGGCGTTAGGAAGAGTTCCCGGTTGACATAATACAAATTGTTACAGTCTTTAGAAAAAGAACTCTACAAAAAATAACTAATCTTCACTATTTGACTTTTATAAACTCTTTACTAGAAAGAATAAACCAATGAACAATCTTTAACCCTTAACAAAAATTAATGGAACTTACACAGACTAACTAAAGGGTCCACCGTGATCACCATTTCGTAGAGGGACGGTTACGTCCTCTGTATTCTCCGAGTCCAAACTAGGGGCCGACCCCTTCTACGGGACCTCCTCCCGTACCGTTGGGTGAGGACATAAGAACGGACCTCTTAGGGTACGTGTCTCCCCGGATCACCCGATGTCAGGTACCCCAGTGGTTCTCAGTCTGTCCTGACTTCACGGAATGGTACGTGTATGCACAGACCAATGAAACATGTCTTAGAAACATGTCTTAGAAACCATGTCTTAAAGAGTACAGTTCAATGTTTTAAGAACCTTTAGTCATATTTCTGATTTCCTGGAATCCTACTATGAACTAATGTACATAGAGTCGTTCGGGTATGTAATCAAACATTATTGTCTTGTCGAAGAACTGAATCTTATGAGTACTGGACTTAGAAGTCCCGTCAAGTGGATTTTTGACAGTAATGAGATGCCGAGAGAATTTGCGGATTATGGATGAATACCTGTAGAAGTCACAACTTCTCAAAGTTCCTAGTTCTTCGGTAGGAGGAAACTATGTAAATGGTAAAACTCATTCTTCAATAAAAGTCAGAATAAGACTCTGAATTTAAAGTAATTTTTTGTGGTATATAATGTAAAAATAGAATTAAAGGGGAAAGAATTGTCTTATTCATTTTATTAAAGACTGACTTCTTGAGTTATTTTCCAAGTCGTTAAAAGACAATAAAGGAAGAGTACAGTCGAGTCCCTGTATGTGACTCGTTTAGGGACTTAGAGAGTCCAAGAGACAAAAAATTTGACACTTTACCCGTATCACTCGAACTGAACGAAGGTTTCATGGAGGACACCTTAAATGAATAAGTAATACTAAGTAATTTGAAATGAAGGTTTTATATTGTGTAGTATTTTACATTTTATAATAATAATTTATAAGTCTCACTCCCAAAAAAGGGAGACTGTAATAATAGTACGACGAGTTTGTCTACGATTATTACATTTGAGACACCCTTTGTTAAAGTTAATAAGTACCGTTATTACAGGTATTACACAACAACCACCTATACGACCCACTGCGAAAAATTGGATAAGTCACACTACCGAAGACTGTTTTGGAGGGAGAGGTCCATTATACTTTATTCTACGAAATCCGTTGATAAAGAAAATTGTCGAGAGGTAGACTATATGTTGAAATATCCTTTCAAAGACGTTAGACACAGTTTAAAGAATAGAAGTCCCTCCGGTTAAGTGGATGTAGTTTGGAAGTATAAGAGTTTACTTACCCTTTCTAACCTTCCACTCGTCCGACACGTCTCTTCCTTTTTCTTTCACCGTATTTAGTTCTCTCTATTCAGTTTGTATAGGATTGACCCTACTTGTGTCTTTCGATATTGTTCCTTTACTTTATACGTGATTTAACCGTTAATAATGAAGGTCTTTCTTGGAAGACTTAAGACTTTAACACTTGTTTTTTGACCGTAATCCTTATACGGTATGCAAAATGTATTTTCACTTCTACAATACTTATTAGTTTTACCCCGGTTTTTATCTTTTTACTAATTATTTACTCATTAACACGTATATTTATGTTTGAAGGATATGGACCTTTTAATAAACACTTTAAGAAGTATTAAATCACAAAGGATCTATTCATAATAACTAATATACACACTTTTTTAATTAACATGGTCTCTGTGTAAAAACTATTTGTATAAAGTGACCCGTGTCTCTAGGAATAAACATCTCACTAGGGTCCAAAGATGACATTAGGTATGAACCTTCCATTACTCATTCTGTCAATTAGTATATGAAACCACTTTCTAGGTTCCTCAGTTTCCACAACTGACGAAGTTGATAAAGGAATTCCGAGTGGTAAACCTTCTGTGAAAATTTACTTTAGGTTAAAATTATGGTAAGGAAACTTATTTCTGTCTCGACAACTGAGGTCTTGAGTGACAAGAAAGTGTTTGACGATAATTCTCGGTGAATCTTCTACCACCAATAGGTCTGACTAAGTCACTAGAACGAAGAATCTTAATAACTTTTTGTTTTTAAATACATTGTTCGACAATATCGTTCCAATAAATAGTACCATTTGAGTCCTTCATCAGTCCCAAAGTCCTGTCGATTACTATTATAAAACGTTGATATTTAAGTTGTTGATACTTTGGTACTTATTGATGACTTTTATCATGAGAATTTTACTATATATATGAAATTTTTAATATTTGTAAGTTCATAATATTATTTTTATTACTTCATTTTGATCTAAGACACATATTTAATATTTTGATACTTATCTAAAGTCGAAGACACTACAAAGCCAAAATTAAACACACAAATGGTCTTTTATTTTAGTTTCGTAATTCCTGGATGAATTCGGTAATCATGTGACCTTATTTGTGTAAAAATAATAAATTCTATCTGCACAAGTTCTCGTCTCATCTTTTTGATCTTTTCGATTAATATATAACTCGTGGCTCATACAGGGTCTGTGTTTTGACTAAATTTAAACATAGAGTAAATTGAAAGTGTTGTTTAAATTTTCTATCAACGACCAGGAGAGGGAATGTATATTCTTTTAATTATGATTTTCTGGGTTTTGTTGTACGAACTACAGGGTCTTCATCGTCTTCTCTCTATATTTGATTTGGACTGAGTATAAAAGGTGTAGTGGGTGCAAAAGAGGTAAGTCTATACACCCTTACGGACCCTTCACATTAAAATCGACCGTATACGTCCCCTTGAGACCTGTCTACCAGTCAACTCCTCGTTCTACTCAGTACCTTGGTGGTTAAGAACCTTCCCCTTCACTATCCCATTTCTCCACTACGGTTTCCATGAAAAAATGATTGAGTCTTAATATAAACAATGGTACTATAGTGTAGAAAATGAACGACTGTGACACTTTATTTTATAGGTTATAATATGTTTTAATTTCATCCGTAAAATTAAGTGTTCATCGAACTAAGTAGTCCCTGGGGAGAAGAGAGGACCCTTCTTTTCACGTAGTTCAAGTTTAATTAATATGATCGACCACAGAGTTTCGTTTGTAAACTATATTATGGACGACTATAAAATCCCGTTAACGACCCGTTATTCTCCCATATCCTTTAGTTTTTTTCTCTGTTTTACTTCAACATGTTCTATCTTTATATCAGAGATTTTCACTCCCAGACGTCTATGAATCCTGAGGTGTAATGTGTTAATGTTTTATAATAGGTCTCTCTTATTATTTCTATGAGAAGTGACTTAATTGTTTTTTATAATCCATGTAGTTATGGTAATTTAGGAGAAAGGACTAGACGGACCTTTACCCTTTGAAATACGAAGGACTCACATTCTTTCTGTTTTCCTCTTTTTACCCCCCTTTTTTTTTTTCCTTTCCAAACGTTGTGACTCTCAGTAGTTTTACTCGGTTTTCAAAGGAATCACTCTCTCTTATCCACGAACTGTACTCTGTATACGCTCCGTCTGATAGGTCTCCAGGGGACTGGTGTGACCAGTACTGGCTCCGTAGACAAGTAGTCCGACCACATTAGGTCTAGACCATAAGAGACCTCTGCGTCCTCACTTCCCTAGGACCACGGATCCCTACCTAAAGAGTTCAATGTCATTTGTCCATGACGAAACTTAACGGTGGTTAGTTTCGTTCTGATTCTCAAAGTAGTTGGAGGAGCTCCGGAAACTCACAAAGGAATCGAGTAAGAAAGAAGTTCCATGGAAGTTCGTCGTGATACCTCATTCTGACCTACTTACTTTTGTATAGGTTTAGTATAGTAGTTATTTTCGTAGTATCAATGTATCCATATGTATGTCTCTATTTGTACTAGAATTTTTCTATATTCATATTTACCTTCATCACAGATTTTCGTTTTATTACAAAAGTTCATGTGATTAATTCAGGAATAAATATTAAGAACAAACCTCCTATCGGTAAATTTGGAACGTTTATGGGATATAGAATTAAAATTAATACAGAATTATATAACGAGTTAAAACATACTTACCTCCGTTTAAAAAAAATATTTTCTTAAACACTTTAAGTTCATAATGTACTTACAGAACCTCTACTGTTACTTTATTCTGTAGAATTAATCGCTCATAAAAATTGACCCTGTTCTCCTATTAATTAGTAAATATAAGTAGAAGGGAAGAACATGTCGGACCCACCTAATATCGGATCTACGTATATGTATTTCCAATATACCGTAACTCGGTGACAAATTCTTCGTGATATATGGACATTTATAAGATCAAGTCGAAGGAATATCTAACAAAAATTTGAAGAGGTATAAAGTTTAGGATTTTCTACTACGATAATTTCACGACGTCAGATATACGGTCGTTTAAACCTTTTACGTCGTCACCGGTGTCCTGACCTTTTCCAGTGAAAAGTAAGGTTAGGGTTTCTTTCCGTTACTGTTTCTTACAAGTTTGATGACGTCTTAACGTGAGTAGAGTGCACGATCGTTCATTAAGAGTTTTAAGAGGTTCGGTCCGAAGTTATCATACACTTGTTGCTTGAAGATCTACAAGTTCGACCTAAATCTTTTCCGTCTTCTTGGTCTCTAGTTTAAAGATAGTAAACAATCTAGTTTTTTCGTCCTCTTAAGGTCTTTTCGTAGATGAAGACGAAATAACTTATGTGGTTTCGGAAACTGACACACCCAGTGTTTTTTGACACCTTTTAAGAATTTTCTCTACCCTTATCGTCTGGGGGAATGGACGGACGACTCTTTAGACATACGTCCAGATCTTCGTTGTAAGTCTGAACCTGTACCTTGTTGTCTGACCAAGGTTTTACTCTTTCCTCATGTAGTTCCGACATATGACAGTGAGACGAATGAATTAAATATACGTCTCATGTAGAACATTTTACGATCTGACCTACTTCGTGTGCAACCTTAAATCTAACGGTCCTCTTAATATTTATTGGAGGCTATATGTCTGCTATGGTGGGAATACCGTCTTTCGCTTCTTGATATCTCGGAGAACTACTTTCACTTTCTCCTCTTACTTTTTTATCCAAATTTTGAGTTGTAAGATTTTTGATTCTAGTACCGTAGACCGGGGTAGTGAAGTACCCTTTATCTACCCCTTTGTTGCTTTTGTTACTGTCTGAAATAAAACCCCTTGAGGTTTTAGTAACATCTACCACTGACGTCGGTACTTTAATTCTACGAACGAGGAACCTTCCTCTCGATACTGGTCGGATCTATCGTATAATTTTTCGTCTGAATGAAACGGTTGTTTCCAAACAGATTAGTTTGGACACCAAAAAAGTCATCGATACATACCTATACTTTCAACCTGATATTTCTTTCGACTCACGAGTTCTTAACTACGAAAACTTGACACCACAACCTCTTCTGAGAACTCACAGGGAACCTGACGTTTCTCTAGGTTCAGGCGAGATTTCCTTTAGTCAGGACGTATAATTAACCTTCTTAACTACACCTTCGACTTTGAGGTTATGAGGCGGGTGGAATCCACTTCTCGACTGAGTAACCTTTTCTGGGACTACGACTCTTTCTGACTTCCGTCCTCCTCTTCTCCTACTGTCTCTTACTCTACCAACCTACCGTAGTGACTACGCTACCTGTACTCAAACTCGTTCGAGGCCCTCAACCACTTCCTGTCCCTTCGTACCACACTACGTCAGGTACCCCAGTGTTTCTCAGTCGACGTTGACATGACTTGACTTTGAAGAGGTTGAAGGAAGTGTCAGAGTTGGTACTGGACTAAAGTACCCGTTCACGTATCCAACGAAGTCCCTTTCATACTAACTTATATAGATGGGACGAAAAAAAAAGGGGGGGCTTATATTGGAAAATCTCGTTTTCAAACGGTCGAGAACAAAATTAAAAAAATTGAAAAATAAAATATGACCTCATATCAACTACTTGTTACAACACAATCAGTCCATATGTCTGTTCACTATGTCAATACACAAGTCAAGTCCGCGAGTCAGTACAGGCTGAGAAACGTTGAGGTACTTAGTGTCGTGAGATCCGGAGGTACAGATAGTGGTTGGGAACCTCAAGTAAGTTTGAGTACAGGTAGCTCAGTCACTATGATAGGTCGGTAGAATAGGAGACAGCAGAGGAAGAGGAGGACGGAGGTTAGGGAGGGTCGTAATCCCAGAAAAGGTTACTTAGTTGAGAAACGCACTCCACCGGTTTCATGACCTCAAAGTCGAAGTTGTAGTCAGGAAGGTTACTTGTGGGTCCTGAATAGAGGAAATCCTACCTGACCAACCTAGAGGAACGTCAGGTTCCCTGAGAATTCTCAGAAGAGGTTACGGTGTCAAGTTTTCGTAGTTAAGAAGTCGCGAGTCGAAAGAAGTGTCAGGTTGAGAGTGTAGGTATGTACTGGTGACCTTTTTGGTATCGGAACTAATCTGTCTGGAAACAACCGTTTCATTACAGAGACGAAAAGTTATATGATAGATCCAACCAGTATTGAAAGGAAGGTTCCTCATTC